>CM075819.1:27103106-27703106 GCA_037975025.1 Excoecaria agallocha
ATTAACGAGAGTTGAGAATTAGTACCTTAATTGCATATTTTAGGCATTCTAATACATGTCGAGAGAGTGTATTAGAAATTTATTCCAACTTGGCTTACTAATAAGATTAAAAATTATAATTAAAATAACGATATCAAATGCATGATTATTTAGTTTCATAATATTTATTGTCTTCTTTGATTATACTTATCTAGGATTTAATTAATTTATGCAATAGAGTAGTTAGAATTAATTTTCACTTTTGAACATCGTAAACAAGATTAAAATTGAGTAGTAATAATGTGTGATTAAAATCAACATTTCCTCATGGGATCGATATCTGAAGTACTATAACCGGTACACCGTATACTTGCGGTATTTAAGCTTCTAGAAAAAGCATATCAGCCTTCCACGAGTAACTCCATAAATGGAGGAACAAGGTGATAAAGATAAAGTGATAACCAGAGACTTCTAATAAGATTAGGTTGGTCATCAGAAATGCCAGTCCCTATCTAAAGGATGGCCTTAAGATGAAAGTTTTAAAGGACTGGGAGTCTCTAAAGGATATAGCCATCGAAGTTAAGGCTGAACATTTAAAGAAAGTTAGTTTTGTAAACCTATGTTCTTGTAGGAATGATAAGGCAACAATAACGATGAGGGTAACGATGATAGGACCTTAAGAGTCTCAATTATAGAGACAAGCCAATGGCATTTTTCGGATCTAGGTAAGCCATTATCTTGGTACCTTACTCATCTCATAAGTGAGGAGAAGTTACAACCTTTGCCACCTTTCCCAGCCAAAAGCCAAGGGAATCCAAGACAAAAGGCTGATTGGTATTACGATTATCGTCAACATACGGGGCATAAAACTAACCACTGTCACCCTCTAAAAGATTGCATTCAAGATCTAATTGACACCCAACAAACACCAGATCTAGAAAGGCTCTAATACTGTGTGACCATCCATATTTGTGTTTGAATTAAGCTCACCAGAATGGTATGTGCTTTAAGATACATATGGCATGTAGATATCTAGCCATCACCCGCTTAGTTACAACAAGAGTTATGAGATGTGAATATCATCATCAGTCTTGGGGGTACCATCCAAAGAAGGAAGAGTTTGAGATGCTAAAAGCTTTTTCCTATTTGTACCAGTAGTAGAAAAGATGTAGTATAGGCCAACTTTTTGGTAATGTAAAATGTGTCTCTAAACAATGTATATTTTTTTATAGCCATGTTAATGATATGAGCTTTTCTTATGTAAACAATGTCTTATTTTATTGCATCATGCATAACAATAACCATAGCTCATTTCTAAGACATTAATTCAATAAACACCATTTTATTTAATCTCGGGCATAGAGACATTTTAAGTGCATCCTTTGGCTCTTGAAGTGAGTCTTAAGAAGACAAAATAAAAATAATTAAATCTTCACCTAAACTTACAATGGCAACCCATAAAATAACAAATAAAAAACTTGAATATAAAGCCTAATTCATCTAAATAAGTGAACCCAAATGTCAAGCCCGACTTATCTAAACTGACCTATTTGAAATTTCTAGAAAACTTATAAGGGATGACTTACAATAGGAATCAGACGTATACAAGATGCCACTCCCTAAGATTTAAATTAAGATATGTGTTTTTGTATTATATGTCTAGTCATGATTGTTGCTATTGCTGCATGGTGTATGACGATAAGAATGCATACATAAGCTAGGCATGAACATATGGTTAACCTATCAAGAGAAACTTATGGTATGAATAAAGACATATGCTAAAGTGGGTTTAATTCCAAGGCAGTGACGACAACACCTCACTTAACAAAGACTTCTTTCATCATTTCTAAGTCCTTGGGAGTATCAAATGCTATACATAGAATGAATTATCTTTAGCTAGAACAAGATGGACCATTTCCTTTAAGATAATGAGAGGGCTTAGAAAGAAGGCAAGGTAGAAAAAACTAAGGAAGATGAATAAAGAAAGCTTGCCTAAAGACTAGGATTACTAAGGAGGATGCATATGGATCATCTATCATATTGCATTCTAGACAAAATTCCTTAACCACCTATAGTGTAGGCCATGAATTCCATACATACATTCTTGCAACCTTTTATGCATTTTTATACACCTTGCACACAATTTTTTGTATATGTTGCCATATGCGTAACTTTGTAGGTCAAGTGAAAGTTGGCTCCACTGTACCTACCTCAATAGTTCACCTGGGCCTTCATGAGCAATAGCTCAAAGATTCAAGGATTTCTCACATCGATACAATAACCATTGTAGTGCCATTATTTTTTCAAATTTTAGGAAACATTCCTAAATTAGTTTATCTTGCTAAAACTCTAACAAAATTTTCTTTTGCAGGTCTAGGGAACATCACCTCCCTAGTGTATTTGAAATGGCCATAGCTTCATGTTGTTTTAGTTTCAGCGAGTATTTTTAGCTCGATTTATCTTGCCAAATTATGCCCAAGGTTAACATACTTTTCTTTTAATTTATAGGTTCGAGGATCATCACCTCCCTGATGCATTCAAAAATAGCCATGGCACTATCCTTTTCTTAAAAATGATTCAAGGGTCGTTGCTTCCCTAACACATTTTGGATGACTATTGCAGTGCCATCCTTTCGCCAATCTCAGGGAGTACCCTTATTAAATTTTCTTGGGCCTCAAGCCTTATTATCTTATTAGGATATGTCCCAAGATTTTGACATAATCATTTTTTCTAGTTTTAGATTAGAGCATCGCCTCTCTTTTACGAACATTAATCCTAGGACCATTGTCTTTTCAATGCATTCAAAATGATTGCAACTGTCATAGCACTGTCCCTTCCCTAATATAGGAAGTATTTTTATTTAAGTAATTCATGCCTTAAGCTTAGTTTATCTTGCCAAGCAATGTATAGAATTTTAGCATGATTGCCTCTTATTAATTTACTTTCAATTTGAAAATTTACTTCATCCTAGCTATTCTCAACTGCGAATGGGTTTGACCCCAATATGAGAAATTTCTCTTTCATTCAAATATGAGCTAAATAAGAGGTATTCATACTTTATCTCTGTTTGGTGAATTGGATAAAAGCCTTTGTTATACCATTTGATTTTTAAATCTTAAGCACCTCAAGCCAATTTTAAAAGTAATGAAAAACTATTCGCAAGTAAAGGGATTGGATAGGACTTAATAAGAGCACTAGAACCTTTCTGATTACCCATCAAAGTGATATCGGGATGAGACTGAATCTAAAAAATGATTTAGGCAGCTTTTCTTTATATAGCCTTTTAATTAATTTCTCCTACCCTGATTTTATAATCACTTGTTAGTCCTTCGAGCTTATATTTCAAGAATGCTAAATGCATGCTTGTTTTATTGTTACACACATTAAAACAAACCCTTTACCAAAAATTATTTTGGCTTTCCCTTAGGAAGATGACCAATGTGGTAAGGCTAACTTCGCATTTTGAAAATAGAGGAGATTGATTTTCACCCATCCTTTGTGCAAGTTTTGATGAAATAAATTCGAAAAGAAATGAAATGAAAAAAATCCCTCACAAATAACACTGCCAAAAAAAACAAAAAAAAAGAAATGAAAAGGAAAGGAAAAGAAAGAAAAAAAATGAAAGATAAAGAAGAAAGAAGATAAAAAGGAAGAAAAAGAAAAAGAAATAAAGTATAAGGAAAAAGAAGAAAAAACCTCAATGTCAAAGCCACAATAAAAACAACAACAAAAGAAAAGGGAGATCTTAAGCCATTAGCCTTCAAATAACTTCCAATGAATTACCAAAGCCAAGTCCAAGGAGGCTTTGATTAATCAAAGATCATCTAGACCCAAATACAAGAGTGCCTTAATAGTGAGAAAATGGGTAGAGAATAGTCCTCCCACCAATTAAGAAAACATAGTGGTCATTTTCCTCTAGTGACCTGACCCTTCTTTATTAGCTATTGACCTAAGCCTAATGTTACAACCAATATAAGACCTCTTGATTCTTTATTTGGTCTCATTCAACCTAGTAGAGATGACCTTCTAGTAAGGTTTGGTACGTAAGAAGAGGCATATAGTGTTTATTGAGCTTTAAGCAAGAAGCCATAAATACATTTATGGATTAGAGTTAAATCACGTCCCTAAATTTACATCCATAATTTGTTTTTCAAAAGACAAAAATTATGTTTTGGCCTTTAGCGCACATACACAGAAATTCTTGTTAAGCATTTGTGCTTATGTGTTGATTTGGTAGGCCTTGGTATTGGCATGCCTGTCTTTTCGTCCCCTCATTGAGAATGACCCTTTGGTTTCTCTTATTAAAATTAAACTAGTTGAGAATGTGGTCCATTCAACTTACTCAAGGATGAATAAAATTTAATTTTAAAGTACTTGATGAGTTGCAATTACTTGAAATTTTGGGCACATCTTGATAAACCACTCTTTATATACGCTGTTCGCAATACTCATCACATAACTCACACGTGTGATTGTACGTACACATGAATTCTGCACATATGTTGCACATATATAATTTCCTGCGCGTGATTACCTGAGTCATTTCTTGTAAGGAAAAAAAAAGGATGGACTCCACATGTCGAAATCTAGTCACAAGACAACTACAGACAATAGTCAATCAGACAAGAAGAAATTCCTATAAGATAAATCATGCAAGAGGAATATCTCTGAAAGCAAGGTCATTTATGCCCAGCATGCGAGGGACAATCACGAGAGGATGGTCATCTTGCTCAAAGACAAAATTCCTATAGGTACAGATCATGCAAACCTATAAAAAGGAGATCCTACATAATGCTAGACTGTCAACACACACTCTTACCTAGGGCAATCAGCTAAGATACACTATCCTAAAAGGCTCAAATGTACAAAAAGCAAATTTCAATAATTCAAAAACTCTAATTCTTTAAATGTACAAAGAATACAAATTCTATAAATGTCCAAACACAACAAGTTTCAAGGCCTTAAAATGCTCTTAAGTTTTCCAAATTCGTTATACACACAAATTGTAGAAATTTAAAAAATTAAACAAACAAAACACAATAACCCAAAATAACAAAATAACAAAATAAAAGAAAAAAAATCAACTTTTTGCGGGTAAAATACAAAAAGATTCTGTTAGAGGGGTAAGCCGAGTGTTCCCAAAAGTAAAATGATTTTTGCTTATCTCAAAATGCGAGATGGTTTTTCGTCCGTTTGCATCAGGAATAGCCAGGTAATATCCTCCATGTGAGTGATAAAGTAGCAAGCTAACTAAGTGCTTTTTCTGTAAGCCTATAGGTCTCAACCACGTGCCATTAAGTCTTTTGTACAAAGCATTTAAAATCTCTTCGTGAGTATAAAGCCTCTTCATGAGTGCAAAGTCCTCTTTATGAGATCAAAGTCCTCTTCACAAGGCATCTAAAGTCTTTTTGTGAGCACAAAGTTCTCTTCATGAGTGCAAAGTCCTCTTCATAAGGCATCCAATGTCTCTTCATGAGTGTAAATTCCTCTACTTAAGGCACTTGCTTCAACTAATTAGAGGGTTTAATTATCACTAAGTTGATGGTAAACCACCCGTTTCAATTGATCAGAGGGTTAAAACATTGCCAAGTTGACGATAAACCACCCACATTAAACAAAATCTAGAGTCTCTTTGGAGAAAACCAAACAAAATCTATTAAACAAAATCCAAAGTTTCTTCAGAGAAAACCAAAAAAAAATCTAAAGTCTCTTCAAAGCAAACAAAGTATAATCCAAAGTCTTTTTGCAGAAAACAAAGTAGAATCCAAAGTTTCTTTGGAGTAAACACATCCAAAGTCTCATTGGAGCAACTCAAATAAATCCAAAGTCCACTTTGGGAGGCACTCTCCACAAATAATTAGGGCACAAGCTTGAAGCAAGGATTGTGTGTTGCGATTTTTATCAGCAACTTTATATGGATCGCTGCATCACCAAACTTTCACAATCAAGGAGACAACCACCTCAGGTATGTTTCTCTATCTCTTTCACTCTGAACTTTGGCTAACCTAGGCACTAGTGCACTAAATTCCCTAAAGTTGGGGCCAACTATAGATACTAGTTCCAGAGGTAGCTCCTGATCAGGGTTACCTAATGAGGAGGTGGTTTCTCATAAATAGACAAGGAACAAAAGTGCTAGGCTTTCTCTAGGTTTTTTAATATTTTCTAAATAACTTTTTTCTAGCTCCACCCAGTTATCTCTTTCAAAAAAGGCAAAATGAGGAAATTGATTTTGATAACTTAAAGTAGTTTTGAGTGTTATAGCCTTATCTTAGACTAAATATCTTATAATTAGATGATTACAAATCCATTTGAATCCTACTACATATACCTATAACTTTCATTAAGGAAACTAAACCAAGTTCAGTTCTTAAAATTTTCAAAAATTATGCTTGAATATAAATGACTCAAATCTGTCCCTGCACCTTGACCAGGCTGTAGTAATTTAGGAATAAATCCCCCCAGAAAGCTCTTTTTAGGGTGAATATAAATTTGATAGAAAATAGAATCATTTTGGAACAACTTTCATTAAGGAAGTATGACCTAATTCTAAACTCATTGTTCCCAGTGTTTTTTCAAAATCAAAACATCAATTCTATCCCTAAATATTTCCTAAGAGCAGTTGTCAGTATTTTAGCCATAACTCCCAATCTAAAAATCCAAATTGAGTGGTTCTTGATTCATTGGAAAGATAAGAAAGTATGACCTAATTCTAAACCTATTATTTCCAGTATTTTTTCAAAATCAGAACATCAATTCTATCCCTAAAGATTTCCTAGGAGCAGTTGTCAGTATTTTGGCTATAACTCCCAATCTAAAAATCCAAATTGAGTGATTCTTGATTTATTGGAAAGATAAGACATAGGAAAAAAAATTTCAAATAGACACTTTGTCAAAAAAATGGCATCTCCTAGCCTAAAAATTAGAAAATATTTTTGATTAGAGGTCAGTTGGCTGAGAAAAAAGGAGAGAAAAGTCAAAGTCAAACGTTGTGAGTCATTAGCGAGTCACGGACTAGGGCCATGAGTCAAGGCTGTGATTCACTTTCAGAATACATTCTGGACCCAAAAATGAGGGGAAAATATCTATTATTATCCTTATCCCATTTCTTAGCTTCCAAGAAAAGTTCTCTCTCTCTCTCCCACATGCACACGTCTCTCTCTCTCCTCTCTTCTTCTTCTTCTTCTACTTCCATGAAAGCTCAAGAAAAATCAAAAAATTAGGAAAAATCATAGAGCACTGACAAAACTGACACTAAAGACAATATTCTTAAGTCCCTAAAACCCGTAAATTAAGTATTTAATTCTAATTTATTATGTAAATAATCATTTTCTTCAATGTATTGTTTTTAATATGTGATTTATTAATTTAATTTTGTTAATGTTTTGTCAATTTTCTTAATTTCATTATTTGTTAATTAATTGTAAAATATGTTAATTTGCTAATCAATTTTGTAAATTAATTTGTTATATTAACTTAATAAATTAGTTGTTTTATTTTATTAATGATTTGATTGCTAATTAGTGCTTAATTCCATTATTTACTAATTAATTGTTCTATTATTAATTTGTTAATTATTTATTAATTATATTAGTTTAATTAATTAATTAATTAATTTAATATTTTTTCATAATTTATAATATATTTTAATTAATATTATACTTATATATCATATTTAAGATTTTTTAGTAAGTTTTTAAGGTAAAACAATGAGTTTTTTTTCCATTTCTTGCATTAAAATCATTTTTTAGGTCCTTTAGTGATGCTCTTTCTTTTTTATTGCTAGAAGGTCCCATTCCTCTTCATCTTCCTAGTGGTATAGGACTTTTAGCAACTGGAGTTTATGGCAACGTACAAAAACTCCCATTGCTAAAAGTCTTAGTCACGCCTCCTCCTTGTCACTCACTCTACTCATGCCTTCATACCTTCTTTTTTGTTTCTTTAATTACGTAAGTCTATTGTTTATTTGGCCAACCTTTCACTTTTCAATTCTTAAATTTATTTAGTTTTGGCTTTTACCTTCTATCTCATATGTATTTTGTTTCTGTTTTTTTACCTTTTATTTCTTTAATTTGCTTAGCAAATATTGTCTTTACTTCATTCCCAATATATTTTCTTAATTTACCATTTATTTGTTAATTCATTACTATATTTTTCTTTTCAGAGTATATTTAATTCTATATTGTTGTTTATAGATATTAATATTATTTTTTATACATAATATTGTTTAATTTATTAACAATTAATTATTAATAATCTTTTAATATATTTTTTATTAATATTATTTTTATATTTGTATTTGTCTAATTTGTCTAATTAATATTTGTAGTTTATTTTTTTTATTGTTATTATTTATTTCTATTTCATATATTTATGTGTATATCTAATTACCAATTTAATTACTTTATTACTATTATTGTTATTATTACTCTTATTATTGTTACTATTATTAGTATTATTTTTTATCCTCATTGTCATTATTGTTGTTGTTTATTAACATTATTTATACTATTGTGTTATTATTAATATTATCATTAATACTATCATCGTTATTACTATTATTACTATTATTCATATTCATTTCATTTATTAATTTATCTCATTATATATATATATATATATATATATTCACTACTTGATTTAATCCTTTATTACCTTATGATTGTTTTTCATGTCTTTATCATTACTGACTTTAATTATTTTCCATGCCATATTTTAATATGTGTGTTACCGCCCCGGATTGAGCTAGATTTTAAGTCGAAGAGGGTTAGCTTAAGATTTCCTATTTTTTTATTATTTTTTGGGGCCTGTATTAATGTATTTAATGCCTTCAATTTTATCACTTGTAATAGCTTAGTAGTAAAGGTCCTAGTAGAATTTAAGGGAAATTACATGTTATTAAAGTCTAATTGAGCATTATTGGGTGAATTATTAAGACATAAGATATTTAATTGGGAAAAATGTTATTAAGTTATCAATAATTATGTGATAAATGTGTAAATTATATGGTATGAATTTTATAAGGTCATAATTAAATTATTAATGTTGGTTTAATAATATTCAAGGGTGTAATTGAAGTACAAAGTATTAGTTTAGGGGTTAATTTGTAAATACGACATCTTTAAGGGCAAATGTGAATAAATGAATAATTGAGAGGTTAATTTTAGAGAAAGAATAAGTGATTAGGTTGATTTATAACATGCAAAAAGGTAAGGGTTAATTAAAGGACATGCAAATTGTTGAGGGATCAAAAATGAAATTTTCTTTAGATATTATAAATAGCCATTTGATAGTGGAAAGAAAGAGAGTGGTAAGAAGAGATTGTGAGAGACGAAATTGGTAGAGAGAGTTACAGAAATTTTCTTTCTACTTCTCATTTCTTAAAGCCATAGTTGATTTCTCAAGGTTTTCTTGGTGAGGAAATACTTGCATGTTGTTTAATCAAGATCATTAGTTTTAAGGTAAATATGTTAACTTGATAGTTCACCTCTTCTTCTTTTTCTTCTTCTTCTTCTTCATCTTCTTCTTATTTTGGTTGATGATGGATTAAGATAAATGTTGGAAGTTTGATGTTGATCGTATGAATTCATGTGAAGGAGAAAAAGAAGGTAGAAGAAACAGGGAAAAAGGGCTTGCAAGGGGTTGAAGACAAAAGGATATTCAGCTAAGGTATGGGAACTTAGGCTATTCATAATTGCATGCAAAATTTACTGGAACATGTTATGGTTGACAGAAATTTAGGGTTGTGTTTTTCTGAGTTTTATCGGGGGTTTTATCGAATTGAGTTTGAAGAACAGTTTGAGTCTTTGCCGAGTCGTGAAGATCTTCACGAGTCGTGAATTATTGTCCGACTCGTGAAGCTCTTCACGAGTCGTGCACCATGTTTCCCTTTTTCTCCACTCGTGAGCCCCTTCACGAGTCGTGAAATGCTATCCTTTTTCCCCACTCGTGAGCCCCTTCACGAGTCGTGAAATGCTGTCCTTTTTCCCCACTCGTGAGCCCCTTCACGAGTCGTGCACCATGTTTCCCTTTTTCTCCACTCGTGAGCCCCTTCACGAGTCGTGAAATGCTGTCCTTTTTCCCCACTCATGAGCCCCTTCACGAGTCGTGAAATGCTGTCCTTTTTTCCCACTCGTGAGCCTCTTCACGAGTCGTGCACCATGTTTCCCTTTTTCTCCACTCGTGAGCCCCTTCACGAGTCGTGAAATGCTGTCCTTTTTCCCCACTCGTGAGCCCCTTCACGAGTCGTGAAATGCTGTCCTTTTTCTCCACTCATGAGCCCCTTCACGAGTCGTGAAATGCTGTCCTTTTTCTCCACTCGTGAGCCCCTTCACGAGTCGTGAAATGTTGCCCTTTTACTTCACTCGTGAGCCTCTTCACGAGTAGAACGTCTCTTCACGACTGATTGACCTATCTAGATTGTTTTTCTCATAAGTTGAGCTATAGAACAGAAAATTGAGTGATTCTTTTTGCGTTAGAAACTAGACTTCCATACCTATATTTCATATGAAGAAACATAAACTTAAATCTGTCTCTAAGTATATGGAATTTAGGGTTGAATCCGGACTATTTTCCCTGGACTACTAAAAGAAACAGACTTTACAATAATGGGCATTACTTTTAGTAGACATGTTGAAATGTTACAAAATAAAATTATGATGAAAATAGAGACATGAAAGTCTAACTTTGATGAAGAAATGTTGGTCTATATCCTTTTAAAGTTTACGTTATGAATTTTCTAAGTGACAGACCACACTGTTTTAGTTTTAAAAACAGCCTATAGTATTTTCTCAATAACGCGAGCTATAGGTCAGATATTAAGATGAATTTTAATGCTATAGAAACTAGACACATAGGGGGATAAGATTGTAGAAGATAATTGTGCCTAAAAATGACATCTTAAATTTCAAATGTGGCTCACAAGTCGAGTTCAGAATGCTGCCCTGTGCAGATTTTCTTTAACGTACTTTATTTAATGGTTTTCAATTAGTTAAGCTAAATATGTATTTATGTGATTACCAAATGAATTGGATAGGGCATGTAATATGACTATTAAATACAAAATTATATATATGCATATACTTTCACACGTGTACATAAGTAACTACTAGTGAGGAATATATCTAACATATATTTGTGATTAAATTTGTACGTAATTGTTATATGCAAGGCTAATGTTTGTATATACTCTTATGATGATATATGCTCAGTTATCATTAAGAAATGTCTAAAATAGAAATACATGTAACTACGGATGTAAATCAAGTTATGATTACATATGTATAGCTTAACTACATGTTGTTATGATAAATTCATAGTTATATGGAAGCACATAGAATTAAGTATGGCATGTAATATGATACTTATAGTTTGAAATGTCAACTTTACTGGTAAAAAGAAGTATTGTGATTTGTAGATCATACGTGAACATATAAACATATGTATATATATATATATATATATATATAATATGATCTTACATGATTGGGTTTGAATTTTGAAAATATTTTAGAGTAATGATTCAAAGTATATGTGTAAAGTGAAATATATGAATATGTCTTTACTTAATTGAAATGACATGAGTAAGAATATGTGATGTCATAGGTTGGCATGTTGAAATACAGATCTACAGTGCTAAAGACTCCATTATAGAAATTTTATTAAAGCATATAATGGCATTGATATATGAGACTATGTATACAAGTGTATGCATTAGAGAAGGAGTATCTTGTCATGTGACTATTATATGAGAAAAGTGTATAAATTGTTATGAAATGTGCATATATGTATATGTACTAAAGAAGATATATATTTTTACATGCTTATGTACGGGTACAAATGGCCTTATATAAGTATAGTCTTAACATACAGAATAGTCACATGATTTAATAGAATTACAAGAACAGAACAGTAATACCCAACAGTGAAATGTTCACAGGTTTACAGAAAGTTACACATGAGCGCTCTTATGAGTATATTGTTCATAGTTATACAAGAGTATACATGTGCATATAAGAATATGAATGTATAAAGAAAAGATAAAGTAGATTTTATTACCTGCGTTGAGTCTAGGAAGTGGATAGATAGGCATGCCTATAAGGGTACCTTGCAGCTGCGATAGTTTCAACCCCGTTTGGGTTGTAGTCAACCCCGTTTGGGTGACTAAACAGACAGACATGGTCCCGTTTGGATCATTTTCAACCCCGTTTGGGTTGTAGTTAACCCCGTTTGGGTGACTAAATAGACTTGTACCTTCGGGTACCATCGTATAACCCGTTATCCACCTCTTTAGAATAGTGCAGGCTTTATACCAAAGTTAAGAAAATTTTGATGTCCAACTTAAAGTTTTATGAAGTATGATAACATAAATTGATTTCTTAATCTAATTTATATGTGAAATTCCTTTTCAGCACATATGGATATTATGATATTAAAAGATGTTGCGATATACACTTTTGCATGATTACCGTATATAGAAATAGTATGTACAGAGTTATATAAATGAACTAGTGCATCATTAATATCAAGTTGTGGACTATAATAGAGATAGTATGTTTTATATAATAATATGTTACTTGCTTTAGGTAGATAAATGATTTGCAAGATTCATCATGTATGAAAGCTATGAAAAAAAATATATATATATATATTTTGCTGTAATAAATGTTCTCTATAGCAATGGAATATAAGAGCTATGTATAGGTATTCATGTTGGTGATTGCTTTCAAATTAATACCTTGGGTTATTTGTTTTTCCTATATCTACTCGTTCTTGCTCTTTATTGAGAATTGATAAATGATAAACTTTCATAGTACTAATGCTCTATCTTACTTTCGAATATGCATATGTCCTTATTGTTTATAGCTCATATGTGAATATGTATTTGTATATATTCCTGGTCTATGAAAGTATGTAGTAAGTGGAAGGAATGACTAAGCATAAATAGTGGTATATCATTCAATGAATGAATTGCAAGTCTAAAGGATAAACATGCTTATATGATTAAATGTTGTGTATATAAAGCATTAATGCCGAATTTACTATCATTAAGTCATTTGGTTATCTTGTGTGGACTTATGTCAACATTTTGTTTTTTATTAAAATTTGGCATAAGTTGTACTTATAGTTCATAATGTATGTTTGTTGACGACCACTGTGAGTGGTCGTTCATCTTATTTAGTGTTCCCCACTAAGCTTTATAGCTTAGCACGGATTTTTGTTTATCCGTGTAGGTTGTGAGAACAGGACTTTCTTTCAAGACTGATATCTGCTGCAGGTTGGCCAACACAAGTCTTAGAAGATTGATAATAGCGTCTTCTTTTGTCCTTATATGTTGTAGTTATGGAAACCTTAATTATGTTGCAAATTTTGTATAAGTACTAATGTTAAGTTTGAGAAAACATTGTAATGTATTAAGGACTCTTATATGATTAAGGTATTATCTTAAGTTCACATGACATGGTTATAATTTTATCTATAAGTTATCTAATTAGAAATGTTTTCATCTTGGGAACGTTGTAATATATGTCTTATGGTATATGATATTGTGGTAATAGCTAAGTATAGGATATGGGTGTTACAGATGGCCCCTCATAGAAGTCATCAATAGTACACACACGTATGAGCATACACTTATATTCATATTAAAAAGATAGCATTTAAAGAAAATTTTTTCACAATATTATAAGGCATTGTATAAGTAAAAAGTTAACAAAACCTACTACTGCCCTAATTATAGCTTTTATACAAGTATCTTATTCTGAATTATCAAATTTATCGCGTGTCTTTTCATGTCATGTAAATTCTAAATCGTATAATAATTACAAGCTTGAAAAATTTGGGTCACTATACACACACAGATATATATATATATACACACATACATACATATATGTGTATACATATATACACATATATTTGTGTGTGTGTGTGTATATATATATGTATGTATATATATATATACATATATATGTACATATATGTGTACACATACACACACACAGATATATATATATATATATGTGTGTGTGTGTGTGTGTGTGTATATGTATACGTAAACATAAATATATGTATATATACATATATATATATATATATGTATATGTGTGTGTGTGTGCGCGCGTGTGTGTATATATATATATTTGTACGCACACGCACACACATACATGCGCGCGCGCGCACACACACACACACATGTATATATATGTGTGTGTGTGTGTGTGGGTGGGTCTGTACATACATACATACATCCATACATACATATATATATATATATATATATATAGAGAGAGAGAGAGAGAGAGTTAGGTGGTCTCATGATTCACACAGGTTTTATTCTTATATATATATATATATATATATATATATAGGTGGTCCCATGATTCACACAGGTTTTATTCTTAACTTCTTTTTAAATTTAGCTTAATCATACATACCTAGATCGATAGATTAAATAGAATATTTTCTATTAAAGATTCTAAATCTGGTTTAACTAGCGAAGATAATATTAGAGAGATAGATGAAATTAATTATGTAGAAGTAAATATAGAAAAAGTAAAGAATGATTTATTTGATTGGACTATACCTAAACAAGATATTCTAATAATATATTCAATAAGTACTTTTGAAATTTTTCATAATTCTTCTATAAAACAAATAGAGCAGACAATAAAAATTAATCAAGAGCACGAAACTATTCAATTGTTTTTAGAAAAAGAAATAAATGAATATAAAAGGAAAAAATATAGATTTTTGCACATAGGATCAGTACATACAGCAATAAAGCCTTTATTTAGACTAGGATTGGATACTCCTGTTTTAATGTGTTTAAGAGATGCTAGACATACTAATTTTTCTAATTTCTTATTAGTAATGGCAGAAACTAATTTAGCTAATGGGCTACTGTAATTTAATTGTTTCACAGGATTCACTATTAGTTTAGATGATTTAAATATCTTAGATACTTTAACTTTAAATGTTAAAACAAAAAACTTAAATTTTAAAGAAAGTGTTTGAGCAATAGCAGTAATATATATAATATATTATAAAGTAATGTCTACAACCATAAATCCTAAAACTAGAAAATCTTTTAAAATAAATGAAACTTTATTATTTGAAGCAAATATAGATCATTCAAATATTCAAATTCCAAAACAAGTTAGGTGGAATGAAATAACCAGATCAGAAAATTGGGAATTAAAAGAAATATGTGAACCTAAACTAATTAATATTAATAATCAATTTTCAAGATTATTGGAACATAGCAATGGATCAATTCAAATAGATTTTTCTTTAGATAATAATTAGACAAGTAATGTTTCTATTTATTCAAATAATAGGCCTTTAATAACTAGATCATTATCTGTAAAAAAAATTAAAATTAAGAGGAGTAGATTTTAATACGATTATTCCGAGACCATTATATATCAAAGGAAAAGAAAGTGAATATTCGGTCAGTCTAACTAGATCTCAAATGGAACCTTTTTCTCAAATTATTAAATAAAAAGAAAAATGACTAATTTTTAAATAAATAAAAAATTTTTAAGAAATGATTTAAAAGCAAAATGTAATAAGAAAAAAAGCATAATGGTATTTTAATTATTTTTATTTTAATCACTTTTCTCAAGTAGAATTAAGTAATTTTAGAAATAAATGGTATAAAGAAATGAAATATAAACAAGTAAATATTCCTTTGTTTTTATGGTTTGAATATTATTGTTATTATAATAACATAGATTATCTATTTCAAAAAGAAATAAATATATCTTCAAATACAGGCAAATAATGGGATACCATAGAAGGAAATTCAGTAATATCTATACATCCTCCCTTAGAATTTATTAAAGTAAAAAACAAAGAAAAAACCTATTATGCGGAACCATTTAAATAAATACAGTTAGAGAGTAAAGACGTAGGAAAAGATTTACAACATGTAATATTGCAAAATAATTTTTATAATCAAATACTAGATATTATAACTAGTTAGCTAAATAGAGTAGGAGAAATAGTACAAACACCTAAGTCACAAATAGAGATAGGTCAAACATCAAAAGCATTAGCAGAAAATCCACCCATTAAATCCTTTATTTAAACCTTTTGAATTCTCCCCAGGAACAACTATCACTTTAAAGTAAGAAGACCCTGTATTAAGAAAAATAGAAGAAAAGTTAGCAAAGCTAAGCATTGAAGATAAACAAATTATGACCATAGATGACGAAGTCACATTAGAAATAAAAACTAGGTCAAAAATAAAAATATAGAAGAATAGTTTAAAACAAATAATAACAAAGAATTTTCAATTAACAAATTGCATTTTAATACTTATACACCTAGACCAAAAACTTGTAATTATTATCCTCGACCTACACCTCGAGATACTCAATATGAAGAAAATATATATCAATTAGGAAATGATGGTACTTCTTTATATGAATGGAACATAGATGATTTAACAAAATATCAGGTATTAAATTTATTACAAGACATGACCATGGCAGCCAGTACTTATAAATCAAAAGGAAATAATGAAACAGTTGTAGCGCAAATGTTCTTATTAGGATTTACTAGACAATTAAAAGGTTGATGGGATCATTATGTTGCTGAAATAGACAAAGTTCATATATTATCAGCTAGAAAAAAGATTGTTAAAGTAGAAAATAATATGCAAATATAAACTGAATAGGATGATATAATAAATACTTTAATATGTACTATTACTAAAAACTTCATAGGAGATCCTTGATTATATCAAGAAAGAAGCTCAAAAATTCTTCAAAACTTAACATGTCCTAAATTACAAGACTTTAAATAGTATAAAGAATTATTTTTAACTAAAGTAATAACTATATCATATTGTAATAATACCTATTAGAAAGAATGATTTTTAGCAGGTTTACCAAAATTATTTGCAGAAATAGTAAAAAGTAGATTAAAAGGAGATAATAATAATACAATACCTTATAATGATTTAACTTATGGATAATTAATAAATATTGTTAATATAAAAGGATTATCAATTTGTACTGATTTAAAACTAAAAGCAAAATTGGAAAAAGATAGTATAGTAGGAAGAAAAGAATTAGGATCATTTTGTGAATAATATGGTTATCAACTTATTAGAGCTCTATTAGCTATTAAGAGAAAAGTAAAACCTAAAAGAAGGTATATACCTAGAAGAAGAAGTTATGAACCAAAATAAAATTATCAAGAAAAACCAATTAAGAGAAAACCAAAATATAAAAAATTTAGACCTAAAACAAATAAGAAAGATATAGTAATTTGTTATAAATGTAGAAAATAAGGACATTATTCAAGAGAATGTAAAATAAGAAAACGAATCAATAATTTAGATTTCTCTAAAGAATTAAATAATGAAATAGCTAAAATAATAATAAATAAAACCTCTAGTAATGATGAATAAATTACAGATTATTCAAAAAATGATTTAAATGCAATAGGTGAAGACTCTAAAACTAATAGTTTAGAAAGTAATTCCAAAACAAAATCTTGTAGTTGTATAGGACCATGTCAATGTAACAATATAAATATGTTAAGCAATGAAAATGAATTTTTATTAGACATTATAGATAAAATAGATAATCTAGAAATAAAAAAGAATTATTTACTTAGACTAAAAGAAATAATAAATACAAAAAAAAGAGATTTTACATCCTATAATCTAACAGAAGTATATAAAAGATTTAAAACTAAAAAAAAATCAACCATACAAGACCTTCACGAAGAAATTAAAATATTAAAACAAGAGGTAAATATTTTAAAAGGAAAAGTTCAAAATTTAGAAGTATAAAGTTTAAAAGTTAACCTTAGTAATTTAATACAAGAAGATAAAAAAATTGAACGGAATAACATCATCCGGTACAATTATTAAGGAAACACAAGATGATTATATTAATAGTATATCTTAAGCAAATTATCATAAGTGGTATGAAAAATTAGATATAGTTATTAATGATGATTGTCATTTAACTACTTTAGCTCTAATAGATAATGGAGCATATCAAAATTGTATTCAAGAAGGTTTAATCCCAACCAAATATTATGAAAAAACTTCAGAAAGATTAGGGACAGCTAATGGATCAAAATTAATAATTAATTATAAACTATCAAGAGAAAAAATTTGTAATAAGGGATATTGTTTTAAAATTCAATTAGTTTTAGTCAAAAATTTAAATTCTGGAGTTATATTAGGAACACCTTTTATTACTAAGTTATATCCATTTCAAGTATGTGACAATGGAATTAAAACAACAATATTAGACAAAGATGTTCTTTTTGAATTTGCATTTCGCATAATATCTAGAGAAATTGGTCATGTCAGAAAAAATGTACAGGAAATCAATTTGTTAAAAAATAAACAAAAACAAATTAAATTTCCCATCAAAGAAATAGAAGGAAAATGAATAAAAGAACAATTAAAAAGTCTAAAAATAAAAGAAAAAATAAAGAATTTGTAAATATTTTTTAAAAAGAAAAAATCAAAGAATTTGCACAAGTTTTATTCTTAAATTCTTTTTAAATTTGGCTTAATTAAACATACTTACATGGATAGAATAAATAGAATATTTTCTATTGAAGATTTTAGATCTGGTTCAACTAGTGAAGATAATAGTAGAGAGATAGATTAAAGTAATTATGTAGAAGTAAATATAAAAAAGTAGAGAATGATTTCTTTGATTGGACTATACCTAAATAAGATATTCGAATAATATATTCAATAGGTACTTTTGACATTTTTCGGGATTATTCTATAAAACAAATAGAGTAGACAATAACAATTAATCAAGAACACGAAACTAATCAATTGTTATCAGAAAAAGCAATAAATGAATATAAAAGGAAAAAATATAGATTTTTGCACATAGGATCAGTACGTATAGCAATAAAGCCTTTATTTAAACTAGAATTGGATACTCTTGTTTTAATGTGTTTAAGAAATGCTAGACATACTAATTTTTCTAATTCATTATTAGCAATGGCATAGACTAACTTAGCTAATGGACCAGTATATTTTAATTGTTTCCTAGGATTTACTATTAGTTTATATGATTCAAATATCTTAGATACTTCAACTTTAACTGTTAAAACAAAGAACTTAAATTTTAAAGAAAATGTTAGAGCAATAGAAGTAATATATAGAATATATTATAAAGTAATGTCTATGACCATAAATCCTAAAACTAGAAAATCTTTTAAAAGAAATGAAACTTTATTATTTGAAGCAAATAAAGCTCATTCAAATATTCAAATTCCAAAACGACTTAGATGGGATGGAATAACTAGATCAGGATATTAGGAATTAAAAGAAATATGTGAACCTAGACTAATTAATATTAATAATCAATTTTCAAGAATATTAGAATATAGCAATGGATTAGTTCAAATAGATTTTTCTCCAAATAATAATCAATCAAGTAATGTTTATATTTATTCAAATAATAGGCCTTCAATACCTTGGTCATTATCTACAAAAAAATTAGAATTAAGCGGAGTAAATTTTAATACAAATATTCCAAGACCATTTTATACCAAAGAAAAAGAAAGTGAATACTTTGTCAGTCCAACTAGATCTTAAATGGAAGCTTTTTCTCAAATTAATCAATAAAAAGAAAAATGACTAATTTTTAAATAAATAAAGAATTTTTAAGAAATGATTTAAAAGCAGAATATAATAAGAAAAAGTAGACTATTATTTTAATAACTTTTCTCGAGCAGAATTAAGAAATTTTAGAAATATATGGTATAAAGAAATGCTTTAATTTTTTTTTCAATTTCTTTTTCTTTTGTGGTACTAGATCGGTGAGCTTTAATTGATTTTCTTTGGAATTAATGTTTCCAAGCTGAGAATTTCTACCTTTTACTTGACATTGAAAGTGAGATATGGATTTAGATGTAGCTTATGTGAGTGTGTGAGTATGAATTTTGTTAGTACTTTTTTATAGATAACATTTTATTATCTTCGATCATTTCAATTGATTTTTTGATCTAATTCCCTGGTAAGTAATTTCTGTTTAAAAAAATTTCAGTAAGTAATTAAAAACAAAATGAAATTTCCAAGGACTAAATTGCCATTCATTACAAAACAAACTTAAATAGCTGAAAATTGAAGTCTGCAACTAGCAAATGAAATTTCCTCAAATTCAATGGCACTCTATAGCTCTCATGTAAGTTTCTTTCTTTCTCCCTTTATCTTCAAGTTGCTTATTTTGAAAATGCCAATTTAATTCCACCAACAATTGTATGTGTATGCTAAATCTCGATTTGAAAATGTGAAGTATGCGTATGCTCTATTTTTTTTTTGCTAAGAAAATTTAGGAACATGAGATGTAAAGTTAGTTTTTTTCTTATTTTATTAGTTTTTTCTACTATAGAGTGGATCTCACCGTTACAAAAGTTTTCAGGTTCATGAATTGTAATTTTAATAGAATTTATTGGATCTAAACTCTAAAGCTTTGTGATAATTAGATTTTGCCTTAGAGAAATTCGATGGATGCATTATTGTGATTAGATGACTCTAGGATCTTAGATAATAACTGGTTGATGGGGTTATTTGATTAGTTAAAAAGCTATTGGTGTTTTTGGTTTTGTTTTTGAAGTAGTGACTTAATGATTTTTTTAACTTGTTTAGGATTGTTAATGTTGTCTTTTCTTACACATATGGTTTTAAGATTTAGGATTTAATCATTCCTATCCTAAACATAAATTTTAAATTTCTTATTTTTCCTTCTACAGGATGCATGCCCAATAGTAAAAAACATTTTACTGGACTTAGAAAGAAAGTGTGTGGCAATCAAATACTATTTAGATGATTGGCCTGCCAATAATGCAAAGTTAGCTTTTGAAAAGTCTTTGTCTATAAAGACTATAAAGTCAATTGCACAGATATAAGGTATTGTTTCATATATAAACTATATGAATCTTCTTTACTATAGTGTTACTAGCTTTAGTTATGGTGATTTTTAAAAAATTATATTGTCATAACTTTGAGTGTCAATCAAGATTCTAATTGTTGTGAAGACAATAAAATTTTTAATATGTTTTGTGTATGATTGATCCTAGGGAAGTTTTGGATTTGATATGAGTTGTTTGAGGTTTTAGAATATGGAAAATTCTTAGAAGTGATTAGGAAATAAAAAGTTCCACATTGTAAGGACCCAACATTGGCCCTAAGAAGATTCATAGGAATTATTATAGAATTAAGGGCTAATTAAGTTTAATTAAATGAAGTATTATAATTTATAACATTGATAATTATTGTCTTAAGTGAAAGAGGGTAAAATAGTTATTGTACCATTGTATAGTTGGAGCAAAAATATAGTTATACGGTCAATTATGACATAGGTGTGATGTAGTGGGTCAATTCAATAAAAAAAGGAAGTTGGGGTGTAATTAAAGAAAATAAAGTAAGAATTGGGACAAAATTGAAAGTAGGAAACAAGGGGGGGTAGATTTTTAACATGTAAGAAAATGAGGAAGCAAAAAGGAAATTTTCCTTCTCCACTTAAGTTTTTAGGGGCTATATAAAGGAGAGAGAAACTCGTGTGTTGGTTCTTAGAAGAGAGGGGGATGTCAAAGGCAAAGGAAAAAGGAAAAAAAATCATTGTTCTCTCAAAGATTTTTAATTCTTCACTTTTCTCTCTTCTCTCTCTTGAAAATCTATTAATCTCTCTCTTCTCTCTATTGAAGAATTCGGTCTCTTCACTCTTTGGTTCACTTTTGAGCTATTGTAAGTTTGCATGAGAGGATTTGTGATGAAGGATCTTCAAGAAATGCCATAGCAAGGAAAGAGGAAGAAGAAGAAGTAAAGAGAAAAGAAGTTTTGATCGAAGATTTGGTGTTGCAAAAATGTTTGGAAATTCTACTCATCTTGCATGTGGATTTAATGTGTATAAATGTAAGGCCCCAAAAATGACCCTAGTTGAAATTACGTGATTTAATGGATTATTATTTGATTTAGACTAATTAAAATGCGTGAATTTCGGATTGGAGTAATAAGGACAAGCTATAATTTCAAATTACTTATGAATTGTTTGGTATAAAAATATTTTAGGGTATAACTGAGGTAAAGAAAATAAGTTTTGGGGTCAAATTGTGTTTAATAGTTAAATGGTTGGTTGTAGTTTAAATTAGAAGTATAGTTGGGTAGTTTTTTTTAGAAGGCAATGCATGCAAAGAGTGAAGTAAGATTTGCCCACTAAAACCCCTTGAAGTTGGTAATTACGTGGTAGTGTTTAGAGGAAAAGTGGCTTTGTTTTGTTAATAGGAACATGCAGCCATATAAATTCAAGGAACTTGCCTCTCTCTCTTAAGTCTCTTTTGCATTTTGTTGTAAGAATTAAAAACCATCTTCTTCATTTTTTTTCTTTGGTTTCGGATGGAAGAGGAAGGTCTAATGAATAAAGGATTGATTTGAAGCTACAAAATTAGGTTTGGGGACTATTATTTCTTGCATGTATTAATACTTATGTTGATTATGTATTTTATAAGTATATTGACTTGAATTAAGATACTAGGCATTAATGTGAAAGTGCTATCCAGAAATTTGGATTAACCTCCAATGACTATTTTGATCATACGTTGAGTTTTTAAACTCAGAATTTGATGATTCTAGTTGGGATAGAACCGAGACTTTTGTGCCTACAAATGTTATAGAAATAACAATAATGAAAATTTTCCTCTAAGGTCCTCAAAAATTCCCAAAACAGTAGCCCTTTTGCATTTGGCGAGTCATTAGAGCAGTAGATGTTTCTTATCTTATAGCTCCTAGAATGTACATCAAAATGACTTGAAATTTTTATAGTATATAGTTAAGATATTAAGTATCAATTGTTAAGAGAAAATTTTCCTGAAAAATGTTGTTTTCCATGTGAAAAATATTATACAAAAATTGGACAGTGAGCAGCAGAGAGTGAGTATGTTTAGCATGAAGGAACAATTGTAAATACATTGTTAATCACTTAAGGACTCAATTAACAAGTTCTCAATCAACAAGCTTACTAGGATGAGCATGTTAATGGATAATTATAATATCTATAAAGTAGGAACTAAGGGTTTTTAGATTAATTTAACTTAATAATTTAATCTATAGTATGGCATAGAAATGTACATAAATTTAAGTATATAATTGAACTTAATGATTATTAATAGCTTGTCATTATATGAGAGTAATTATATGATAATGTCTTTATGTATCAAATTAGAGTCTAATGTCATAGCATTAAGTATATATAGATAAGTTCCATTAAATGATTTAGAGTTTAAATTGCTTGACAACGTATAGAAAATATAGATAGCATAAATAATATACAGTGTTTAGGAGTGCAATATAGTAAAATTGATTTCATAATAAAGAGATATGATGAGGTATATATAAGATAAGTTGATATTAAAAATAGATTATGTTTTTCATTGGCTTAGAGTTATGTGAAAAAGTAGAAACAATATAATTGCCTTCATAAAAAGAAAAGATAATAGCCATAGTCATAGTGTATCAACTTTGATAATATTGAAAGCAATTTATTTTGTAATTGTATTTTATCGATATTAAAGCCTTTATAGCTACCTTACATGAATATTGTTGCCATACTATGACTAGGGTTGGAATCAACGTAATTGTGTGCTTAACTCCTATTATACCATGAGTTTATCGACAACTTAAATTTAGTGTAATGGCAAGTGTTTATTAAAGAAACATCCATACAAGCCAATTATGGAACAGTTTGTGGTAAAAATGAGATATCTTTGTGTACAATGGTCAGAATGCTATGAGATTAATTCCTATGCATAATAGACTCCTAAATACACATTTTTTATGTAGGAAATATGAATTAAAATCATATGCAAGCATGTCAAATGTTGACTTGAAATTCGTAAGGATTGGATGTACAATTAGGGAACAGACCTTAGTAAATTGGGCATAACTTTTGGTAGAGTTGTTAAAATGCTACAAAGTAAAATTTTGATAAAACTAGAGACATGGAAGTATAATGTTAATGAAGAAATGTTGGTCTAATTACTTCTTAATTTTATTCTATGAATTTTATATGTGGTAACAAATACTATTTTGGTTCTATGAATAGCTTATAGTTTTTCTCAAATATCATTAGCTATAGACAAGATATGAAGGTGAATTTTGATGCTTTGGAAACTAGACACATAGGGGAATAAAATTGTAGAAGATAATTTAGCCTAAAAATGATGTTTTCAAAATCATAAGTGGCTCATAATTTGGGTCCAGAATGTTGTCCTGTGCAGAATTTTAATGTATCTTACATTATGCCTTTTTTATATAGTTAAGTTAAATTTGTGTCTATGTAAATACACAATGAATTGGATATGAAATTCAATATGGATATTAATAAAGTGTTTCTCATGTGCAAGTTTTGCATCGAAGTTCTTAGACCTAAAATCTATATGAAATTCTTTATGAATTACTGTGTACTTTGACATACACCTTATGTACTCATAACAGGGTCACAAGTATGAGTATGCTTGGGTATGCACTAATTCATGTTAGAGAGCATGAGAGAAGTGAAGTGATTACCCCTCTCAATAAGAGAGAAAATATCATCGGCCACTTGATCAGTGAACTGAGAAGTGTATGGCCATACCGAGATGAAATAATGAGTAATCATTATTTATCTGAGAGTTCAATGTCACTGGAATATCAAGAAAGGAATTAGTATATATAAGGATGACTAGTTCTATGCCTTATATTAATTCTGTTATTTAAGGGTAAGGGACTATGCAAAATTGTATTAGGTCACTAAATGCCATTTGCATTTTTATTTAATTTAGAATGCTATAATATCTTGCTAGAGAATATATATAGCCTTTGAATTAATTTATTAATTCATTGCCAATATTAAATGGACCTATAGGATCGTACACAAAGCATTGGGCTTAAAATATTTAAATAGTGTATTGGGCATTAATTTGGGCTTTTATTTTAAGTCAAATTAATGTATGTAATGGGATTAAAATTTCTAAATGGACTTTGGCCTATGAAGAGTGAAAACATGGCAAAAGGAATGGTAAATTGATTATTTATTTATCTTTAGATATTTGATTATTTATCTTTAGATAATTAAGTTAATTAAATTTAAATTCCTATATGTCTTTGAATCAAGATATACCACTTAATTAGGAAGTGAAGGAAGCTGAAATTACTACCTAAATGCTAGTGAATTTCGGCACACACAAAACCCTAAGCTAAGTGATATATATATATAAGAAGTAACTTTGCCAATTAGGTTTTTTTCTCTTTCTAAGCCGCCATTCTCAAGGGGAAAGGACTCTTCCTTCTTCTCTTGGATTTTGGGCAGCCATTGGTGAACTTTAGAAAGAACAAGATTAGGTCTTGTGTCATTAGTTTAATACTCATTGACAAATACACAAAGATTAGAGCTAGCACTCTAGGTTTTAAGCCATCCTTGCTAGTGTGTGTGTGAGCATAGAGAGGAGTGTCATAAAGGCAGCTCTTTTGGCATTGTTGATCAAAATGTAAGTCATATAAGTCCAACTTATTTACTGGTCATCTTCAAAATCAAGTTTTAAAGTGTATCTAAACTTGTAAGTTTTCAAAAACCGTAAAATTGCATGTTTCGATTCTTTGTTGTATATTGCATGGCATGTATAATCCAAATTTTTAATTTTTCCACTACGTGATCATCATGTATATGCCATGTGATATCCCTTTAGTTTTATCAAAGCCTAACCATGCTTATTTTAGTGCTTTAGATGCATTAAATATTGATTAAAAAATCGTTATTGCATAAATCCACAATGCTGAAATTTTCTGTTTTGAGTTTTTAGCATTGTTTTAGTGTAAAAATAATTTGAAATGATTTGTTAGATATTATAATTATTATGAAATGTTAATATACTATCCTAAAATGTTCTTAGAGCTGTTCATGGTCGGTTTTAATTATAAATACTTGATTGTACATGTTAATCTTGAAACTAGGTGCTAGTTTGCATGTTTTGTGTTTGTAAACAACTAGTTTCTCAAAATTAAATGTAAAAATGTGTTTGGCATGTTTTTAAGTGATTTTTAAAGATTGATAACAGGTCTGAATATGTTTTAAAAATGGTTTTAATTCTGTTCTATGACAATTTAATTGATTAATTTTAAAATCACTTAAAACTATAACTAGTTTGTGTTTGTTGCATGTTTAATCAACATTATTTTTATGTTTTGATTAAAATGGTAAAAAACATTTAGATCAGATCTGAACAGAACCTTAACTCAATGTTTATGACCTTATTTAAATTATTAAATAGCTCGTAAAATCGTTTTAACTATTTGTGCATTGTTTGTGGTATTATATGAGCATTAAACAACTAGTTTTATTGTTGTTTGTTTATTTTAGTATATATGCCGTGTATAATATATGTTCTTCATGAATTTTTATGTTTTAATTCATTTTGGTTCATATTATATGTATTTTTAATGTTTATGGGCTGTATGACACAATATTTAAAATGGCAAAATTGGAAATTATACTAGAGTTGATTTATGGCACAAATCTAATTAGTTTGTGTTTTGAGCTTTTAAGAGAACTTATTCAATAAGGGGATTTAGTCCATCGGTCTTTGGCCCAGGCCCATCATTGGGTCTTCTCTTAAAAGTTCAAGTACACAATTTTCATTAATGGGCTTAGCTAAATTAATTAAAATTGGACTTTGTTTTATCCACGGATGTTATGTATATTTATTTGCTCGTTTTGTGTGATGAATGGATATGCATGGTGCATTCATGGGTCCTGGGTTTTTGTAATTAAATATGGCCTAAGATCCATTATGGATTATTGTAAAATTTTTATTTATTTCTTAGTATAAAATTTATTGAAGACTTTGTAAATCAAGACGAAGCCCATCGGAGTGGATAAGCCCAACTCGAAGATTCTTATGTAATAGTATAGAATCTTAGTTGTAGGTTTTTGGGCCCATGTTTGTCACGCTTTACTTTATGCAATTATATATATGCATGCTATGAATGGATGACAAAGCATATGCCATATAAGCCATAATAAAATGAATCCTATAAAATAGTAAGTCACAAAGTTGCCTTCCTAATTCAAAACATGTCAAGGCATCAATCATCGGTCACGTAGACTAGGAGTCTTAGATGTGCCTGATTATCTTTGTGAGGCATGGGTTATGGATGTAGGTTGGACTTAACATAAAAAGGGATGCCTAGACCTAGGCAACTAATAAATGGATTTGTGTTATAACATCTTAAGATGTTAGCCCATTTGATCCAAGAGTCATGTACGAGACATGATTAGAGTTTTCCTACCTAAGTAACTTTACTTGTTAGGTGTACAAGCTCAGCTTGACTTATAAGTTGTTGTGAAAAGTGGATCTTGGCCCACATTAAATCACTAACGTGAATTATTTAAAGGGATATTAATTTGATTTGTGGGATTATAATAAGACCTCATTTAATCTTGCTATTGTAGATTGAAAAATGGCATTTTCAAACAACAAATTTTCATTGCGATCGGTCCTAAAAAAGGACAAATTAAATGGCACCAATTTCATAGACTAGTCTCGAAACTTGAGAATAGTTCTCAAGCAAGAGAAGAAGTCACATGTTTTGGATCCACCCTTTCCCGAAAAACCTGCTAGGAATGCCTCTGCAATTCAAAAGGAAACTTTTGAGACTAAGAAGAGCGACTCCAATGATGTGACCTGTCTGATGTTGGCCATTATAGTGCCTGATTTGCAAAAGAAATTAATGGAACAAGAGGCTTATGCGATCATGGTGTACCTCAAGGAGATGTTCAAAGAGCAAGCTCATCACGAGAGGTTCATGACAAAAAAGGCCTTGATTTCTTGTAAGATGGTTGTGGGTACTCCCATTAGTACTCATGTACTCAAGATGAAAGGGTATCTTAATACTCTTGAGAAACTTGAGGTACAAGTCTCGAAGGAATTGGCCATTGACTTGATATTGGGTTTATTGACTGATGATTATGATCCATTTCTCATGAAATATAACAGGCATGCAATGAACAAGAGAGTCACCGAGCTTCATGAGATGCTTAAGAATGCTGAAGAGAACATTTGAAATACTAATCCCATACTCATGGTTCAAGGGGGCATTAAGAAGGGACCCACTAAGGGAAAGGGGAAGGGAAAGGCAAAACCCAAGTATGACCTAGCTCGGCCTAAGTCTAGTGGGAGTGCACCTCAAGCCCAACCCAAGCCCAAGGCACAAAAGCTCAAGGAGAGTGAGAGCACATGCTTCCATTGCAACAAGTTAGGACATTGAAGGAAGAATTATGCTCTCTTCAAGGAAGAACAAAAGAAGAATAGAGCCAAGGCATCCAGTTCTGGTATTTTTTTTGTTGAAATTAACCTTTCTATTTCTACCACTTGGGTATTGGATACCGGATGTGGTTCTCACATTTGTTCAAATGTGTAGGGGTTAAGAAATAGGCGGTTACTTAGGAAGAATGAAGTGGAGGAAGAATGAAGTGGACCTCCATGTGGGGAATGAAACACGAGTTGCTTCCATGGAGATAGGTGACTATCAACTCACTTTACCTTCTAGACTTTGTTTAGATTTGGAAAATTGTTATTATGTGCCTACTATGAGCAGAAACATTATTTCAGTTTCTTGTTTGGATATGGATGGATTTGATTTTGTTATTGATAATGGCAATATTCATATTCGTCGCCAAGGCATTTCATATGGCAATACCATGTTGCAAAATGGCCTTTATATCCTTGATCTACAAAACAAATAGTCCATATACAACACTAATACAAAGAGGGTTAAATCAAACGAATTGAACCCTACTTACTTCTGGCATTGTCATTTAAGACATGCAAAAGAAAAATGCATTTCAAGACTCCACAAATCTGGAGTGCTTAGGTAATTTGATTTAGAATCTTATGACACATGCAAGCCATATTTACATGAAAAGATGACAAAGAGTCCTTTTAACAAGAAAGGTGAATGGACTAGTGACTTATTGGGACTAATACACACCGATGTATGTGGACCATTAAGTACACAAGCTAGAGGTGGTTTTAGCTACTTTGTAATGTTCATAGATGACTTCAGTAGATATGGCTACATCTATCTAATGAAGCACAAATTTGAAACTTTTGAGAAATTCAAAGAGTTTAAGAATGAAGTAGAAAACCAACTTGGCAAAAGTATAAAAGCCATTCGATCAGATCGAGGTGGCAAATACTTAAGCCAAGAGTTTGATGGTCATCTGAAGAAGTGTGGAATTATTTCACAGCTCACTCCTCCTAGAACACCATAATGGAATGGTGTGTCCAAAAAGAGAAATCGAACTCTATTGGACATGGTTCGATCGATGATGAATCAAGCTAATCTTCCTGTCTTTTTTTTGGTTATGCATTAAAAACTACTGCATTTCTACTGAATCGTATTCCAACTAAAGCAGTTGAGAAGACACCATACAAGGTGTGGGCTGAGAAAGAACCCAATATGTCATTTCTCAGGATTTGGGGCTGTGAAGTACATGTTAAGAAATTATCATCTGACAAACTAGAGTCCAAATCTATTGTCTGCTTATTTGTGGGTTATCCCAAAGAAACAAAGGGATACTACTTTTACTCACAAACCGAGAACAAAGTGTTTGTTGCTCGCAAGGCTATTTTCTTGGAAAAGGAATTCCTTCTCAAGAAAGACATTGGGAGTAAAATAGAACTTGGAGAAACTCAAATGCCACAAACTTTTGTAGAGGATGAGTTGGAAATGGGATCAAGTTCACAACCAGTTATGGAACAAGAATCCATTACATAAGAACCTAAAAGGTCTGGTAGGGTACGTCGGGAGATTGAGAGATACGAATTTCTAATCACCAATAGTGATACTATTGAGTTAATGGATCATAATAATCCATCTTGCTACTAAGAAGCTATTGAGAGCCTTGACTCAGAAAATTAGCTTAAAGCAATGAAATCCGAGATGCAATCAATACGATAACCAGGTTTGGACCTTGGTTGATCCACCAAAAGGTTCTAAGGTAATTGAATGCAAGTGGCTATTTAAACTTAAAAATGATGAGACCTACAAAGGTAGACTAGTAGCAAAAGGTTTTCGGAAAACTCATGGTGTAGACTATGATGAGACCTTTTTGCCTGTAGTTATGCTCAATTCCATTAGGATCTTGCTTGCCATAGCTGCATATCATGACTATGAGATATGGCAAATGGATGTCAAAACTGCTTTCCTTAACAAAAATCTACTTGAGGATGTGTATGACCCAGCCTGAGGGTTTTTTCAATCCCAAACATCCTAAGAAGGTTTACAAGCTTCAAAAATCCATTTATGGATTAAAGCAAACATCCCGGAGTTAGAATCTCCATTTTGATTAAGTTATCAAAGAATTTGACTTCATCAAAAACGAAGATGAGCCTTATGTGTACAAGATGGTTAGTGGGAGCATAATAATATTTCTGGTCCTATATGTGGACAACATCCTTCACATTAGGAATGACATTCCAACATTGCAAAAGGTTAAGCAATGGTTGGGGAAGTGTTTCTCAATGAAAGAATTAGGTGAAGCCGAGACAATACTTGGTATTCGGATCTATAGAGATAGATCAAATTGACTTTTGGGACTAAGTCAAGAAAAGTACATAGACAAAGTACTAAAGCATTTTAGTATAGGAGACTCAAAGAAAGGGTACATACCTTTGGCTTTAGGAGTTCCTTTGACTACAGAATAGTTCTAAAACCAAAAAGGAGAGGGACAACATGAGTAGAATCCCATATGCATCTACTATTGGATCTATCATGTATGCTATGTTATGTACTAGGTTGGATGTTGCTCATGCATTAAGTATAACCAATAGATTTTAGCAAGACACTGGTGAAAAGCATTAGTTTACTGTAAAGGTGATTTTAAAGTACCTGCAAAGGACTAAGGATCACTTCTTGGTGTATGGTGGTCAAGAAGAGCTCATCATACAAGGTTATGTCGATGCTGCATTTCAGACCAGCACTCAGGACTCAAGATCACAATCTGGTTTTGTTTTTATTTTGAACGGTGGTGCTGTCAGCTAAAAAAGCTTAAAGCAAGAGACCGTTGCCGACTCAACTACAGAATCTGAGTATATTACAGTAAGTGAGGCTATAAAGGAGGCTGTTTGGATTAGAAATTTTATTTCTGGATTAGGAGTGGTCCCAAACATCCTAGATCCATTAGAAATTTTCTATAACAATAATAGGGTCATCGCACAGGCTAAGGAGCCCCGGTCACACCAAAAATCCAAACACATACTTAGGAGGTACCACCTGATCAGAGATATCATTGATCGTGGGGACATCAAGATTAGCAAGATAGCAAGTGAAAACAATGTAGCAGATCCTTTGAAGAAATAGCTACATCTAAATCTGCACAAAGCTCATTTGAGAGCATTCGATATTAGGGCTATGCCCAATTGGGACTAGTGCTAGTGGGAGATTGTTAATGTAAGCCCTAGCCCCAATGCATTGTTATAAAACACTTAAGTTAATAAATGATACATTTGTTTTATCTATTGTATTCCTGTGCATATCAATTAATAGAACTATCTAAGAATGTTGTTTCAGTTTAAGTTATCATGTGTGAGGCACATAGTTGTAAGACCTTGAAACAATAGAGACTTATTCTAAATATCCCTAGTCAGTCATTGTTATGGGAATAACAAATAAATTAAGACTAGTATGCTCTCTCTGATAAGATTAGTTCTGTCTTATAGATCATAAGGATAAGAGTGTCAATCAGAGATCATAGATACATGTCTAGAACATGGTATTTGGATTTGATCCATTTAATGAGAACATTACATGGTACAAGTCATAAGTATTTCTCATGTGCAAGTTTTGCATCGGAGTTCTTAGACCTAAAATCCCTATGTAACTCTTTATGAATTACTGTGTACTTTGACATACACCTAACGTACTCGTAACAGGGTGACAAGTATGGGTATGCTTGGGTATGCACTAATTCATGTTAGAGAGCATGAAAGAAGTGAAGGGATTACCCCTCTCAATAAGAGAGAAAATATCATCGGCCACTTGATCAGTGAACTGAGAAGTGTATGGCTATACTGAGATAAAATAATGAATAATCATTATTTATCTGAGAGTTCAATGTCACTGGAATATCAAGAAAGGAATTAGTATATATATGGATGACTAGTTCCATGCCTTATATTAATTCTGATATTTAAGGGTAAGGGACTATGCAAAATTACATTAGGTCACTAAATGCCATTTGCATTTTCATTTAATTTGGAATGCTATAATATCTTGCTAGATAATATATATAGCCTTTGAATTAATTTATTAATTCATTGCCAATATTAAATGGACCTATAGGATCGCACACAAAGCATTGAGCTTAAAATATTTAAATAGTATATTGGGCATTAATTTGGGCTTTTATTTTAAGTCAAATTAATGTATGTAATGGGTATTAAAATTACTAAATGGACTTTGGCCCATAAAGAGTGAAAAACATGGCAAAAGGAATGGTAAATTGATTATTTATTTATCTTTAGATAATTAAGTTAATTAAATTTAAATTCTTATATGTCTTTGAATCAAGATATACCACTTAATTAGGAAGTGATGGAGGATGAAATTACTACCTAAATGCTAGTGAATTTCAGCACACACAAAACCCTAAGCTAAGTGATATATATAGATAAGAAGTAACTTTGCCAATTAGGTTTTTTCTCTCTCTAAGCCGCCATTCTCAAGGGGAAGGGACTCTTCCTTCTTCTCTTGGATTTTGGGCAGCCATTGGTGTACTTTAGAAAGAACAAGATCAGGTCTTGTGTCATTAGTTTAATACCCATTGCCAAATGCACAAAGATTAGAGCTAGTACTCTAGGTTTTAAGCCATCCTTGCTAGTGTGTGTGTGAGCATAGAGAGGAGTGGCATAAAGGCAACTCTTTTTGCATTGGTGATCAAGATCTAAGGCATATAAGTCCAACTTATTTGCTGGTCATCTTCAAAATCAAGTTTTGAAGTGCATCTAAACTTGTAAGTTTTAAAAAACCCTAAAATTGCATGTTTCGATTCTTTGTTGTATATTGCGTGACATGTATGATCCAAATTTTAATTTTTCTGCTGCATGATCATCATGTATATGCCATGTGATATCCCTTCAATTTGTACCTTCGGGTGCTATCATATAACCCATTATCCACCTATTTAGAATAGTGCAGGCTTAATTACAAAGGTTAAGAAAAGTTTATTGATGAATTTAAAGTTTCATAAAGCATGAAAGTTTTTAATTGACTTCATACTATTTCACGTGTAGAATTCATTTTATTGTAAATAGAATGTGCATCTATAAGAAGACCACACAATAAAAATATGTAAACAATATTATTAGTATAAAAAATACATGCTAGCTTGTTAAATGATGAATTTGCATTGTATTAATGCTTTGTTTACAATTTATAATTTATGAAGAAACTTCTATTAGGGTAAAGGGTAGTATATTATTAAATGAATGCAATAATTGTCATAATTGCATAAGCATAATCCATACTAAAGGTTATAAGACTTATACTATAACACCCATTATTTTTGAAATATTTTTCTTATGATTATATATATGTGTTCACAATGTTTGTATGTGCACACCTATTAATGTGTATTTGTCATTGTGATCCAATGTATGCAAATCTAAGACCCATGATCTTGGTATGTAAGTATAGTCTGGTTATAATCTATGATTGATATACTTGATTGATAAGCTTCTTTTTATGATTAAATATTAATAAGTAAACTAATCATATGATAAAAAGTTAAATTTAAGGCCAAAGGATAATAGAGCTTACATTATTATACATGGTGAATGAAGCATCAATGTAAATGTTATCGTTTAATTTTATGATTTCATATGTTGATATGAATGTTGAATTTTATTCATTTATTGAAATAAATTATTGTTATAATTGAGGTATAATGTGTGCATTGTTGACGATCACCGTGAGTGGTCATTTATCATGATTTTAGTTTCCCACTAAGCTTTATAGCTTAGCATGGGTGTTTCATCCGTGTAGGCTTTTGAGGTGATATCTACTGTAGGATGGCCAACTCAAATTATCGAGAGAGACCATTATAGACTTTTATTTTGGGCTCTTTGTATATAGTAAAGATTTTGTGGTATTGGAGATATTGTATGTAAAGATGTTAATCAATTGATGTATTTTGTAAAGAGACTTTAATGTATATTGAAAAGTTTTAATAGTATGGAACTCTTATGTATTAAGTTTGAATATATGTTCTCTGCATAGTTGGTTTATATTTAAGTTGCACTGTTAAACTTACGTGATGAGAAAGATAAAGTGATATGTATTAGTTAAAGGATAAGGGTGCTACAGTGAAAATGGATAAAATGTGTAATGGATGTATTTTGAGTTGATAATATAGTTTTAAGGTTGAGATCTAAAGAATTATACCTTGCCTATGTTTATTTATTGAAGATTAAAGAAGTAGAAATCTGTGTTGGTTCACTAAGAACCGGTTTTTATTTTGAGAGCATATTTCGAGTTATCAACTCTAATTTGAGTGTTTCTAGTTGGTAATTACACTAAGATATGGACCTATGATTTTTTAGAAGAAACCTGAGTTTGATTCTACTCTTAAGTATGCTTAATTTAAAGTTGAAATTAAAAGTGAGCTACTACCCAGTTATAGTGAGCAAATGGCAATATTTCGGACATAATTCTTTGTACAAAGGTCTAAATGCTATAAGACCAAGTTCTATATAAACTAGACATATAGAGCACAATTGTTATGAAGGAATGTATGTACAATTCTGCACCCATTTTTACTCTATGAATTTTCAATGTGGTATTAAAATCTATCTTTGAGTTAGTTTGACTTAATAGGAGTATTTTGTCTATAATTTGAGGTGTAGAGTATAAAATTGAATAATTCTAGTCAAGTTAGAAACTAGACTTCCATATTTAAATTTCATATGGAGAAATCAAAATTTAAATCTATCTCTAAGTTGGTCATACATTGGCTTGAAATCGGATATACCTGTTGCCTTATTAGTGGGAATAGCTTGTAGTTTTTCTTAATTATCTTACAATTTAGAGATGATAATGAGTTGATTTTTTATGTTTCAAAAACTAGAAAATAGAGGAATAAGTTTGTAGAAGATCACTTTTCTTAAAAATGTTGTTTAATAAATCTAAATTAGTGTGTAAGTCACTGGAAACTGTTAGTGGAATTTTGTGAGCAACATATAATTGAAAGATTTTAGAGTGATTTAATGAGGAGAATTAGTTATGCCATGCTCTATAAATTTAGAAAAGGATGCTAACTCTATAGTGTATCATGAAATTAAAAATAACATGTTTAAATGACCTTTATTGTCTATATAAAATGGTATAGGAATGCTTGAATGCTTACACTTTCATATACTAACATGATTAAGATGTTATAATGGGATAATATTTATATGCCTAATAATTATAATTTCTAGAATATACATGATTGATATTGATTTCATGTAATTGTTGATATGCTCATAGTTTGAAATGTTAATTTTGCTTGTATAAAGGAGAAGTAATTTGCTTGATATTAGTTTGTTTTAAACAACTTCCTGTTTATTACACCAAACATAGTGTGTGTGATTATTGATTTTGATATGTTTATTGTGTATAATCAAATGATCTATAGAATAGTTTAACAATGAAATTGAACTTACAAATTCTATAATTACATGGATGTTTGATGGTATCATATTATAAACCATCAATGAACCTAAAGTAACAAGTTCATATGAGTTGCATATGAGTTGACATGATCTTAATTGTTTATTGAAATAATATAAATGAGTATGATTGCTTATGCTCTTAAGTTATGATAATATTGTCTATACACACACACACACACACACAAGTATTGTCTATATATATATACACACACACACACACACACACAAGTATGATAAAATGTACTAGTATGGAATATAAGCATATTTAATATGTGGTTCTTAATCAAAGTGTATGCTTGAAGAAAAGTGAGATATAGTACGATGTTAATTATAATCATACATATGATGTTAATTATCATATGTATGATGTTAATTATCATCATTCATATGAGATATAAAAGAAACTCAATATAGTATGATGTTAATTATCATCATACATATGTGAAAGAGTTACATGCCTTTAAATCGATTACAAGTATAGTATAACAATGCTTATGTAAATACATGATAGCATGCTTACAAAAGGTTTACATATGAATCCATGAATGATTACTTTGTACATAGTTATACATGAGTATATATGTAAATTTATGTATATGATTGTGCTAAGTAATTAAAGTAAAGAAAGATAAAGTAAAGGGATTTAACTGCTTGCATTGTGTCTAGGATATGGATAGATAGGCATGCCTCTAAGGGTAATTTGTAGCTGCGAAAGTATAGTTTTGACTTTGTTTGGACCATAAAGTATAGAAATGGTCCCATTGGATCATAAACAGCCCCATTTGGGTTATTAGTTGACCCCGTTTGGGTCCGCTCGATCAGTTAATAGTATAGTTTGGTGCCATTTGGGTCTAAAGTTTAATACCTTCGGGTATCTTATATGTAACTTTAGGTGCTATAGTTTAACCCATTATCCACTTCTTTTGAAAAGTGTAGGCTTAATACAAAATACATAAAATCATTATATTAAATTAAAAGTTAAAGAAGCATGATAGTTCTTAAATTGATTTTTATATTACCTTTATAAGAAACCTATTTGATATATGGAGAAATATGATATAGAATGAGGAAGTACTTTAATAATACGTAGAGATTTAGTTTATTAACTATAAGTTCTATGATTGACAAATGTGTATCCTAATAAACTTAACTTGATGTTAACATGTGTTTAAGGACGATTGTAAGTCAAAGTGGTTAGACGAGGATGTAAATATAGAATCTAGAAACATATAGTTGAAATATAAATAAATATTCATAAGAGTACACAATTGTTACATGGGTGGAATAGTATAATAAATGATCGACATGAATATAGCAATGATGTGAAAATCAAGTTGTAATTGGAAAATGTTATGATCACATTTCTATTATTTTATATGATTGGTTTATATGCTTAACGATATGTATACATATGTGTGCGTATTATCTTGACGACTTTTAAAAAGAGGTCATCTATATGTTTTATGTTCCCCCCTATGCTATATTGCTTAGCACAAGTTTTTATCCGTGTAGGTTGTCAAGATGGGACTTCTTCTCAAGGATAATAGCAGGACGTCCAACACAAGTCTTAGATGATTGGAAAGTATCTAGTCTTCTTTTTGGGTTGATTTTGGTTTGGAGGTTTTAATTGATTTTTTTGAAATTTTTGTGTAGTACAGATGTTTAGTATATGTAAATATTGTAATGTTTTTAAGAGACTCATATGTAATTAAAATATTATTCTTAAAGTTTATATGTTATTGTTTAAGTTTTTCTTATAAGATCTTTGTATAGTATAGTTAATGGCATAATAGCATAATAAAGAATATTTAAAGATACAGGATAAAGTGATATAGCTAGGTTATAGAATATGTAACATCCTAATTCCTTTACCATAGATAACCATCATTCATCATCATCATCATCATAAACCTAGTAAAGTCAGGCGAAATAATAATAATAATAATAATATAACAGGCCATAATTACATTCCACAATAAAATAATCAAGCTTATAATTAAATAATTATAACATAAGTGGCCTTCAAGAATCTCGAAATCCTCAAGGCAACTGCATCTAGCTCAATCCTCTGGAGCTGAACTTGAAACCTACACGGATAAATGAACTCGTGCTAAGCTATAAAGCTTAGTGGGGAACAAAACTCTATATATAAACATAACCTCTTTATGCAATTCATCTCATCATGTAAACTTTCACAACAGCACGGGATAACATATGAGTCTATTATATTGATCGTATCACAATGGACATATTTGGGAAGTCCCCAAACTTAATAATAAAACCTTGCTTACCAACGTCTAGAGCATTATGTAAATTATCTTATCTTGGAACTTGTCAAATTACTATCATAAGTTTACTTCCTTTCTTCCATAAACTAGCTTGATTTATACCCTTTTTAATCCTTACTACTCCATAATTCATGCATCCAGGTTGTTGATAGTACAAAATGTTAACTTAATGCATTAATCATATCGTTACATAATTCCTGCATTCAATATTAAATCTATGAACACCGAAGTGCTTATGCCATTTAACAACCATAGAGTTATTGTTATACTTGATTTCTTCATATACCTTTACTTAATTCTCATTTCGGGTCCATACACACTTATTCCTTAATGCTATCTTATCATTACAATTTAAGACATCATACCACATCATAGTATATCATGGTTTGCATTTGGGTTTATATCAGAATTATACATATGCAGATACATGTGAAATGTTCATACACATACTAATGGGTTTGCATGTGTTAGTGTAAGCCCTAGCCCTAATGCATTGTAATAAAACACTTTGAATTAATAAAATGAGGCACTTGTTTTATCCATTGTATTCCTGTGCATATCAATTGATAGAACTGTCCAAGAATGTTGTCTCGGTTTAAGTTATCATGTGTGAGGCACATGGTTGTAAGACCTTAAAACAAATGAGACTTCATTCTAAATATCCCTAGTCAGTCATTGTTATGGGAATAACAATGAATTAAGACTAGTATGCTCTCTTTGATATTATGAGTTCTGTCTTACGGATCATTAGGACAAGAGTGTCAATCAGAGATCATAGATACAAGTTAAAGAACATGGTATCTGGATACGATCCGCTCATGAGAACACTACATGGTACAAGTCATAAGTGTTTCTCATATGCAAGTTTTGTATCAGAGTTCTTAGACCTGAAATCTCTATTAAACTCTTTATGAATTACTGTGTGCTTTGACATACACCTAACGCGCTCGTAACAGAGTGACAAGTACGGGTATGATTGGGTATACATTGATTCATGTTAGAGAGCATGAGAGAAGTGAAGGGATTACCCCTCTCAATAAGTGAGAAAATATCATCGACCACTTGATCAGTGAACTGAGAAGTGTATGGCCATACCGAGATGAAATAATGAGTAATCATTATTTATCTGAGAGTTCAGTGTCACTGGAATATCAAGAAAGAAATTAATATATATAAGGATGACTAGTTCCGTGCCTTATATTAATTCTGATATTTATGAGTAAGGGACTATGCAAAATTGCATTAGGTCACTAAATGCCATATGCATTTTCATTTAATTTGGAATGCTATAATATCTTGCTAGAGAATATATATAGCCTTTGAATTAATTCATTAATTTATTGCCAACATTAAATGGACCTATAGGATCGCACACAAAGCATTGGGCTTAAAATATTTAAATAAAGTATTGGGCATTAATTTGGGCTTTTAATTAAAGTCAAATTAATGTGTGTAATGGGTTTTAAAATTGCTATTGGACCTTGGTCCATAAGAGAGAAAAATTCAGCCCACAAGGTTTAATTTCAATTAATTAATTATCTTGTATTAATTAAGTTAATTGAGTATTAAAGCCTAAAAGAATTTAAATTAAATTAAATCATTTAAATAATAGATGAAGTGGCCAAAATTCCAAGATGGAAATCAAGGAATTTTGGCACATGCTCACTAGTTATATTAAGTGATTTTATTTAATTAAATGTCTTGTGTTTTATTTCAATTTTGAATTTTAAATTCAAAAGAGTTTAAATCAATATATATTACTTATTTTTAGGAAGTGATTAAAGTTGAATTAATTATCTTGAGATAGTAAAATTCAGATCAAACACTTGCCAAAAGATAAGGATATATATTAAAAGGAAATAAAACCCTAAAGGAGACTAAGATTATGGCGTGAAACCCTAGTCCTTCTAGGTTTAGCGTGAACTCCTCTCTCTCTCTCTTAATTCTTTTGATCCAATTTTCACAAGGAGAAAGGATTGTTCCTCATTCTCTTGTGTTCTTGGGTAGTAATAGCAACCTAAGAGAAGTACAAAAAATAAATTTTGTAGCTTCAAACCATAGCCATTACACAATACCTTAAATGACAGCTAGCAATCTCGATTTTAAGCCGACAGTGCAATTATGTGTGTGAGAATAGAGGGAGTGGCATAAAAGGCTATTCCTTGGCATTGGTGATCGAGATCTAAGGAGGACAAAGTCATCTTAGTTGCTGGCCATCACCAAATTCAAGATATAAAAGGCATCAAAAGTTGTAAGTTTCAATAACCCTAAAATTGCATGTTTCGATTCTTATCATGGAATTGTTTGGCATGTATAATCATTTTTGTTGTTTTTTCGCTGCGTGATTGCCATGTTCATATCATGTCATATTCCATCAGTGGTATCAGAGCCTAAACATGCTTATTTTAGTGCTTTAGATGCATGAAAAAATTAATTAAAAATCGTCATTATGAAAACATACAAATCTGAAATTTTCTGTTTTGAGTTTTTTGCATTGTTTTGGTGTAAAAACGATTTTAATTGATTAGATAGGTATTATAATTAATATGACATGTTAATATACTGTCCTAAGATGTTCTAGGTGCTATTAATGGTCAGATTTAATTGCTAATACCTGATGGTACATGTTAATATTAAAACTAGGTGCATTTTGGCATGTTAATTGTAAGTTTAACAACTAGTTTTAAATATTAAATGTAAAAAAGTTTTTTGAATGTTTGTAAGTGATTTTTAAAGATTAAATATCAGGTCTGGACATGTTTTAAATTTTTTTTTAATTCTGGTCCATGACAATTTAATTGATTAATTTTAAAATCACTTAAAACTATGACTAGTTTGTGTTTGTTACATGTTTAATCAACATTGTTTCTTTTGTTTTGATTAAAATGGTAAAAACACATTTAGATCAGATTAGTACAGAATATTAAATCAATATTTATGGACTTATTTAGATTATTAAATGACTCATAAAATTGATTTAAATGTTTGTGCATTTTATGGCATTACATAAGCATTAAACAACTAGTTTTTGTTGTTTGTTTGTTTTTGCATGAATGCCGTGTACTATATATGTGCTCTTCATGATTTTATATTTTTAATTCATGTTAGCACATATTATATGTATTTTTAATGTTTATGGGCTGTATAACATAAAATTAAAAATGGCAAAATTGGAAATTATACTAGAGTTGATTTATAGCACAAATCTAACTAGTTAGTGTTTTGGGCTTTTAAGAGAACTTATTCAATAAGAGGATTTAGTCCATTGGGCTTTGGCCCAGGCCCATCGCGGGGTCTTCTCTTAAAGGTTCAAGTACACAATTTCCATTAATGAACTTGGCTAAATTAATTAAAATTGGATTTTGTTTGATCCATGAATGTTATGTATATTTATTTGCTAGTTTGGTGTGATGAATGGATATGCATGGTGCATTCATGGGCCCTGGGTTTTGTAATTAAATATAGCCTATGAGCCATTATATTTTATTATAAAATTTTCATTTATTTCTTAGAATAGAATATACTTGAAGACTTTGTAAATCAAGATGAAGCCCACTGGAGTGAAGAAGCCCAACTCGAAGATTCTTATGTAATAGTATAAAATCTTAGTTGTAGGTTTTTTGGGCCCATGTTTGTCACGCTTTACTTTATGCAATTATTTATATACGCATGCTATGTATGGATGACAAAGCGTATGTCATGTAAGCCGTAATAAAATGAATTCCTAATATAGTAAGTCACGAAGTTGCCTTCCTAATTCGAAACATGTCAAGGCATCGATCATCGGTCACGTAGACTAGGAGTCCTAGATGCGCCCGATTATCTTTGTAAGGCATGGGTTGTGGATGTAGGTTGGACTTAACATGGAAAGGGATGCCCGGACCTAGGCAACTAATAAATGGGTTTGTGCTATAACATCTTAAGATGTTAGCCCATTTGATCCAAGAGTCATGCACGAGGCATGATTGGAGTTTTCCTACCTAAGTAACTTAACTTGTTAGGTGTACAAGCTCAGCTTGACTAATAAGTTGTTGTGAAAAGTGGATCTTGGCCTACATTAAATCACTAATGCGAATTACTTAAAGGGATATTAATTTGGTTTGTGGGATCATAAATAAGACCTCATTTAATCTTGCTAAATTTTATTGTAGATTGAAAATGGCATCTTCAAACAACAATTTCTCATTGCGATCGGTCCTTGAAAAGGACAAATTGAATGGCACCAATTTCATAGACTGGTCTCGAAACATAAGAATAGTTCTTAAGCAAGAGAAAAAGTCGTATGTTTTGGATGCACCCTTGCCTGAAGAACCTGCTAGGAACGCCTCTGCGGTTCAAAAGGAAACTTTTGAGACCAAGAAGAGTGACTCCAATGATGTGACCTATTTGATGCTGGCCACAATGGTGCCTGACTTGCAAAAGCAATTTATGGACCAAGAGGCTTATGCGATCATGGTGCACCTCAAGGAGATGTTCCAAGAGCAAGCTCATCACAAGAGGTTCGTGACAACAAAGGCCTTAATTTCTTGTAAGATAGCTGCGGGTACTCCTGTTAGTACCCATGTACTCAAGATGAAAGGGTATCTTGATACTCTTGAGAAGCTTGAGGTACTAGTGCCAAAGGAATTGGCCACTGACTTGATCTTAGGTTCATTGACTGATGATTATGATCCATTCATGATGAATTATAACATGCATGCAATGAACAAGTCAGTCACTGAGCTTCATGGGATGCTTAAGAATGCTGAAGAGAACATTCGAAAGACTAATCCCGTATTGATGGTTCAAGGGGGCATTAAGAAGGGACCCGCTAAGGGAAAGGGAAAGGCAAAATCCAAGAATGACCTGGCTCGATTCAAGTCAAGTGGGAGTGCACCTCAGGCCCAATCCAAGCCCAAAGCACAGAAGCTCAAAGAGAGTGAGAGCACTTGCTTCCATTGCAACAAGATATGGCATTAGAGGAAGAATTGCGCTCTCTTCAAGGAAGAACAAAAGAAGAATGGAGCCAAGGCGTCCAGTTCTAGTATTTTTGTTGTTGAGATTAACCTTTCTATTTCTACCACTTGGGTATTGGATACCGGTTGTGGTTCTCACATTTGTTCAAATGTGCAGGGGCTAAGAACTAGGCGGTTACTTTGGAAGAATGAAGTGGACCTCCTTGTGGGGAATGGAGCACGAGTTGCTGCCATGGAGATAGGCGACTATCACCTCACTTTACCTTCCAGACTTTGTATTGTTTTGAATAATTGTTATTATGTACCTGCTATGAGCAGAAACATTATTTCAGTTTCATGTTTGGATAATGATGAATTTGATTTTGTTATTAAAAATGGCAATGCTCATATTCGTCGCCAATACATTTCTTATGGCAATGCTATAGTGCAAAATGGCCTTTATATCCTTGATTTGTAAAACAAAGAGTCTGTATACAACATTAATAAGAAAAGGGTTAAATCAAACGAATTGAACCCTACTTACTTCTGGCATGGTCGTTTAGGACATGCAAACGAAAAATGCATTTCAAGACTCCACAAAATGGGAGTGCTTGGGTCATTTGACTTAGAGTCTTATGATACATGCGAGCCATGTTTGCATGGAAAAATGACAAAGAGTCCTTTTAACAAGAAAGGTGAAAGGACTAATGGCTTATTGGAACTAATACATACCGATGTATGTGGACCAATAAGTACACAAGCTAGAGGTGGTTATAGCTACTTCGTGACATTCACAGATGACTTCAGTAGATATGGCTATGTCTATCTAATGAAGTACAAGTCTGAAACTTTTGAGAAATTCAAAGAGTTTAAGAACGAAGTAGAAAACCAACTTGGCAGAAGTATAAAAACCATTCGATCAGATCGAGGTGTCGAATACTTAAGCCAAGAGTTTGATAGTCATCTAAAGGAGTGTGGTATTATATCACAGCTCACTCCTCCTGGAACACCACAATGGAATGGTGTGTCCGAAAGGAGAAATCGAACTATGTTGGACATGGTTCGATCTATGATGAGTCAAGCTAATCTTCCTGTCTCTTTTTGGGGTTATGCATTAGAAACTGCTGTGTTTCTATTAAACCATACTCCAACTAAAGCAGTTGAGAAGACACCATACGAGATATGGACTGGGAAAGAACCCAATATGTCTTTTCTCAGGATTTGGAGCTGTGAAGCACATGTTAAGAAATTAACATCTGACAAACTAGAGTCCAAATCCACTGTCTGCTTGTTTGTGGGTTATCCCAAAGAAACAAAGGATATTACTTTTACTCACAAGCCGAGAATAAAGTATTTGTTGCTCGTAAGGCTGTTTTCTTGGAAAATGAGTTCCTTCTCAAGAAAGAAAGTGGGAGTAAAGTAGAACTTGGAGAAATTTAAGTGCCACAAACTCCTGTAGAGGATGAGTTGGAAATGGGATCAAGTTCACAACTAGGTGTAGAACTAGAACCCATTGCACAAGAAGATGAGCCTTGTGTGTACAAGAAGGTTAGTGGGAGCATAGTAGTGTTTCTGGTCCTATATGTGGACGACATCCTTCTCATTGGGAATGACATTCCAACATTGCAAAAGGTTAAGCAATGGTTAGGAAAATGTTTCTCAATGAAAGACTTAGGTGAAGCCGAGACAATACTTGGTATTCGAATCTATAGAGATAGATCAAATCGGCTTTTGGGACTAAGTCAAGAAAAGTACATAGACAAAGTACTAAAGCGTTTTAGTATGGGAGACTCAAAGAAAGGGTACATACCATTGGCTTTGGGAGTTCCTTTGACTAAAGAACAGTGCCCTAAAACCAAAGTGGAAAGGAACAACATGAGTAGAATCCCATATGCATCTGCTATTGGATCTATCATGTACGCTATGTTATGTACCAGGTTAGATGTTGGTCATGCACTGAGTATAACCAGTAGGTTTCAATAGGACCCTGGTGAGAAGCACTAGTCTACTGTAAAAGGGATTCTGAAGTACCTGCGAAGGACTAAGAATCACTTCTTGGTGTATGGTGATCAAGAAGAGCTCGTCATACAAGGTTATGCCGACGTTGTTTTTCAGACTAGCACTCAGGATTCTAGATCGCAATCTGGGTTTGTTTTTATTTTGAACGGTGGTGCTGTCAGCTGGAGAAGCTCAAAGCAAAAGACCGTTGCCGACTCAACTACATAATTTGAGTATATTGCAGCAAGTGATGCTGCAAAAGAGGCTGTTTGGATTAAAAAATTTCATTTCTAGATTAGGAGTGGTCCCAAGCATCCTAGATCCATTAGAAATTTTCTGTGACAACAACGGGGCCATCACACAAGCCAAGGAGCCCCGATCGCACTAGAAATCCAAACATATACTCAAGAGGTACCACTTGATCAAAGAAATCATTGATCGTGGGGACGTCAAGGTTAGCAAGATAGCAAGTGAAGACAATGTAGCAAATCCTTTGATGAAACAGTTGCGTCCAAGTCTGCACGAAGCTCATTTGAGAGCATTCTGTCTTAGGGCTATGCCCAAAAGGGACTAGTGCTAGTGGGAGATTGTTAGTGTAAGCCCTAACCCCAATGCATTGTAATAAAATACTTTGAATTAATAAAATGAAGCACTTGTTTTATCCATTGTATTCCTATGCATATCAATTGATAAAACTGTCCAAGAATATTGTCTCGGTTTAAGTTATCATGTGTGAAGCACATGGTTATAAGACCTTGAAACAAATGAGACTTCATTCTAAATATCCCTAGTCAGTCATTGTTATGGGAATAACAATGAATTAAGACTGGTATGCTCTCTCTGATATTATGAGTTCTGTCTTATGGATCATTAGGACAAGAGTGTCAATCAAAGATCATAGATACATGTTAAAGAACATGGTATCTGGATACGATCCGCTCATGAGAACACTACATGGTACAAGTCATAAGTGTTTCTCATATGCAAGTTTTGTATCGGAGTTCTTAGACCTGAAATCTCTATGAAACTCTATGAATTACTGTGTGCTTTGATATACACCTAACGTGCTCGTAACAGAGTGACAAGTACGGGTATGATTGGGTATGCATTGATTCATGTTAGAGAGCATGAGAGAAGTGAAGGGATTTCCCCTCTCAATAAGGGAGAAAAAATCATCGGCCACTTGATCAGTGAACTGAGAAGTGTATGGCCATACTGAGATGATATAATGAGTAATCATTGTTTATCTGAGAGTTCAGTGTCACTGAAATATCAAGAAAGGAATTAATATATATAAGGATGACTAGTTCCATGCCTTATATTAATTCTGATGTTTATGGGTAAGGGACTATGTAAAATTGCATTAGGTCACTAAATGCCATATGCATTTTCATTTAATTTGGAATGCTATAATATCTTGCTAGAGAATATATATAGCCTTTGAATTAATTCATTAATTCATTGCCAACATTAAATGGACCTATAGGACTTACACAAAGCATTGGGCTCAAAATATTTAAATAAAGTATTGGGCATTAATTTGGGCTTTTAATTAAAGTCAAATTAATGTGTGTAATGGGTTTTAAAATTGCTATTGGACCTTGGTCCATGAGAGAGAAAAATTCAGCCCATAAGGTTTAATTTCAATTAATTAATTATCTTGTATTAATTAAGTTAATTGAGTATTAAAGCCTAAAAGAATTTAAATTAAATTAAATCATTTAAATAATAGATGAAGTGGCCAAAATTCCAAGATGGAAATCAAGGAATTTCGGCACATGCTCACTAGTTATATTAAGTGATTTTATTTAGTTAAATGTCTTGTGTTTTATTTCAAATTTGAATTTTAAATTCAAAAGAGTTTAAATCAATATATATTACTTATTTTTAGGAAGTGATTAAAGTTGAATTAATTATCTTGAGATAGTAAAATTCAGATCAAACACTTGCCAAAAGATAAGGATATATATTAAAAGGAAATAAAACCCTAAAGGAGACTAAGATTGTGGCGTGAAACCCTAGTCCTTCTAGGTTTGGCGTGAACTCCTCTCTCTCTCTTAATTCTTTTGATCCAATTTTTACAAGGAGAAAGGATTGTTCCTCATTCTCTTGTGTTCTTTGGTAGTAATAGCAACCTAAGAGAAGTACAAAAATCAAATTTTGTAGCTTCAAACCATAGCCATTATACAATACCTTAAATGAGAGATAGCAATCTCGATTTTAAGCCGACGGTGCAATTGTGTGTGTGAGAATAGAGGGAGTGGCGTAAAAGGCTGTTCCTTTGCATTGGTGATAAAGATCTAAGGCGGACAAAGTCATCTTAGTTGCTGGTCATCACCAAATTTAAAATATAAAAGGCATCAAAAGTTGTAAGTTTCAATAACCTAAAATTGCATGTTTCGATTCTTGTCATGGAATTGTTTGGCATGTATGATCATTTTTGTTGTTTTTCCGCTGCGTGATTGCCATGTTCATACCATGTCATATTCCATCAGCATGCCATTTCAATGAACAGGTGCCACATATCATGATTAATGGACTAAGTCCTCATACCATATGCAACATACTATAATTTCCATATACATGAAGATCATTATGCATACTGTGGTTCGTATAGCTTTTAATATAATACTGTAAGCTTGTGGCTCAAATGGCCAAACTATTCACCATGGAGCCCATTGGTGAGCCTAGCTCGTAACGGCACTCACACGAGAACCTTCTTCATAATAAATGTGAGATATCATAGTCATGTAACACATAATATGGCATTTCATTTCATAGAAATAGTTTAAAGTCATTAAGAATTAGGATATAACACCATGATAGGCCATTCATCATGCTTACATCATATAAATGGAGCAATCATTACATATTTTCTTTATGTTATATACATTTTATCATCTTTGATAGCCTGCCTAAGTACTAGTTCCAAGGGTGGATAAAGGGAGCAATGGATACCTAAAGGTATTGAACTATGGATATCCAAAGATATCAAACAATGGACCCAAATGGGATCAAGCAATAGTTCCAGGAAGGAACAAACTATGGACCCAAACGAGGTCAAATGATGGTTCCATTAAGGAACAAGACCCAAACAGGGTCAAACTATGGTTCCATTAAGGAACAAGACCCAAACGAGATCAAACGATGGTTCCATTAAGGAACAAGACCTAAACGGGGTCAACTATGGTAGCTGCGACTGTATCCCTCTAGGTATGCCTATCTAATCCACAACTGAACTAAGACCCATAGGCTTTACCATTCTTAAGTATATTTAGATTCAACATATTCTTCTTTACTTAGTACGTCATTTGGCTTAAATCCACATTTCATAAAAGAGTGCATATTATTCTTATCATATATCAATGTTGAGCAATAGGCTCCAATATACATGGTTGCAGATCATGTAATCACATAGCCACATAAACATCCTTCATACATATCATAGTAATTTACATGATAATGCAAACACAATAAAGTATTACTTTCATTGGTTAATCTTGTCATACCTAGCATTATGCATGAAGTCAATAAATAACTGTAAAAGTGTAGTTCTTGCAATTAAAAGTCTTCCTAAGATTATATGCATGTCCATATATATATATATATATATATATATATATATAATCATAGCAATTCATACATTTGGGTTCTCATATTTCTTCATCTTATGACACAGACTACTCATCATAGCATGGTCAAATCAATTATACCATATAAACTTACATAATTCATAAATAATTCTTAATTGCGTACCTTGTTGTTATTTTCCACGAGTAGCTTTCATAGCATCATAACTCCCATCAATGAATAATTACTTTAAACAATACTCATGCAATTATGATCCATATAAGAATACGAGTAGGTTCTCTTTTTAATTAAGATCGACACTTGTATAACTTTCATCTTTTAGTTCACTTTTATAGTCTATTAGAACATGGACAACAGGTTATCTACCTTAACCCCATCATTCATGCTTCAACAGCTTATTAATACTTTTTCATCGTATAACATATTATACCCAGGTAAAATATACAAAAGTATTTCATCTTGCGAGTAGCACACTACTTGCAGACTGGGTTTCCCTATTTAAGTCATAGGACATAAACAGGCAGGCAAGTAGTTTTCCCTTACATCTAGGCTAATTATTATTTTCCATTATGACTTGGAGTATAACCAACTCCTATCGTTCATGATTAAGTTCATTGCATGATACCCCTTCTTAGCTTAGACATGCAACCTTACCACTACCCTCTAATTGCCACAGACTATATCATAGTATATCAAGCCATAGCAACGGAATATTAGCATATGATATTGGGAAAAATCATTTACTATGATAGAGTACATACCATATCCCAACTTTATAGGACACGACAACTAGCATGCAATTTAAGATTACTGGGTTGCTCCTTACTCTACTTAGTTTTGTGCGCATTATGCACCAAAACACATTCTACTTACAATAGTTCGTATACAAAGTGCCCTTGTCAAATCCCTCATATCAACCTTCAAGTGAACACCTTTCCTTATTTCAATAGGTTATTACTCTAAATCTTTCATTGTTACATCATTTGATAGCCAGGTCTTTATAAACTATGTCTTTCTAGTCTTTATCAATAAAAGAGACTTCATGATTTATTAGCCCATCAATATTCAACTAGCATATTAACTGTCGTAGTCATGCAAAGCAAGTCTTGCTTAACTATATCTTATTTTAAACCTTAGCATTGGAAAGACTTTTAGAACTATAATCATTCCTCACTAATCATTTAACATAGTACTCACCACATGTATACTCAACCATAGTCAACATTTCTTATTGCTAGCTCATTTCACCCTATTCATATCAATATCTTCATATGCACAGACTATAAAATACTGGTTCACAATTTATGAATGAACTATAATTTTGGGGAGAAGAAAAATTAGTGAGAATAGTGCACAAATGACTATGGTCGTGCATTTACATGGATTGCATGGCCAAGTGGCCGTGTAAAAGAACATAGAAAAGGCATATGTAGCCAAGCAAGGAAAAGAGAGGAAGTACGCTACCATGCATTGGGGAAGAGACATTCATGTGTGGTCGTGCATGGGTGAGGAACTTCCCATGCGTGGCCGTGCATGGGTGAAGAACAACAAGCCAAAAAGCTAGGCGTGGCCACGTGCTGGAAGAAGAAAGCTTTTGCGTGGCCGTATGCTTTGAAGAAGAAACATAGAAGAGACACACATGTGGCCGTGTACAATAAATGAAGCAAACCAGCGTGGCCGTGCATTTTAAAGAAAAAGTACACGTGGCCGTGTGTTTTCTTCTTCAAACACATACGTGGCCACGTGCTTTGAAGAAGAAACACACGTGGCCATGTGTTTTGAAGAAGAAACACAAAATGGCCACGTGTGGGAGAATTGCACAAAACCCAAAGACCCCGATTAACCAGAGCATGCACTAAAACCCTAGATCTCATATCCCGACTTCATTAAATGCTCATCTAAGTTTTCAATCCTCAAAACTCATCTTATTTACTATTTTGAGCCTGTAATCTCAACTAAGAAAACACATATAGCAAGTGAGGGAAAATATGTACAGTAACCACCCATAACCAATTTTTCCGTACCTTTTTTCAAGCTTCATCTCCTTCAACATCCATTGACCCATTCTTGAGATTATCCTTCCCTCTCACACAAGAAGATAACAATCATAAACCCTTTAACCCTAAATCCAGAAGTGAAACACAAAGCACAAAAAAAAAGAAAGCAAGGGGGAAACATCACATTTGATGCTAGCTCACAAACCCTAGCTCATCTCTAACCCGTAATCAACAAAGCAAAGGAAAGAGAGAGAGAGAGAGAGAGACAGAAAGAAAGAAAGGGAGAGATCTCCCTTGCCTTTGCCGATTTCCACCTCTCCAAACTCCAAGAGTTCCTTCTCCAAGAAGCTAAAGTAAAGGAGTTAGTGGGGTAAATATCTCCCTAGGGAAATTACCACTACACCCTTACACAAATAAACCCCCATTTCAATTTCTTCCAACTTAACCCCAAGACTTTCTAATTCACTTCAATTGTATCCTTTTCTCAAATTTTAATTTAACTTAACTCATATACTTACATGTTAAAATTACCAAAATACCCCTCTTGCGACTTAACCTCGATAAATGCAAAATAATCCAATTTTGCCTTAATTAACGATAGTCCTTATTAATTAGCAATAATCCTCTTAGGGTTATGATTGGGTCCTTACAGAATAAGTGTAACACCCTACGTTCATTCATAAAATCTTTATATTCTGGATTGTTGTTGATGATAATAGATAGTTGCTCAAATTAATTACCCCTCACTTTTGTTGATTAATAATTGGCTTATTAACAAATATTCCTTAAGTCTAGTTTTCAATTGGCGTTTATAGATGTCATAATTTAATCGTTTCCTGTTGTTCAATTGATTTTCAACATAATTTCATTATTTATATACATGTCATATAATATGTTTGCTACTAATAGTCATATGCTTTCTATGAATTATGTTACAAGCCAATTTTTTTTTTTTTCAGAATCTATTACATAAAGGGACTAATATCCATACTGACTAAAATGTTACTAGTACATATCATTTTATTCTCCATTGAAATGTTTTTAATACCTATCCCTACATGTAGTTAAATAATCATGCGCTACGCGACATTATTACATAATGATGGATGCATTTATGTAAATTTTCAGTTGATACTATTATTTTAATTAAAATTACTCTTTCATCCTTGTATAATACATTGCAATAATTTAATCCAATCGAATTCCCTTATTGCCTTAATTTATGATTTAATTATTTTAAGTGTATAATTTACATCTTAATCCTTCCATTTCCTAACATGATGGCAAATTACTATTTAGTCCGTGGGACTTCCTTTAATTTACCATTTTACCCTTCTTAAATTCCTTTCGCTAATTCGCATCAATTAACCTGTTTGTTGGTTGCCTTACTATTTAATCTCTTTATATTCTTTGTTCTTATTAAAATTGGCACAAACGTCCTATTTGACTGCAAATTACAATTTAGCCCCTTAAATATTCATTTATTATGTTGACTTTATTGGGCCTTTACTTTGACCCCTTTTTTGTCCTAGTTGATTTTTTATTCTCCTATTGAGTGTGTAGTTTACCTTTTGGTCCTAGTATTATCTCATAAAGTGGAAATTTACATTTAAGTCCTTATATTTTCTCTTTACTATAATTTAACTTATTTAACTCCAATATTATTCTTTTTGCTTCTTTTACCTGTTATTTCATTGTAAATGGTAAACTTATATTTTAATCCCTATGTGTGTCCTTAAAATGGCAAATTATGTTTTAATCCCTAACTTTGTATTATTTATAATTATGCCCCTTTTTAAACTTATTTGGCCATTTTAACTTCTTTAATTGCATTTCTAATGCCTAATTACGATTGTGCCCTTGATTTATCACTTAAATATGTTTTCACGCTTCTCAAACCTATTGATTATGTTTATTACATTATTTCTCCTTTATTCGCATTTTTGATATCTTTTTATGTATAAATCACCTTTTGCTCCCTGTTTTCTTGGATCATTACTATTCTACCCCTAATTGGTTGCGTAATTACAATTTTTTCCTTTTTAAGTCTATTAATCCTATTTTTGCTCCTATTTCTCATTTAATTCCATTTATTACAATTTTTATGCAATAATTACTATTTGGTCCCTATCTTTTGTATACTTACTCCTTTGTTCTTCCTGAACTATTAACTATCCTTTGTATATTATTTCTTCTATTACCACTCTTATAATATCTTTTTATACATAGTCTACAACTAGGCTCTTATTTTCCTATATATATAATGAGAAATAATGAAAAAGAGTGTGGTTGATAACTTCAATAGGGGCAAAATTGTATGCGCGTATATATATATATATATATAATTATTTTGCCCCTATTGAAGTTATTAATCACACTCTTTTTCATTATTTCTCGTGAGATTATATTTTACACCAATTTCTATGTTGTCGCCATTATGTATCCTATTATACATTCTTATTCATCATACATTCATCAAAATTACATAAGGCACCATAATATACATAACAAATAATATTTAAACATAATAAATATATGGTATTTACATAAGGGACACCATTCGGCCATATTGAAAAGTTCAACATGCCATGTGTTTTATTATTTATTTTCACACTATATATGTTTCTAAATTCAATTTATGTGTTTATATGTTGACATACATTTATTTTACTTAAGAAATCCTTAGTTACATAATAATGCACCATTATGTATACATATTAATTATTATGTACACATATTATTTTAAGCTCATATTAAACATACTATGCTTATTCATGTTAATTCATCATTTTATTAAGTTGTCTAAATTTATTTCCTATTATTCTTTAAATTCATTTAGTTACATAATAATTCATCATTACATTTATATGTCTAACATTATGTCCACGCCTTGTTAAGAGTTCTAATTGCTCACAACATGCTCATTCTTTATTGTAGTCATTATTTCATACAATATATTCCACTAATTATCAAATTGCTACATCATAGGCCTTAAGCTTCATTTCGGCCACACTAAGTCCTTATACTTAGGCCATGATTTTCCACCTATTATTAGATTTTTTACACTCCTTTAATCTTTCTAAATCTTCCTTTAACAACATACATTCAATTATGCCCACAAGTACTTAGCCCTTTAAAAGCACATCATTGTGTAAACTATTACTCTAGTGTATTCAAATAGTATTTAAGATTTCTAAGTAACCATATTAGATTCATTACTCACTATATTATCCAATTCATGTCTAATATATAATTGATAAATAAGTTTCCACATAGCATAGCTTATGTCATCATTCGATCACCTTGTAACATCTTTTTTTTTATTTTTCTTTATTAATTCTAGGTTATTATATACTGCTACACCAATTTACCAACATGTATTAACTTATTTCTCATTTTTACTACAATTACTATGGTTACATAATATAAACTCATATAAAATTTAAAGAGACATAATAACATAAAATGCAAATTTACATCTACTTACCTCAAAATAGTCTAAGATCACTCAATTTTTGCTTGTTCTCCTTGGTCTATTTGGTTTTCCCCTTAAAGTTACCTTGGTCGAAATCCTACTATATAGCTTCTCTTCTTTCTTTCCATGATTTATTTCACTTAATCCACACCACATGAGCTCTAGATATGGTATTAAATGGAATTAGAATCTTAGAATCACCTAAAATGGATGATTTTGTAGGATTTTTATATGTAAAGAATGGAGAGATCTTGAGAAGAATGGAGATATATGGAATGGCTAGAGAAGGATAGAAAATGGGAGAGATCTCTAGATTTTTCTATTTATAGTCACCCTAATTGGGCCAGACCTAGACCAACCCAATGGGCTTAATTTTACCTAAATAACCAATTTTTGGCCCAATTAATTTTTTCACTAAATCATTACCTCAATTTCTTATTCTTATCCACTCTAACCCAATTCCTTATGATAATTATACCCTTAAATTAATGAAAAATGCCCTTTAACTCGGTTAACTAAATTAAACTCGATTTTTTGCCATTTTTTAAAAACTAATGTTCCACTTATAATAAGGCTCTGAAATTTTACCCCATATGTTTTGATATATTAAGGAGAGTGCGTTTAAAATTTGGAGTCATTCCAAGATTGTTTCGATATAATTCCAACTTCGGTGGAAAAATCAGTCAATCAAAAACCCAAAAATTCAAAATCATTAGAAAAATTATTTTTTATTACCAAAAACTAATTTGGAATATTTTTAGTATATCTGAAATTTTGGTAATTTTTAGAAGTTATTTGCTATTTTTAAAGTCCCGATCAAACTTTTAGTCAACCCTTTCATGGTACAGGGTAAAAACTTCGCTATTTGATTTGAAGGCCCATTTGAGCTCAATTTCGACTCAAATTGTACCATTAAATTCTGTTTAATACCTATTTTTATAATCTGGTGTTAACTTAAATTGCCTATTAGGTCACCCATCCTCGAATTTTTTAAGCCCGAGCATGTTTAACCATTATGTACCTTTAATGTTTATTGTACTATTCTTCCATAATTACCCCAAAAAATGTCCTAAGGTTACTATTCATACTCTAGTATATGATATTGATGTCAGATATAGCTTTCAAGGTGTTACAAACATCTTCAAAGACAATTTTTAATTACAAGTTTCTTCTTTCATCTTTATCTATGAAGGATCCTTAGTTTTCTTTCTTTTTATAATGAAAATACTATTATTTATTAGATATTTCTTTACACATATCCATAGCATTAACTAATTGAATTTCTTATGTTTCTTAAAGATAAATTAAACAGGAATAGAAAAGTTAAAGATATAACTTCTGCATATCACTTTAAGAAAGCTCAATCAACTGAGTTACTCATTGATTAAGGCCATTCTTTTTATTTTCTTTACGTTTTGCTATATATTATGTATTTTATTTATATATTTATGTCAATTATAACTCATTTCCATCTTGTGCACTAACTGTTGTTCCCTTGTTAACTAATTAATTAATTAAATTATTAAAATGATAAATATTAGCAAATAAAAAAGTCAAAATGAAACAAAAAAGGATGAACTATAATTCAAGAAATAAGTTATTAGCTTTACTAAATTGGCAATGAAATTAAACTCCCCATTCATAAAAATCATGTCAAGACTTAGCATATCAATTAATGTTGTTTTTGAGACATTTGACAAAGTGATAAACCAATCTTTCCTTGTAACATTAAGACAAAGCAACAAACAAAAATTCATGTTTGTCTATTGTTTAAAAGTAAGAAATCCTTAGAAATATGAGAAAGAAAATGGGTAAAGATAAATGACAAACAAAAAACCTAATCGATCACATATTTACATGTGTTTTTGGAGTTGGCATTTCTATAGATATTTGATACTTTGAAATTCATCATTTCAAATTCATCTCAAGCTTTTGGGCAAATATTTTCAAGATGGAGAGAATTGAGTATTGCAAAACTTCAAAATCCAGTCTTATATATATAAAGGTTTTTTCTAAAAAGAACATAATGTTATTTTTAAAAAAACTTAAAAATTCGATCTTATAAAATTTTGAATTTAATAAAAATCCTTAATAGAACTATAATATCAGTTGCCTTTAATTTTACTGAATTACTTACTACCATTAGTTGTTGAAATTTGTGCATTACCTTTCATAGCTTCATAGTTTTTCTAAGTATATAATTAATTATTGAATATATCTAGGAATTTGTGCTTGCTGGTGTGAGAATATAGGTCGTTTCTAAGTCAACTACTCAAATTTCCCTTTTTTGGGTTTCAAAATTTGTTAATTCTAAAGATCTATACAACTTATACTACCATTTCAATTGAATGTCATTGGTTGTTTCAAGGAAAAAACAAAATAAATTTGTAAAGATAGAAACTTTGTCTGGTCTCATTAGATTTCTTATATTTCACTACAAAAAAATAACCAAATAGCAATGGAAAATAGCAACGAAAATTGTTGAATTTCTGTTGCTAATTAAAAGTACCAACGAAAAATAGAAATGGAACGAACGATTTCTAATTTGACGGTTGCTATTTTTTAGCAGCAAAAATTGAATTCCGTTGCAAAATCCAACTAATGTCAGTTTCTGTGAATTGGTCAAAATTAGCCATAGAACTTGAAATTCTATTGCAAAATTTAGCAACTGTAGTTAACTTCGGTTGCTATATTTAGCAATGGATTTTGAAATTTCATTGCTAAATTTAGCAACAAAAAATTGTAATTCAATTGGTAAATTTAGCCACTATTATAAAAATATTTGTGACCGATTTTTCGTCACTATTATTGATTTTTTTCAGAAAATAACTATGAATTTTCAATGTCAACATTTCATTTCAATGTGAACATTTCATTACAAAAACTTATTGTCAACCAATAGAAAATACTATGATAAAGATCTAACATATAGTTTCTTGTGCATCAAGTGATCAAGAAGCCTCTTAGTGCACAACTACCTCAATAGACATAGATATAACACCTTTAGATATAAAAGTATCTTAAGATAACCAAGGAGTTACAGTCTATGTATTCTAGGAGTCAACACTAGAAGCACCCAATAGAGAAAAGGATAAATGTAAAAATAAGATAATCTCAAATAACCATAAGGTTTAGAGTTCTTACAACAAAAACAATTTAAATTAACCATATCATGGAGCATGTTTTTCAAGCTTAATTGTACTCAAATGATGTGGAGGATACTTCCTCTTCTCTTGCTGCTGAACTTTCATCATCTGATCATGAATTAAAAATGTCAAACATCATATCATAAGAAATCAACCAATTTATCATAACCAACACTTGGAACACAGTAAACATCAATATTATAGTGTTCTTCTACACAATTAAACCCATCTTCATGCAAAAAAATGGGCATCACAAAGTAGTGCAAGATATAAGAAACATACATTATGAGAGAGGAAGGAGGAAACTACACAAAAAGCTCACCTTTTACCCAAATCTTGTTTTAGGAACATAAATTAATAGGAAACTCCATGATTAGCCATGACCCGATGTGCTCACAATTGTAAAAAACATAACCAAGAAATTTGCTCACAATCTTATGATCCTAACAACTGAAGAAGAAGATATAATGGAAACCACCTCTCACATGCTATAAGAGATTGCCTTCAATTAAAAAAAATGTATGATCTAAAATAGAGTGCTTATTGGATAAAGAGAATAAAGCAAAAAGTTTTACCTACTCAAATTAGAACCAATTCTTCCGGATAGGATATAATAAAAAAAAGGATATTATTATTATTATTATCATTATCTTTTATATAATTATTTTTTATTACTAAAATGTATTTTGGTTTAAATTATAAATTCAAAAACCTAAAAATTATACTTGTATCACATTCTTAATAAATCGATCCTTGCAAACCAATATCAAAAGCACTATTTACATGTTAAAAATATTCTCAAGCCACTCAAGTTTTGGAGCATTACATTATATTTAGGGCAAACAATAAAATAGCAACGAAAATTTTTTTCTGTTGCTATTACGAAACTTAATTACATTAAGATTGGTAATTTAGCAATGAAAATGGAATTTCGTTACTAAATTAGCAACGAAATTCCATTTCCATTGCTAAATAACCAATCTTAATGCAATGCAGTTTTCGATTAGTAACTAAATTTTTTTTTTCATTGCTAAAATAGCAATGGAATTTATATTTCATTGCTATTTTAGCAACGAAAAATATATGTCATTGTTATTTTAGCAACGAAATTTATTTTCCGTTGGTAATTTTCATTCTAAATTTTTTTGTCATCTACTGACGCCTTATTTAGCAACGATATAAGCATTCCATTGCAAATTTTTGTTGCTATATTTTGGCGCTAAAATTTTCCTCCATTTTTAGCAATGGAAGATAACCATTTTTATTTCCGTTTCTAAATCTAAATATTTTAACCAATTTTAGCAACGAAATTTGATTTTTGTTGCTAAATTAGCAAAAGAAATGATTCCATTGCTATTTTTTGTTGCCATTTTAACATTTTCTTGTAGTGTTTGTTTGTTTGTTATTATTCGATATTTTTTATTTTGGTCTTATTTGGTAGCATCAGATGACATATATTAGTATAACACCAAAGAAGAGATTGGAAATCACAAAAAAAGATTATTAACATAAAGGAACAAGTGGTTTGCAGAATGGCATGTTCAACAATAAGAATAAGAGGAAAGTTTGATGTGAGGTCTTTGCTTTGCTTATATATATATATTGTATAATATCTGTATAAATAGAATTTTAGATAAATTTTTGTACAGTGTTAGATATTGTTTGCAACAATTAAGTTGTACATATTGATTTTGAATGTTAAATTTGTTAATATATATCTTTAATTTAAAATTTAGACTTTTTCTATTTAATTTATCATGATTATTTTTTCAAATAAGAAATATATAATTTTTCTAGAAAAATTGAAAAAATAATAATTTGTGTAATTTTATATTACTAACAAATTACCGATGGAAAATTTCGTCGTTGTTATTTTGACAAATTTAGTATTTTCATTAAATAAATTATCAACAAAATACCGATGGATATATACATTGCTATTTTTCTAAAATAATTAATATTTTTTTATTAATTAAATTTACCAATGGATTACCAACCAAATATCCATTGGTAAAAAAATGAAACAACAAAATATCTGACAGATTTTCTAACAAAACTACTAACATAATTTTTTATATTTTTGTTGAAAAAATCTATTGGTAACTCTTATTGACAAAATTTTCAACTGATAAAATTTTAACTACGCATGTTTTACTGAACAAAGCATTCCATTTGTAATCCATTAAAAAATCATCGGTAAGGGTTTTTCCCATTGATAAAATGCAAAATTCCATCGGTAAAATCGGTAAAATCAATATTTTTTTGTAGTGCTGTCTTGGCTAACTAGAAGGTTGAAATCCATCAATACATAAGCCAAGCCTTATAGTCCTTGATCCTAAGGCAAATGAAGGATGTATTTCATTAAAATGCTACCAAGCTTTTGAATTAGAAGGATGACACATCACACCTTGAGTGTGCTCGTTGCCATCTCATTGTTGTTGCCATTGCATTTGAATTGTGCAACCTCTTCAACTTATCTTTAAGTGGTAAATAAATCATTTGTTTATATAAGACCCTATTCCTTTTGTATCTTTCATTTTGACAAAATATACACGTGACACCTTTATACCCCCTAGAAGGAATATGAAAGCGCAACAACATCCTAACCATTTCATTTCGTTAAATTATTTCCTTTGAATTAGATTAAATAGAAGTAAAGGATATTTTTAGGTGCTTTACACATAAATTCATTATGCTTTTTGCATTATTAAAATTACTTTCTTAATTTTACATACCATTTCCATTTCATAATATACAAATACATATACAATCTCAAAATATCTATAGTTGTAAGGACCCAATCATGACCCTAATCAGATATTTATTAATTAATGAGGACTATCGTTAATTAAGGCAAAATTTGATTATGTTGCAATTATCAAGGTTAAATCCTAAGAGGGGTATTTTGGTAATTTCAGTATGTAAGTATATGAGTTAAGTTAAATTATAATTAAAGAAAAAGGATGTAATTGAAGTGAATTAGAAAGTTTTGTGGTTAAGTTGAAAGAAATTTAAATAATGGGGGTTTAATTGAGTGTAAGGGTATAGTAGTAATTTTCCTATGGAGATATTTACCCCATTAACTCTTGTATTTGGCTTCTTGAAGAAGGAACCCTTAAGGGATTTTGAGTGGGGATCGGCTTTTGAAGGAGAGCTCTCTCTCTTTCTCCTTCTCTCTCTTTCTCTTTGGTTACGGTTTGAAGAAGATTAAACCTAGGGTTTTGAGAGCTGGCATTCATAAGGTGATGCTTTCCTCTCTTACTCTCCTTTCGGTTTGTGTTTCATTTCTGGATTTAGGGCTAAAGGGTTAATGATTGTTATCTTATGGTGTATGAGGGAAAGATAATCTCAAGAGTGGATCAATGGAGGTGAAGGAGATGACCTTCAACACCAGGTACGGGAATTGGTTTCATCTGTTACTGTATATATATTTTCCCTCTTTTGTGTATGTGTATTGTTAGTAAGCTTAAAGGCTTAATCTAGTGAGTTTTGATGAGTATAAGATTATTTGAAAACTTAAATGGTCATAGAAAAGCGGGATATCACAATTCATGTTAAATTATGAAATCATAGAAAAGCGGTTATACTCCAGGTCATAAGAAGAATTAATGATTAGCAGTAAGGTGTAATAATCCGTTCATTGTTTGTTCATGCTTATAATACAATATGATTAGCACAAGAGCATTCGTAGTGTGTTAACGACTAAGATGAAATGACCTCACACCACTTACCTAAGCATAAAATGTTATAAGATGAAAAATACAAGTAAGATGATTGAAGTATATACGACAATGTTAAAGTGTATAACTTGTTGTTCCTACTCTAATGAATCATGAAAGTGAATTCAAGGGAGTAAATGTGGCATTTAACCTTAAGCTATAAGAGAACCTACTTATTATATTATATGGATCATAAATACTTGAGTTTGCTATATATATATATGTGTGTGTGTGTGTGTTCATGGAATGATATTAATAAGTGTAAGATTAGGGAAATTATTTCCAGTAAGCAGCAACGAGGTATGTCATCAAGAACTCTCTATGAGTTATGCAAGTACTATATATTGTATAATTGATATGAGCATGCTATGATAAGTATCTTAATTTAATATATGAACAAGTATGAGTAATGGAAGTATGTATTTACATGATTTTAACTATATATATATGTATATGCACATGTGGACATGCACAATGCTAGTTATAAAAGATCACATGCTATCATTAATTTCATAAACCTATGACCATCATGATATGAATGAAAGAAAATTGATACAACTATATGATCATGTGATAGCATCCCGGTACACTAGAGCCTAGAGCTCAATATTACGATATGATAAGAATAACGTGCACTCTTATATGAATGATGGCATTAAGTATAAATGTTGTATTAAGTAAAGAAAAGTATGTTGAACCAAAATTGATGTAGTTTTGATGAAAGGAATGATATGCATTCTTCTATGAAAAGTGGCTTCAAGCCAAATGATGTGCTAAGTAAAGTGGAATATGTTAAACAAAGATGTCTTAAAAAGTTAAGCCTGCGGGTCTTAGTTCACTTTTGGATTAGATAGGCATGCCTAGAGCTATACAGTCGCAGCTGCCATAGTTGAACCCGTTTGGGTCTTGTTCCTTAATGGAACCATCGTTTGACCCCGTTTGGGTCCATACTTTGTTCCTTGCTGGAACCATTGCTTGACCCCGTTTGGGTCCATTGTATGATATCTTTGGATATCCATAGTTTGATACCTTCGAGTATCCATTGCTCCCGTTATCCACCTTTTGAACTAGTACTTAGGTAGGCTATTAAAGATGATAAAATATATACAAGATAAAGTAAAACATGCATCAATTACTTTATTTATGTGATGTAAGCATGATAAATGACCTATTGTTTGATTGTTTTAAATTCTTTTGACTATAAACTATTTTATGAAATGAAATGTTATGCTTTGTAATACATGATTGAAATGTCACACTTCAATTAAAGAAGATGCCTATATGAATATCAGTATGAGATGGTTCCACCGATGGGATTCCACAGAGATTATATGAACCCCAAAGCATACACTATTGTACTAGAAGTTATATGAACTACAACATGTGCATTAAGTTTCATGTACTCTATTTATAAAATGCATACATGTGACATTGAGACTTTGTCTTATAATATTGATATGTAATGCTTATTCCTTATGATCACCTGCCACCCTGTCAATCTGTCTATTTATATATAAATGTTTACACATAGGTAGACATAATGATAACATTCATTTAACCAAGTGCAATGCATGACATAAAATAATGCTTGTAAGAGAATCAGGTTACCATGCTAGGATAACATGAAGGATGTAAAGTTTGTGAATCTCATATGAGAATTGTATGATATATATGAAGTAATTATGCCTACCAGGACTAATTGTAGATGCTATATGACTTAATTATGCCTTTATATTATGAATTAATGCCGATTGCCTATCTTAGGTGACAATGTGATTTAAAGTAATAAGTGTAAATCTTATGCCATTAATAACTATGATGTCTAGCCTATTGATTAAAAAGGATTATAAGATGCATGATTTATACTAAGTTAAGAAAAGTAAAGGGTACAATGATGGTGATAGTGATGAATGGCTAAGCTTTTAGGAGGTGAGATAAGTTTCATAATGCATTCAATTATTCTAAACATGATACCCATTAGTAAGTTCGAAGACTCTCCTAAGAATGTTATTTATTAAATGAAAAATATAATAGACTCATATGTTATCCTGTGTGATTGTGAAAGTTTTATGCATGTATCTGATGAATTGTGGAAAGAGGATTATCTTTATATATAGACATATATAGAGTTTCGTTCCCCACTAAGCTTTATAGCTTAGCACGAGTTTTTTTATCCGTGTAGGTTTCGGGATAAGCTCCAGAGGACCGGTCATGATACAGTTGCCTTGAGGATATCAGGATACTTAAAGGCCATTTATGTTATGTTTATCTTATCTATAAGCTTAATTATCTTATTATGGCATGTAATGATGGCCTGTCTTATTATTATTATTATTATTTCTGCATGATCTTTACTAGGTTTAGGATGATGATGATTGATGATTATCCATGGTCAAGGAATTAGGGTGTTACAATAGTGTCTTTACATTTCTTTTCCATTACACAAATTGCTTATATCTTACACTATACAATACAAAAATAATATTATACCAAAATAAGACTTCAAGCTTTACCCCTAGTGGCCTACATATGTTGACTTGACAATCCGACACATCGATTCTACACTTGTGTACCTACACGAAAAATACCCATGCTGAGCAATAGCTTAGTAGGAGCAAAACAATGCAATAAACTTCTTGATGAAGTCATATACATAAATGGTATAACATGTCAACACACATATCATATAACAACATTCATTAACTAGACATACCTTAAAAATACTTCAATACACACATGCATTTTCGATAATACTTACACGTATTATAGATACATCAATACTATTATTTATTATTGTAGCATTACTAATAAACACATCAGCATTAAAATAAGTCACTAATTCATTTACACTATTAATAATATAAACACTTATCACTAAAATGCAACTATCACACTTTAGTTGCTTGAACTCCCCATTTGTAATGGCTAGAAAATTCAAATTTTTGTGAATAGTATTTTCTTGACCATAAATAACATTATCAAAGTAGTATCGAATGTAATTATACCAGTATTAATGTATTGGATCCCATAAGAATTATTGAGTTAAACATGTTCGGGTGAGAAAAATACTACGATAGGTGACCTTCTAGAAAGTTTTTAACTTGCATCATATGTGCTGTACTCTTAGAAAATATAGATTAAATCAAGTCCAGTGGTATAATTTGAGGTTAAATTGAGGTTGGATAGGCCTTTAAAATAGATAGGGAAGAGTTTTCCTAGACCGTAATAAGGTTCATCATAAGTTTAACCGAGTATGAAAATATTTCATAGACCTCTAAAAATTATTCTGATCACATAAACCTATTAGAAATAGCCTAAATGAATTTCTAGAAGTAAAAAAATAAAATTTGTGACCATTTTAAATTTTTAAATTTCGAACTGGTAAAATTGGTCTCTAGGCTTAAAAATAATGCTAGAGACCTCTAAAAAATTATTTGAACACATGGATTTACTATAAATATTATGGGAGATTATTTTATGGTGAAAAATCAATTTTATGGTGATTTTAAAAATTGAGTTTTTGGATTGACCAAGAATATTTCGGTGCCCTGAAACTTATCGAAACGAACTCTGATTGACCCAAAATTTTAAAAACATATTAATTATAATATTTAGAAATTTTTGAAATAATTTTGGTAGAAAAATAAAGTAAGAATGGATGAGTCAGTGAGAAATTGACAAGTGCCACAATTATGTCCATATAAAGTGGTTTGATGTATCCACCCTTTAAACCACTAATTTTGGGGCTGATTTTTAGGCAAAATATTCAACCAAATCCTAAAAAATTTAGGATAAGAATGGGACTAAAAATCAGCTCTCCCTCTACTCCAAAAATATCATCCAAAACTTAGTAAAATTCCACCATTTTCACTTGATTCAAGCTCTTCCACTATAATTTTTCATGCTTTATCAATTGGAACCATTCTTAACATCTCTTAGCAGCCTAAAAATTAAGAAAAAAAAATCAGATTTAAAGTGGAGAAAGTGCGTGAAATTGTGAAGAGAAAGATTTAGAGCAAAATTCAAATAAGTTCAATTATTGACACTACAAAAAAAACTGTAAATTCACAACTAAAATTAGTGACGATTTAATTTTCGTCGCAAATTTGCGATGGTTTCGTGACTGTTTTCCAATTACATCATGGGAAGATTATTTTTCTTTTTTTGCAACGAAATAGTGACGGAAACAAATAACAGTCGCTAATTATTAGCGGAAAATTTATGCACCATGTTTTGTGATGGAATTAGTGACAACAGTCCAGTCGTTAATTTTTTTAATTTTTTATTCATAAAATTAGTTTCAGAAAATTTAGCAACGAAAACTTTTGTTGTTAATTTTGTAGGACAACTGTTTAGTAACGAAAATTTGATCTATCGCTAATAGTACTAGAATTCAGTAAAAAATATTAGCGACGAATTATGTAGTCGCTAATACGTCACAAATAAAATAAAAAATAGTTTTTTATTTCAATCACGTGACTTTTGTACAATTTCAAGTAATTTTAATATAGGTCATATGAAATGAATATTCTATTTTGATATAGAAATTTTTAAATTATATTATGATTTGAGGATAATTTTTTATCAATTATTTCAAAATTTAAAGTTATTTATTTAAAAAATTTACATTTTTAATAATAATAATAATAAGCTATTTGTTACAATTATTATAATTACATTATGAAGATTAATAAAAATAAATATTTGTAAAATAGTAATATAAAATTTATTATCTCATTTAAAATAATTATGACAAATTTTGTAATTTATTTTTATTTTTTAAAATTTCAATCAAATATTAAATTATTAGAAATTCTAATTATACATATTTACCAATCCATGCTTAAATATAAAGACAAAATAATGAAAATTGACATAAACATTATAATTTTTTAATTTTATTTTTTCACTTGCAATCGTATTAATTATATTACAATTATATTTTTTAAGTGTAATATATATATATATATATATATATATATATATATATATATATATATATATATATATATATATATATACTTCTTAACAATATATGTTGATAAATTAAATTTTAGAACATTACATTATTTATAATAAAGTAAATTATATGTAACTATAATTAAAAATTAATTAATTATATACTAATATATAATTTTATAATTATAATAATGTGTGCATATTATATCTATGAATACAAAAAATAAAACTCTAAATAAAAGAACTCTAAGTAAATATGTTTACAAAATTATCTCTTATTTAATTGATATTATTCAAATAAAGGAGGAACATTTTTGTCTTTTTGGAAACCCCAATTACCCCTCTCTGCCTCATCCTTCTTTTCTTTTCTAAGTTGGAGCCGCCATCTCTCTACCTCCTCCATTCTCCATTTCCCTCTTAGAAAGCGAAGCTTCTTCTACTTCCTCTGGCAACAAATGGGAGACCGAAGTTGAGGTAACCTTCGCGATTCACTGAAGGTTCGTGCCCCATGCCCTCTCTTTCCTTTAATTTCTTGTTTTTTCTGATACTATTTCTGATTTATGGGTGGATTTCAATTCATGTAAATCTTTTATTTATTTATTTATATAGTTACAGACCTCCAATAATGTGTAGCATTGGCGGTTCGAATTTCTTGAACCACTGATTTGATGCTAACCAGGTCCCTTCTCCTCTTCCTCCCTCTCTCTGTACTAATCTATCTTTTTTGCGCTTGTTTATTTGGCATGTATTTGCGAGTTGGCTTCATTTTACATTTGTTTATTTATATGGTTTTTGGGAAAATCTTGGGATCTGAGTTTTTCACGTTATTGGTGTTGCATTTGGTTAATTTTTGCATTTGGGATTGTTAGCTGGTAGATATTTCGAGGTCATTCGCCTGTATTTTTGCCTTGCTTGAGATACCTGGGACTTCCTGTTTCTTGGTTGCGGAGATGGGGATGAAGGCAGTGTTTTATCGAAGGTGTATAAGGAAAGGCACGTTCTTGGGTAATTTAGCTAACCCCTTTTCTGAAGTGTTATTTTTCTTTCTATTTTCTATATTTTATGTGTTGATATTGATGATTGAATTGGGTGGTATCAGGTATTCACCGATGCAATTATTTGATGTGGTTGCAGCTGTTGTTTTAATTATAACGATAATAAAAAATTTTAATATTGGCTTTCTATGAGTTGTAGAGGAGCCAGAGCTCGAGATTTAAGGAAGACAGAGATAGAGAGAAAGAACAAAGCTGCTAAACACTTCCAGATCAGGGTAGGTATAAGAAGAAAGGTGCAAAACGACCGAGTTTTTCCACTGAGCTAAAGGAAAATCTAGTTAGTAATATACCTTATCTAAACTGCATTTCTAAAAATACTAGTGCTCACTAATTGTCTCCTAACAGTGACAAAAAAATTAGAGGTTTCTTCTCTCTCTGTTTCCATTTTTCGTTTAATTTTTAGGCGTGTATATATATATATATATATATATGCTTAAAATGGCCATGTATGTATGTATATATATGCATGTATGTAATGTATATAGGTAGAATGGGATGGGACCATTGAATGGGATCTTATCTTACTTGGTTTTCAAGCATGGTTGGTGACCACCACAGAAAGTTTCATGTTATCACATTGCAAATTTACAGTTCATCTTTGTTGAAAGAAGAGATGGGTTCTTGTTTTTAATTTGAGGATTCTATTTTTTTCATTTTTTTTTCTTTAGAAGTTATAAATAAAGCTTCAAACTAAAGTTAAGTAAGAACTTTTTGATTAACCTTTTTTAAGTTGTCATTTATTTTTGGCTTTGGGTTCTCTATAATTTGCTTCTCTCTGTGTTTTCTAGTCTATTTTTGTCATTTTCTTTTTTGAATGTGGAAATTATAAATATGTGTGTATATATATATATATAATTTTTCCCTCGATTGTTGGTAAAAGTTGATGATTAGGATGTTGTTGTTGATATGACTATAATTAGGAAATTTTTCGTTTGTTACTTATCTTTATTGTTAATTGTGTAATATCCATAATTAACTTCTTGTTTCAGATATTGCTAGTCCTTAACGATAGATCTACTATCTTTTTTGCCAATGGAGCAACCTTATTTTTAACATCTAAACTGTCTTAAATATTAGGAAAGAGCAGTAGCTTGTGTGTACTTTTTTTTTGTGACTCCGCCTTTTCTAATTTACTTTTCTCATGTAGAATTAAATAAACCCAAGTCAGTAAAGGTAATCATTCACATTTTTAAGATTTCTCTAATGGATATATTTGTAATGGATATATTTGTATAGCTTGATTGTTTTTGAGAAACTGATTACAATGAAAAAAATCTAAAAGTAATATGAATGCCCAGCCATTCAAGTTATCGTCATACTTATTTTAGTAGAACTCTGCTATTATTTAGAAAACAACTAAAATTATTGTTATGAAAATTTAACTATATGAATCATTTTGTTGATTCTGAAGTAATTGTAACTATTGAGTTCTTGTTGTAGGTTGGTGTTGTTTCAGATTATGACTTATTAGCACTAAACTCTATATCGGTACTTTTATGTCTTCTAATTCCAATATTTATTTACTATATTTTTGCTTTGTTTTTTTTAGTGAATGCTTATTGATTTTTTCTCCTCTAATATTTGACCTTGTTAACGAGAGAATTGTAAGATATGTTATAGAGACTAATAGGTTATAAATCCACTCTGGACCTTATAAGCTGACAATGTGTGATTTATGACAAAACAAAGGGTCAAGGATAATATATTTAACATGAGCTATAGAAGAGATGTCATAAGTTGGTCAGAAAGTGTTTGATTACAAAATTAATTATAATAACCACATATGCTGACTATATGATGGAACTTGGTCAGAATTTTGAGGGAGAGTTCAATTGAAGAAATTGATTTTCGTGTTCTCTTTCATTGGCAGAAACATGTGATTCTTGATTTGTAGTTGAAGATTCACTCTTAGTTTTGAGGTATAGTCACTGTTTGAATTGGTGATGGTGCATTGAATTAATGTCTCATTTCAATTTGGCTTTTCTATGATAAGAATTGATACGGATGATGAGTTTTTCTTAGTGGTTGGTATATGAATGGATTATTTTTTAGTTAGGACAAAATCAACAGTGCAAAGCTGAATATATATATATATATATATATATATATATATATATATATATATATATATATATATATATATATATATATATATATATATAAACAAAATTAATTTTATTCATTAGTTAAATTTTTATATCATTTCTATTAGAGTTTTAATACGTGTCCTTTCACTATAACTAATAACAACCATAGATTTTAATTTACAAAACACAAATCTGAATCTAGATTACTCTAATTCTACTTTACAAAATTAAATGAAATAAATTAAATTTCGGATGCAAAATTTTCAAATGCCACAAGAGTTTTGGAACCAACTGCTAAATGCATGTGCAACTTAATAAAGAAATATCATAGTTAAAATTTGAAAAGTATAGATTGAGAGCACCGACTTAGATAATGACTGAAGCTGCAAATAATTCCAGCTGAATATTTTGATGGTACTTGGAAAATGAAAGCATCAACACCTAATTACCAGCAATAAATGTAAGCACCCAATTAACAATTCTTGTTATGCTTAATTGTTTCTAAAAATGGTAAAATTGATTCTTATCACATTAATAAAACTGATTCTACTAATTTTGTGTTTTTCTTACACATACTTAATTCTCAAATAGGTGTTTAATTGCCTTGGTAAATTGGGAATTTTAGTTCTGCTTTATCTTTTATTTAAGTGCATTTAATGTGCTACTGCATTTTATCTTTCATGTTGTCTTTACTATAGTTGATGTGCTAATTGTAGTGCTACCTTTTTATCTGGATTGACTTTGAGTTGCTTCTGATGTTGATATCTGGATTGACTTTCAATTGCAGTTTGGTTACATTGTGTTAACTTATGCTGGTATTATGGACCATGAAGAGGTTAGAAGAAAGAATGTTGGTGGCAAAGTGCTTGGTTTCTTTTATTAGGCTAAGCTATTTGTATTTTTTTCTTTTCTTTATTTTGCCTTGAGGGAATTTTGTTGAACTTTTATCCCTCACTTCTTTTAGAATTTAGAATTTCAGTTGACTTAGTTTATTTTTTGAAGTACTTTTTAACAACTATACCATTTAATGTATAAATTTAATGTATTTTTATTGTATAATATTTTTTAAAGTAATATTTTGGGGAATTGTTATTTAAATAAATTAAATTTTAGCTGTTACAATAATAATAATAACAATAAATTAAATTGGATATAATAATAAAAATAAAAATATTACAAATAAAATGTGACGGTATTTGCACTATTAGCAATGGATTTGCGTCGCTAATTTATATTTTTATTTGCAATTCATAAATGCTTTGTTTCAATGGATTTGCGACGAAAAATTTCGTCACTAATAAATAATATTTTATTTGTGCCGACTAAATTTAAAATTCATTTAGCGACGGTTATATTCGTTTTCCCGACTGTTTTTTCTATTGCTAATTTAGCGACTATTTTATATATTCGTCGCAAATAGTTTAGCGACTGAGCTTTTCAGACTGTTTGTCGCTCCGTCTCTAAAAATAATTCGTGACGGAAGTGCTGTCGTGAATTGATAGTTTTTTTTGTAGTGTGATATTTTAATGGTTTTAATAGATTTTTAGGTAGATTTTGATATAATATTTTAGGTTAAATTTGAATTATGGATAAAGAAAATTGAAGAAATGAATCATGAAAGAATACGGCCAAAATGAAGTTTATGGAAATTCAAGTGGAATCAAAGGAGAATTGAAAGGAAAAGATGAAAAAAAGGAGGAGAAATTATGGATACAGCTTGGAAAATAGGTAAGTGAATACCTAAACTAACTAATTTCATGTAGACCCTAATTATGTGTGTTTTGGGGGTTTTTGATGCAAATAATGCTTAAATTTAAATTAATGGCAAAATAATAAAATTGAATGTTAAAGAATTAAATTGACATGAAAAATTGTATGAAACAATGAATAAAAAATAAGAAATTAGTTTAAAACCATGTTATGTTACTTAACGAAAAATTGTTAAACATGAACTATAATTCAAATAAATGGTAAAATAATGAAATTAAATGATGAATACTAGAGTATATGATGTCAATTGAATGAAATTATGGATAGAGATAATGCATTAGTTATGTAATATATTATATCCCTTAAGTATTAATTAAGTAATGTTGGCATTAATTCAAATTAATGTATTTAAATGATGAATAATGAAATATATGATGTTAAAGACATGAAAATATGACAAGAAATGGTACATTAGTTATGGAATCTATTATGTAAGTAAATGAAATTAAGGTTAGATAAATAATTAAATTAATTTAAGTGTAGATTCATATTTAATATGCATGAAAAACATGGTATGAATGTATTAAATAAAATAAACAAATTTATATACACATGATCTAATTAATGGATGAACAGTAAAGTATAGGAATGGGAAATAATTAATGACGAAAATGATGGAACAAATTAAGTATTGGCTTCAGGCCATATCCAAAATTTGATGATAATCCAACTTTAAATAAACTATATTGTGAATTCTATTCCAAGTTATTTCTATAAGAATTTCTAATATCATTCTGATGCAAATATCAAAAATGAAGATTGTGATACTTCAAGAATGGATTCAAGAAGACTCAGTTGAAGAATGCCTTAATATATATGAAATTAGGATATCAAAATGTAAGATCAAATTAAGGCATAATTTTCCACGCATACATATTTTAAGTCATAGAATTGTATAAAAATATTTTTATGGTCATCAAATGAACTTAAGATCAAAACTAATTTCTATTAGAAAATGGTTTGTCAGAAATTTGTGTCATTAGAAATCAAACCTTTAGAAATTTGGACAAAAATCTAGATTCTACTACAGGACAAAATAATGGCTAATTGGGGATAGATTTGTTTGTTTTACCCTCTAACGTCTATCAATGGATATATTTTGTTTTCATCACTTAGAACTAAGATTTTCGGTATAAATACATATTGTTAGACCAATTCGAAGGTTAGATATCATTTCAAAAGGATTTCTACCTCATTAGAGAAAAACTTACATCATTTAAATCTCATTTTCCACATCTTTTACACTTCATTCTTTCCATATTCTACTCAATTTGATTATAGCTTCTATTGTAATTGCTTGTGAGGAATTATTATTATGAAAAATTATGAGTTTAGGTTGGCTAAAACCTGAGAATGAATTCTAGTAAGTGTTTACATCTTCTACTTTGGGAAAAAGATTGTCTGTAAATATATATAGGATTATATATTAGCTTTGATTCTTGCCCTTAAAAGAGTTGAGAGTGGAGAGAAAAGCTCAAGAGTGATTCTTAAGGAGTGGATATAGGCATTGTGGCCAAACCACTATAAATTTTGTGTGTTCTCTCCTTTTCTGCTCTGTTCTTTTCTGTTTTGTATAATTATGTCTTATATTTTGGAAATTTATGGTTTCAAAATTCTGTAAAATGATTTTTGAAATATTCACAACAAATTTAACACACACATTTTTAGAAGTATATTTGAGATTTTTGAACGGAAAAAGAACTTGCAAAAATTTGAGTATCTTTTTTATTTTGCATTTTTACATTTATTGTCAAAAATTTGCACTTGCATACATTTTGGTCCCATTAGAATTTTGGCCAGAAAAATTTTGAGATACCCAATTCAGCCCCTTCTTGAGTGTCTTTATGACCTATATTTGGTATTAAAGTGGTTCATAATTCCTTAAGGCTTAACCCCTTTGAGTGATCTTAAAAATTGCTGAATTAAGTAGTTCTCCAATTTCTACTCCATTCAAAGAAGGACATTTTATCCATCGTCCTTTAATGTTTAGCGGTGAAAATTATTCTTTCTGAAAGGTTGTTATGTGGCATTTCATCCAATCTCAAGATATGGATTGTTGGGACATTATTGAAGATAGATATGAGCATCCACAAAAGAAATCTGGTGATGAAAATGCTTTAGATTCTGCTACTGCTCCAAAGACAAGAAAATTGTTCATAGAAGCTGACAAAAGAAAAGTGCAGCTGAATTCTTAAGCTATGAGTATACTTTTATATTCACATACAAATGAGTTTAACAAGGTTTCCGGATGTGATAATGTTAAAGAAATCTAGGACAAGCTACATATGAAGGTACGAATCAAGTTAAAGATATAGGACTTCATGTTTTCATGGTTGATTATAAAGCATTCAAAATGAAGCTAGAAGAGTCAATTTTTGAGGTAATCAACATGTATGTTAAACTAACAAATGAAATTAAAGCTCTTGGTAAAAAACTTGATGAACATAATAAAGTTGCTAAGCTTGTTAAAGGTTTTACTCCTAGATGGGAAGTAAAAGCTTCAATTCTATTAGATAAGGGTCTTAATACTCTTAATTTTGATAATATTTATAGATCTCTTATTTCTCATGAGCTTTACATTAAGTCTCAAGATGTAGAAAAACAAAAAGAAAAAATTGAAAGCTATAGCTCTCAAAGCAGAATTTAGAAGTGATTATTCTATAGGTGATGATGAGATGGCCTTGATCATAAAGATGTTCAAAAAGCTATATAGAAAAGGCAAGAAATCGTACAGAAAACAACAACAAATATTCTCTCATCATAAGGTAGAAAACTCATCAAAATCTGATAGAGATGTGGTTTGCTATGAATGCAACAAACCTAGTCTCATCAAATCAAAGTGTCCAAATCTAAAAAGAAAGGAGAAAAGGTTCAAAAAGAAAGCTATGAAAGCTACATGAAATGATAGTAAAGATTCCAGCACAAGTGAACTAGGATCGGTAAATTCTGATGATATTGGTCTAATGGCAATTTTTGATTGTGAAGAGCAAAATTTTAATTCTAATAATGAATAGAATGCTGCTGCTAACAAAGGACAAACAGAAAATGACTCAAAAAATTCTAAGGTAAGTGATTTTGATTCAAATGAAAATGGTGATGAATATAAAAGAATGCTTGAATGTTTTGAAAATTTGCATCATAAATATTGCATGCTTAAAAAGAGCATGTAGAAATGAAAAAGAAATTTGATGTTTTAAGTGTAGAATATGAAAATGCAAAGGAAATATAAATTAAATTAAAAAATAAATATTCTGACTTAGAAGGTAAATTTATTTCTTTGCAAGAAAAATACAATATGAAAGTAAAATAGATTTGTGTATGTAATGGAAATTTTGCTAAAAATCTAAGTACAAAATCTATTCATATAATTCATGCAAGCACATCTAAAAGTTATCATATTATACCTAGAAAAGGTCTAAAAAATAATCATCTGATAAAATGGTTATTAGCTCTTTCACTATATACTTTTATTACTGCAAATCAGAAATGGGTGATTAAGAATTCTAAAAATGTGTTAACTAACCATAAAGGACTTAAGAAAGGTTGGGTACCTAAAAATACTTGATTTCTTTCCAAATTGCCTAAGAAGTGCCAAGACAGAAAATTGGTATATGGATAGTGGCTGCTCTAGGTATATGACATGGGACGGAACTAGGTTTTCTAAACTAAAAAATTTTGAAGGTGATTCTATCAGTTTTGGTGACAACAGAAAAATGAAAATTATTGGTATTGGAACTATTGGATCTAATCCAATTATTGAAGATGTCTCTCTTGTTAAAGCTCTAAAGTATAATTTATTAAGCATTAGTCAACTTTCCAACAAGAAGAGAAGAGTAATCTTTGAAGTGGATCATTGTAGAGTAAAATATATTAAAATGGGAAAATCTATTGTAAAAGGGCAAAGATCTGAAGACATCTATTTGGTTAGCTAATAAGATATCCAAAAAAGTGAGGCTAATTATTTAATTTTTAAGGAATATCTAAGTATATTGTGGCATAGAAAATTGGTACATGCAAGCTTCTATGCATTAGAAAAGCAGGTCAAAAAAATATTTAGTGAAGGGAATTCCAAAAATGAAGATTGATAAAGATCATGTGTGCAAGGCGTGTCAACTTGGGAAACAAATTAGAAATTTCCATAAATCTAAGAATAAGATTTCTACTAAGAAAGCTTTGGAGCTTTTACACATGGATTTATTTATACCAGTAAGTCCTTCAAGTATTGGTGGAAAATCATATGTGTTTAATGTGGTGGATGATTACACAAGATATACTTGGGTAATGTTTCTTGCTTATAAAAATAAGGCATTTGAACCTTTTAAGAAGTTGACTAAGAAGATTTATAATGAAAAAGGATACAAGTGTTAGTGGATATGCCCTAGGCCAAATATTTGGTCTTTTATGTAATGTCACATTTCATTATATAAAATTGGGTTTTCTTTATGTTATTATATTGTTGGCATGTTACATTATAACAATGCTTGTAAATAACAATCTAATGTTATTTTGACTATCCCTAGTCATTTATCATTAAATAAATAATGATAAATAAAGACTATTATAAGTTTGATTGATAATCATGGGATGATTATATATATGGTGATATGAATTAAACTTATAAGTACTTGTTAGAGAACAGAGTACTGGATAGACCCGCTTTGAGATACTAGATGGGTTAATGTCATTAGTGATCGCATAATAGTTATGTTATCGATCCTTAGACATGAGATTATTATAGTATCTTACATGACAAACATTATGTTTTGATATAATCAAACATTATCTTTAATCAGAAAATTATAAAGAATATGATTGGACATGAAGAAAATCATGCAGAGGATAATGAATAATCAAGAAGCAATTTCTCCCTCTCTTATGAGAGAGATATCTATTGGGCCCCTCGATAAGTAGGACTAAGAAATACATGGCTGTGCTTAAATAAATTGATGGAGCGATCAATATCATTTGATATTATTAGTCAACTTAGTGATCGAGAAATTATATGTTTGGACTATATAAGTTTGACATAGACTATAACTTATATTCAAAAAAGATATCATGTGACAAAGGAACTATAATATGTTCTATTAGGTTAAAATCGAATTATCGATATTCACTATTTGGGTAGTCATAATGTCTTGCTAGAGGCCACTTATGACTTGTGGGCCCATGATGGAATTAGGGCCCACTGCCAATATAATATGAACCTACACATAGAATGTGATGAATGGACTAAGGGTTAATTTGGGCATTTCGAATTTTATTTTGTGATAAATTAAAATTCAAAATAAACAAAAAAATAATATTTAAGATTAATATTATTATTCTTATTTAAAAAATAAAGTATTTCTTATTTTAATAAGAAAAGTGGGCTTGAAGTTTTCTGTCTCTAAATTAGGGTTAGGTCAACTACATATATATAGTGATGTATATATATTTTAAACCCTAATCAAGCATAAAGGAGAGTGGCAGTTGTCACTTAGTAGAGAGAAGAAAAATTTGTTTTCTCTATAAATTTAAGATAGAACAAAATATACTCTAGCCGCCAAGGAAAGGAGCTAGCACCTCGAGCGACTCTGTTCATTGCATTCGTGTGTGGATACCGGTAGAGGGTGTCATTTCACGTGAGGCCACACCTATAAATTCAATTTATTTGCACTTCGAGAGGTTGGTAATCGTTACACTTCTCTTCTATTGTATCAATCAAATTGTATAGATCCTAAGTATAAGAGGTTGGGTTTCTTTTTTCGCTGTGATTCTTTTATTTTATTATTTTGAAACCCCACAACAAGATCACAAGTATAAGAAGTGATCATGGAAAAGAATTTGAGAATTAGAAATTTAAAGAATTTTGTAACAATTCTGGAATTAGTCACATCTTTTTTGCTCTAAGAACACCCAAGTAGAATGTTATTGTAGAAATGAAGAATAGAACTCTTTAAGAAATGGTCAAAATGATGTCGAACGAGAATAATTTGCCAAAGTATTTTTGGACTGAGGTGATCAACACTGTATGCTACATTCTAAATAGAATTTGATCAAAACAGTGTTAAAAAAACTCCATATGAGCTATGGAAGGGAAGAAAACCCAACATCGACTATTTTCAACCTTTCAGTTGTAAGTGTTTCATTTTTAATGATAAGAATAAACTAACTAAATTTTATGCAAAATCTAATGAAGGTATATTCTTAGATCATTGTTTAAATTTTAAAGCATATAGAGTCTTTAATAGAAGAACGCATAAAGTATAAGAGTATATAAATGTTAAATTTGATTTTACTAACGTAAATTCTGGAGAAAGAAGTTCTTCTAATGATGAAATAGGTTTTGGGAAATAAGATGATAAAAATCAAAGGAATGATGAAACAGAAAAGTACAAAATTAGGAACTACATTCGAAAGATGGAATTCTGGAACAACATGAAGATGCAGAAAATGATCCATAAATTAAAGCAAAAGTTGATGCAGAAAATGTTCCAAAAAATTCAGACATAATAGCAATCTAAGCAACCAATAAAATTGCCTAAAGATTAGAGATTTCACAAGTATCATCCCAAAGAAAATCTATTATCCAATCCTTCTGAAAGAATGATGACAAGAAGAGCCTTATGTGATTATTGTGGTAATGTTGCCTTTATCTTTCAACTTGAACCTAAAACTTTTATTGATCCTAAAAATGATGATAGTTGGATTATTGCTATGCAAGAAGAGTTAAATCAGTTTGAAAGAAAATAAAGCTTAGAATTTGGTGCCTAGACCCTCAAATTGTTCTATCATTTTGAACAAAGTGGGTGTTTAGAAATAAGTTGGATAAGCAAGGTAATGTCGCAAAAAATAAGGCCAGAATTAGTGTCTCAAGGCTACTATCAAGAAGAAGGTATAAATTTCGATGAAACTTTTGCACCATAGCTAGATTAGAAGCTATTAGAATTTTGTGTGCATTTGCATGTTTAAAAAATTTTAGATTATATCAAATGGATGTTAAAAGTTATTTTCTAAGTGGTTTTCTGAATGAAGAAGTTTATGTTGAACAACCCCCCGATTTTAAAAATTTTGAACATCCAAATTTTGTTTACAAACTTAAAAAGGCTTTATATGGTTTTAAAGCAAGCTCGTAAAGCTTGGTATGAAAGATTAAGTTGTTTTTTACTTGCTTATGGTTAGAGGAAAAGTAGACACTACTCTTTTTATCAAGCATAAATCATCTCATATTCTAATTGTTCAAATATATGTTGATGATATAGGTTTTTGGTTCTACTAACATTTCTTTGTGTAAAGAATTTAAAGCTATCATGAAAAAGGAATTTGAAATAAGCATGATGGGTGAGTTAACATTCTTTTTGGCTCTCTAAATCAAGCAATGTGTTGATGTTATTTTCGTAAGTTAAGTGAAATACATGAAAGAATTGCTAAAGAAATACAAGATGTCTGATGCAAAATCTACTAGTACACTTATGAGTTCATATATCTAGTTAGATAAGGATGAGAAAGGTAGAAATGTTGAAGAAAAGCTATATAGAGTCATGATCGGATCATTGCTATATCTAATAACAAGTAGATCAGATATTCACTTCAATGTATGTCTATATGCTCGCTTTTAATTAGCTCCAAAAGAGTCCCACTTTTCTACAGTAAAAAGAATTCTCAGATATCTATAAGGAATGCAAGAATTGGGATTATGGTATCCAAAGAACACTTCTTTCAATCTTTATTAGATATTCTAATGCTGATTATGTTTGATGCATAATAGTCAGAAAAAGCACTTTTGGTGCATGCCATTTTTTTTTGGGAAATTCACTATTACTTGGTTAAGTAAAAAACAAAATTTTGTAGCTTTATGTACAACAGAGGTAGAATATATAGCAGCTGGTAGATGTGTTACTCAAATTCTATGGATCAGATAGCAAATAAAGGATTATAGAATAGAGTTTGACAATATTCTAATATTTTTTTATAATACAAGCACTATAAATTTGACAAAGAATCCAATTCTACACTTAAGAACAAAGCATATAGAAATTTGACATCACTTTATTTGAGATTATGTGCAAAGAGGAGATATTTTGCTGGAATTTGTCCCTACAGAACATCAAATGGTAGATATCTTCACAAAACCTCTTAAAGAAGATAGATTATATCAATTGAGGAGAGAACTTGGAATAGGCACTTCAGAATATTGATTTTATGCTAAGCTATGTCTCTATCAAAATTTTGTTAAAAAATCCTGCTTAGAAATCTGTATGTGGTTTTTTATTCTAAATTCTATGAGAAAAACAATTATATTTATCCTTTATCTACCATAGATTAATTTTAACGTGATCTTTGTGTGATGAAGTGGTTAAACTATGTGTTGTAGTTGTCAAATTATATGAATTGTCTTTATTAACCCTAAATGCCATCTGTGTGTTTTTAAAATTCATAGGGGCAATCTTGTCATTTTTTTGTGATGATTATCTAAACATGTAGAGTTTCTCACTTGTCAAATTCTTTCAATTCATTCTTATTGAAATTTGAATTTAATTTTTTTAAGGAAAAACCATTTCTTAAAATTCATTTATTTTGCTTTTAAAGTTAAAATCTTTTTCATTATAACTCTTCATTTCATCATCTTCTCAAAATCACCATTTCCCATATTCCTTTGTCTTACTGTAATCCTTTCCTTCTCTCAAATCCTAATCACCACCATGGGTCATTCCAAAACTTTGGCCAAAATGTCACCCTCGTCAGATTTCATCTTCATCACCTTAACCACCCTTGCCTTCTACGCATATCACACCTTTACCCAAATCAAAACCCATCTCATTTAGATTAAGGAAACTAGATTCTTCACCTTTAAAATTGGCTGAGACATTGATATAAAATCACCTTTTGCTACCTTTGAAAATTATTGTATAGGAAGATTTAGTCAAATTCGCACAAGATATAACCCAATATATCGAAAAACAGAGATGGAAGAAGTTTTTCAATTTTTGATAAAGCAAGTTCTTCCCTAATTTTGTTCAATAATTTTATCTCTCGTGGTTTTACATTGGGTTAGAAAGTTTCAAAGGTGGTTTTAAAGGGATCAATTTATACAATAAGTCCTTCTCTAATTGCAAAATTTTTTTCAATGCCTTTAAGTTGGTCTGTTTGCACAAGAAATAACAATAAGATTCTAGAGATTGAGGATCTAGATAAAGATAAATTTTTGAGTCAAATTTCTAGTGATGGGAGTGGAGCATCGAAGTGTCCTCTAGCTTCTAAGTTACTAGTAGAATATAGGGTTTTAGCCAAGTGTATGAGTCAATATGTGACATCAAGGGGCTAGTAGCATGTCATACTTATCTAACCTAGATATAGTGTTTTTGTGGCACTTTCACACCAGCAAGGATTTTATTCTACCATTTTTGATTTTTAATTATATGGCTACTCGATCTGTTAAGGAAAATAAACCATACAACTTAATCTTGTCAAAGTTGTTTAAGCATTGGAAAATTATTGATGATGATATTGTTTCTGAGGCTTCGAGGATCAAAAAATTTAACTTTGTGTTTTATAAAGAAGTTGGAAAATGGGTTTGTTTAGGGAAGCATAAATTTGTTTAAGTGCCTACTAAAATCCATAGTAATGAAACCCCTTTAGAAGTGCCTGGAAAAGGAAAGGAATTAATGAATTTTGATTTTCTTAATTTGGATGAAAAATTGAAGTTGTAATTTTCTCAATTCCTTAATTGGATGAAAACATCTTCTGGTGTGAAAATTGGTGAGCCTAAGGTTGAAGACCAGGTATAGACATCAAAATATATTAAATCACAGATAGTTTCCAATAAAGAGAAATCTGATAAGAAATTTGAAGAGCTCTCTAAAGAAAAATCTATTGATGGATCTGACGAAGACTTTAATGGAAAATCTGATGAAAAGTCGAATGTAAATTCTGAAGAAAATTTTGATGAGGAGTCTAACACAAAGTCTAGGGATAAATTTAAAGAGAAATCTAATCACAAGTCTGATGAATATTCTGGTAGTTCATCTAGTGCCTCTTCTGCTATGAAGTCTGGACCTTTATCTAATGAGCAAGTGCATGCAAGTCCTCGTATTCCCATAGTTGAGAAATCTTCCAGCTCCAAGACTTCAATGAAATCTAATGACCATCCTTCGATGCCTCCAATGATTCAATCATCTATTCCTGTTGCTGATTCTATTTCTTATTATGTGTTGGACAAATAAAAGTTGTTAAACTTTCAATCTTAGTATAAGTCTACTTCTGATCTTTTTGGTCAATTGAGTTGGACTTTTGAAGTAATGGCCGAGATAGTTCCTACTTTATTTTATGCGCTTACCTCTGTTGCTAGTGACCTAGTTCAAGAAAGTGGTGAGCCTTCTTCCTGTTAGAGTATATGCCCTAGACCTCATATAGATAGGGATGTGTTTCGTGCATATGAACTCATTTTATTTATGAGAAGGGTACTTTCATTTATTAATGCTATGTTTAATTACATGTGTTTGTTTAATCTTAAATTAATAAAAGAAGTCCTTGGTAATATAAACATAATGCAAAGGCAATCATGAAAGAGTTCATGGTGTGAGATGTTTATTTCATATAAATGTGTTAATACCTAAATATCCTTAGTCATAGTATTAAAAAGATAGGACATTGTTAATACGGTTAGACTAGCACATGGTATGCTTTTTGAAAGGTTCAAGTAGCGGTTCTCATAACTATGATTATGGGAGATGATCAAAGCTAACATGTGGATGCTTGTTAGAAGAACAAGTTCATTGGAAACCTACCAAGAGAATCTACATAAGGATATTAAATCTATGTTTGTAAAGAATCTCTTCATAGCAGTGGTGTAAGTATCTTTAGACTTGAGATCACCAACATTATCTTGAGTAGTGAGTGGTATACTTTGACTCCATAATTGCTTACCTCCAACTAGGGGTTAATATAGTTAGGATGTTGGGTATATCATGACCTACTAAGAGGTAGTTGAGTGATCAAGAAAGGATTTACCTTACCAGATTTATTAAGGAAAGTTATCTCACATGATTCTATAATTATCTTTTTAAGAGAATCTTTTGCCAGAGTATAATGCCAAGGTGGATAGGGATCTACAAGGGGCATTTTGGAACAATGGTTAAATTAATAGAACATACATATTTAGGTTTATATGATTTGATATAATTCCATACTCAGAATCTAAATGAGATAAATGTGGTGAAAGGAATAATTGCACGATAACTATTTTATGGAAGGGTATAGTCAAAACCACTTGACTTTTTTGACATTTGGGTGGTCATAATGCTTAGCTAGCGGCCTTTCATGACTTGTATAATAATATTATGAATTAGAAATTGATAAAATGGTTTAGAGAAGTTTACATCATAAGGGTCATAGTTCAACTAGGACTCTTGGTGAAGAGTCACAGTTTGACTAGAACTTTTAGTTACATATTATACTACCAACATGGATAGAAATCCATAGGTCACACACATATATAGTAAGGAAAAAAAGATAAAATTACAAGGATAATAATATTTGATATTATTATAGGAGAGGAAAAACAAATAGGAAAATAATTAAGTAAAGTGTTTAATTAATTATGCATATGTAGTAATTAATTAAAGAGTTTAATTAATTATACATATGAAGAAAATTTTGTGGAGCCTTTTGGGAATGTTATGCAATAAAGGACCTGATTGAAATATTGTATTTCAATTAAATATTATTACACTATAAGTATTATAGGGCTGAAATAATATTAATGGGTCTATTGAAGAAATAACTAGTAGCCCAGAAAAATTGGTCTCTAAACAAATGCCTTCTGGATGAAGGCTTCTAAGTAGAGACCAAATAGTAGGCCTTAAAGGCCTAATTTTTTTTTTACCAAAATGAATTAAATATGTTTCATAAGTGTTATGAAGCCCACATATTTAATTTAATTGGATTTGGAGTTAATCTGGGTAATTAAATCCAAGTTTGTACAAAAGGGCCCATTTTGTGGGCTTCTGCACAAGGTCATTTGTGAAAGGACAGACTGGATTTCAATTGGGCCTAAATTAATTAATTAAATTATAGCAACCCTTTTGGTATTTCTATAGAATTTTATGCATCGTTATCCCAATATAAATGTGCTTTTATGTAGATATATAAGCCTTACATAAGTGGGATTAAAGGATGACTTTAATCATCATCTCTTCTTCTTCCCAAGCCGCATTCTCTTACTAGCTTCTAGAGAATTTCAGCCCCTTTACAATTTCAATTAGATAGGTTCATTTAGTCCCTATCTTGTGTGGATAAATATTGAAGGTGTTCTAGTTTGGATATTGTGGTTTGCAACAACCCGGTGCAAAAGAAAATCAACTGTTTGACAACCCTTACAAGTGATTTTTCTTGATTCTTATATATATATATATATTGTAAATTCATGGTAAGATCTTATTAATTGGTTAAAAATTTTATATTTCACATATGTATGAGATGCATGCAACCAATTAGAATTCTAACACTTCCTTTACCAATGAGCCTTCAGTTTTACTTTGACACAAATATGCTCGAAATGCCATTTTGTATATGAAGAACCCTCCTAACCTTGGTCAGCTTGGAAGTAGCTCTTTGCCTATGGATATTGATACTTGATTCTTAGCCCCTTAAACTCCTTTAATTTTTTTCTATGTGTCTTTTATCTTTGAACCTAAAACATTTTGTTAGGTCTTTATACTCTATGTTTTGGTTATTTTGGATGCAAACATTTTGCTGCTCTTAGTTTTTGGTCTCTCCTTTTTGACTGAAGACAAAAAGGTAGGGAGGCAAAATATATGTGAACGATGAATGATAATATTGATTTCGATATTGATCTTTTGCTGAAATTACAAATTAACTATTATAGGTTTTATATTCTTTAAATACCCCTATGTATATATCCAAGGGGAGCTTTTTTAGACTAACCTAGATAGACTTCTAAGTGGAGTTTATTAAGGTTTTGTCATCATAAAAAAGGAGGAGATTGTTGGCTCAAGGCCATATCCAAATTTTGATGATAATCAAACCTTAAATAAACTCTATTATGAATTTTGTTCTTCGCTATTTCTATAGGAATTTCTAACATCTTTTTGATGCAAATATAAAAAAATGAAGATTGTGATACTTCAATAATGGATTCAAAAAGACTCAGTTAAAGAATGCCTTAGTATACAATAAACTAGGATATTAAAATTTAAGATCAAATTAAGGCATAATGTTCCACTCATGCATACTATTTTAAGTCTTAAAATTGTATAAAAAATATTTTTATGGTCATCAAATGAACATAAGGTCAAAACTGGTTTCCTTCAGAAAATGGTTTTTCAAAAATTTGTGTCATTTGAAATTGGACCTTTAGAAATCTGGATAAAGTTTTTGACAAAAATCTAGATTCCACTACAGGACAAAATAATGGCTAGTTAGGGATAGATTTGTCTGTTTTGCCCTCCAATAGCTCATTACAAGAAAATTATGAAATAGCAATAGAAATTGTAGATTTTCTGTTGCTAATCAAGATTAGCAACGAAAAAATCGGTTGCAAATTTGACAGTTGCTATTTTTAGCAATGGAAATAATTTAGCAATGGAATTTGAATTCTATTGCAAAATCAAACCAATGTAAGATTCGGTGAATTTGTCAAAATTAGTAACGAAAATTAAATTCTGTTTCTAATTTTAGCAACGGAAGTTAAATTTTGTTGCTTATTTTAGCAATGGAAATAACATTTTTTGTTGCTATTTTTAGCAATGAAATTAGTAAGTCCATTGGTAAATTCAGCTAGAATTAAAAAAAAAGCGATGGAATTTTTGCTGCTATTCCATCATTAAAATATTGTTGATTTTCTACACAAAATTACTTTTAGTTTTTCAATGTCAACATTTCTTTGCGAGTTACTGGCAATAGCTATAGATTAAACCAGACATTCATATTAGCTGGTCATAACAAATTAATATCATCCAAATGAATAGCTAAGACAAGGCTAATTAACATTGTTATTAGGGTATCTAAAAAAGTAGAAGAAATATTTTATTAATATAACCATATTCTAAAGTAAGGTGCAGAGTAGTAGTTTATTAATTAGCAGGAAGTTGATATCTAAAAAAATAGAAGAAATATTTTATTAATATGAATTAATTAATTAACTAGTAATGCAGGGTAGAATTCCATTAAAAATTAGTATATCTATGAAAATTATTTAAACCTTTACAAGAAAAACTATATTTTTATCAATGTTAGGCCAAATAGCTGCAAAAAAAGAAGGTCAAACATAAAGTTTTCATGCTTAAATAAAATCAACTTTTCAAAAACTGCATAGCGAATTAAAAATTGGCCAAACTATTAATTTTCATAACCAAACTACAACAATTTACAGAAATTCTAGCTTAAAATGGGTTGGTAAAAAGATTTAGAAACTAAATCCATTATCAGTTGCCATGTATGGAAAAATAATTACTTGAATATATAACAGAGTAAATTGGTTTTATTCGTGAATTTTCCTTAAAATCAATTTAGATGAAAATCAAAGCGGTTTTATGAATAAAAAATGGACAGGATCTACTTGCAGACATCAAATTGGACGATGAAAAGCAAAATCAATATAAAACCAATGTTATGTAATAATTTTATCTAACTCAACAATACATTATATTAATTAACATATTACTGTCAATGGCACAAGACTACTCCAGTCCAACACCTAATAGTCTAATAGAATATTCTAAGGTAATGGCTAGCCAAGATTTTAAACAAGTCTGCTAACTCCACCAAGTGAACCATGATGTGGAATAATATCACCAAACAATTTATTTTAATACATATTTTCTTTTAATTACATTTTATGTAAATTTAGGATATTGACAAAAATAGGTATAATATTCAAAAGATGCCAACAATTCAAATCCATATAGTTAAGTGAATATTAAGAATATACCTCAGATCTGTGGCCGACAAGCTTGCTAACAAAGTCATTTGAAACACGAAGATCATGCTGAAGTATGTTTCATTCCCTACTTCTAAACAGAGTTAAATGAAATAAGATCGAAAGTAAAAGATCATCTCAAACTTGTCAAATGTATTTGTCCAACGATGCATATTGTAGGCAACCTCAAATATAGCAAACCTTATATTTTAGCAACTGCTACAAAATCCAATTTCAGACCATGTCTTTAATTTAATATTTAAAATAATTTACCGATAAGAGAGTACATTATGGATGGCTTTGCTCTTTACAAGGATTCAGATTAAGGATTCCTAGCCAGCGTCAAGAATTTCATAAGTACCAAAACCAAATATATGAGTGATCTCGGTATTACGATAAATTTTTACTGGATATGAAAGAAAGGCTTATCATTCAGCAGCAAAGAGAGTAAATATCGTACCCCCTAGCACCAGCTGCCATAGAAAGAGTAATAAGTATATTTGCTTTTTTTAAGACTTCAATAGCTTCAGGTGTACAGGGCATGTTTGAATGTTTATAGCAGTTGACATGCCTATATTCTAAATTAGAAAGAAACCATAGAAACAAAGCTACATAAAATTTGAATTTTCTTTGTCTCGATGAAACTAAACATATATATATATATATATGCATTTTACTGTAAATTTGTTTTATTAAACAAGCACTCAATTCATAAATGCTTGATTTTTAATTAAGTTTTTATTTTATTATTTAACATAAACTTTTAAAAAATTATCATAAAAAGATGATTTTGTAAGTTGTAGTTCCATGCATGTGTGTTGGCCAATTGGGCTAGTTGTTGCTTGGTTTTATTTGATTAGTAGACACCTAATATAGCACTACTACAACCCAAAGACCAGAAGTCTGCAGATAGCCACAAACTGATAGATAAAACAATATTCCACCATTTCAAACACATGTTAGTTCTTGATGAAATAGTAGTGATAATTGTGACCTGAGATTAAACTGAAATTAATGCAGTGGATTTAAAAGAAGATTTGTCCATGGACCGGTTAATAAGTCCATGCACACCTAAATGCATCACTAGAGCATAGATTTTCTTAGACAACTTGAGGTACATACATGAGGTGACCTGAGGTTTGGTAAGCAATAATAACAAAACCAAGTAGTTAGAGCATATTCAGTAACACTATATGTCTAATTCATTGAAAAGGAACCTCGATGAATAGAACGATAATAACAACACATCATCAATGAAGATGATAAAAAAAGGTTCAGTAAACTTGGTAAAAACTAAGAACAGAAATCAAGTAGCTAAAAAAGTGTTTTTAAACACCATAAACACATTTGGCAATGATTACATTTTCCAATCATAGACGTGTATATAATAAAAAAACCAGAGTGACCCTATTATAGTAAACCTAGTTTCATATAAACTGTTCCCATTAAAAAGCATGAAATAGCTCAACGAGTTGAAGAAAAAAAATTTCAAATTAAATAGGGAATTGAAGAATATCTCAAAGAAATTAGATATGAGATTAGTTTGAGCGCATGGAAAATAGATTATAGATAGAGTAGAAGCAATGAAACCTACCTCAGGTAGCTGATCCAGACGGACAAGGACTTTGTCAGCTTGGGGAACAACTTGCAAAAGAAACATCAGTAAAAAGACTTTATTTTTTGAATTTGAGCTATATTAATAATCATTAGTGAAAAAAGCTAAGTATACATAGTTATTTTTTGAGCTTTGTGGCTTATACCAAATAAGTTGGTTATGCAGTACATATTAATCCTAATTAGAAATTTCCAAAAATTATTCAGGTTATTGTAAGTTGGCTATCTTTAAGCCTTTTTACATCAAGGTCTATCAGGTCTCACACAACTGTTGCATCTATGAACACAAAAAGATTTGAGAAATCCAGTTTTTATTTCATAAGCACAGGTGCTAGATTTCAAACCATGAAATTGTTTTCTTTTACAAAAATTAAATGAATATTTTTCAGTTGCAAATAACTTCATCCAAGTGATGGCACAGAATATTCACCACGAATATATAAAAATGTGCAAGGGACATACAGAATATCTGAGGAAGAAATGTTTATGATTTGGATACCTATATCCCACAGCAATGCTATTTATCCAAGCACAAAATGCTAAATCAACACTTTGAAAGTGCAGAAAAATATTACGACCTTCCAAACAGCAATTCGCATAATATGAAGTGATATAAAAGCTAGGAAAGCATGGACAATAAAAGACAAAGTAATACACAACTCATAAATAAGTATGCCACCAACCACATTTGCTAAAGAATTTATGATAAAAGCTACAAGAGTATGACGGAATGTTAATTCGTTATTTGTTTTATCTTGTAGCAAAAAGAAAAAAAAGAAAAAAGGTTTTGTTACAAATAGCTAACAGTAGAATTTGAAATTTTTCCAAAAAAATAAAATGACTAGCAAAATATAAAAAGAAATAAATGAAATAAGTAAAAGAAAAGAAAGAAACCTTGGATTTGTAGTGAAGAGGCCATCTTCAATGTCACAATCCAAACTTTAAGAATTTAGACCCACAATAAGTAATAGGACTTCACCTAATTTAATGCTAATTTCAACAAAACAACCACAAAGCCAGCTTAAAATAAACAGAAGTAAATAGAACAATTAATTTAAGACTAATCTTTAAATAAAAATAAAAAATTAACAGAAAGAGAAAATTAAATGAACAAGAAAAACATGTTCACAATTAAAATACAACACGCTTATTTTGTAATCTTTAATATTATCACAATCATGAACACAAAGAGGCTTCAGGGCATGAACACATTATATACAAAGTGAAACTAAGAAAGTGGTATTAGATTTAGGAAACAATAACATGCACTACAAGAAAATTGCAAATTAGCAACGGAAATTAGCAATGAAAAATATCAATTTTCTGTTGCTAATCAAAAATAGCAACTGAAATTTCAGTTGCTAATTTGGCAGTTGCTATTTTTAGCAACAGAAATTGAATTCCGTTGCTAAATTTAGCAACGAAATTATTTAGCAACGGATATTGAATTTCGTTGCTAAATTTAGCAACAGAAATGGAATTTCGTTGCTAAATTTAGCAACGGAATTGATATCCATTGCTAATTTTAAATTCACCTATAAGTAAAAAAATTAACGACGGTCCTATTCATCGCGAATTTGTCAGTAAAAATTATGACAATTTTTTAATATAAAAAATCCATGATTGTTTTAGAAGTAAAGTACAAAACCAAAATCAAGAGACACATATTAGAAATTGAATAAATCATGTGATGACTGCAGAAGCAAAAAAAACAATGCCAGGAATCAATTCTACTAATAGGTTGAAAGTAACAAGTTAAAAATTTCATATCCCAATATCTTCACATAGATAGCTTTCAAATTAAACATAGCATCAGTTTTCAACAACAATTAACTGTAAATATCTTAATACTCATCTTCTTTATAACAAGGTAGATATAATCTCAAATGCTCGTAAAATTCCAATCACTCTCTTCAAATATTAATGAAGTCTCATTTTAGTAAAACTTTGTGCAATCCTATAAGATTGATATTCTAAATAAATAATTAAAATCTAAATTTAACGCATCTACTAGTGAAAAATTCATTTTCTGTTTTTTATTTTAGAAAACTGACGAAAATAAGCATGATCTCTATTTTCTGTTTTCTGTGCAAAATTTTTCTGGAAAACTGGAATAATTTTCTGTAAGTAAACAGGCCCTTAGGGTTCCAACATGGGGTATTTATAGACAATGGCAATTATGTAAATAATTAAAAAATTAGGATTTTTTTGAAAATGAAAATTATTTAATTGAAATGAAAATTAGTGACGGAAATCTAATTTCGTTGCTATTTTTCATTGAAAATGAAAATTAGCAACGGAATTGTATTTCGGTTGCTAATTTAGCAATGAAATTTCAATTCGGGTGCTATTTTAGCAAAAAAATTTTAATTCAGTTGCTATTTTAGCAACCGAAACTAAATTCCATTGCTATTTTCGAAACAAATTTTTTAACCTATATAATTTAGCAACCGAATTATTTTCTGTTGCTAATATAGCAATGGAAAATTAATTCCGTTGCTAAATTAGCAATGGAAAATGATTTCCGTTGCTAAATTAGCAACATAAATTTTTTCTGTTCCTATTTTTCATTCCAAAATTTTTTCGCCATCCATTGGCGCCTTATTTAGCAACGGTATAGAAATTCGTTGCTAATTTTCATTGCTAAATTTTGGCGCTAAAAATTCCCTCCACTTTTAGCAATGAAAAATAACCAAAAATATTTTCGTTGCTAAATTTAGAATGTTTAACCAAATTTAGCAATGAAAATTATTTTCCGTTGCTAAATAGCAACGAAAATGCAATTCCGTTGCTAAATTAGCAACGAAAATAGTTTTGTTGCTATTTTTCCGTTGCTATTTTTAAATTTTCTTGTAGTGATGAAAATACAAAAGAAAAGGAATTTTACAAACCTTTCTTGTACGAATGAGAACATCACTTGTAGGCATCAATCTTGAAGATGGAACTTTAGGTTGCTGGATCATAGCTGAAATATAATTTGAAAGAACACTTAGCATTAGTAAAAAAAAGAGGATTACAGAATAGATCAATATATGCAATTGCCTTGTACCTTTTACATGTGGCATTATAAATCGTTTGCTTGGTGATCCAGTTGCAAGAGTAGATAGGCTTGACCAATAGCAGCCCCAACCGCCACTGTATGTATTTGTACAAGCAACAACCACCCAAAATATAGCATATAAGCACACATTAACAAAGATGTGGAAACATCTTCTTAATCAAATAATTAAGAACTTCTTCAATGGATCTATAGAACAACATAAAAAAGCACCAAATGGATATAATATTAGAAAGTAAAACATGTGCCTCAATGAAATTGAAGGCAAAATTGAAATTACAAAAAAGAATGACAAAATTTACTTCAATACTTAACCATATTGCATTCTCTCTCAAGCAATCTTGGAGTGCATTAGCATTTCATTCTTACCCGTATTGCATTCTCTCTCAATAAATCTTGGAGTGTATTTATGGCAGGACTTAAATTGTACAAGTTTCAAAAGCAGTAAATAAGGACAGGCTGTAAAAATCTGAGAACATATAAAAATGGTCCAGCAATAAGCATGTTAGTGCATGATTAATCTCCCATTTGTAGTAACCATATCCTTTCGCTTCCTGCTATTTGTGTATATCACCATAAGGTATATTTTAGCTATGATCACGCAGAAGAACAATGATATTACAGTTTGACTTACAGTTTGCTGTTTTACATGTTCTTTAATGCTTTCATTTGCTCCCTGTTCACTATGAAGTTTCTCTTGGATCCTAACATTTCCAAATGAGAAATTTAGGGAGACAACAATGAATGAAAAAAAAATGCCTCAACTAATGCAAGTATATGATGAAAATGTTATTGATAATCTTAAGTTACTAGACAAACATAATTAACAATCAAAACCAAGTTATATCAATAGTTATATCATAAAATAAAATGAAAAAATCCAGAAGCATCTCATAAAATATTGAATTATTATATTTTTTCCTCTTATTTGCCGACTTTCTCCATTGCCTTGGCTATGAGCTCACTATCCTCTCCTTTTCCATTTGATGATATGGCACCAACCATTTCAGAAAAAAATCATACAAAATATTGAACTATTATATAACTTTAATTTAATTATTTTGATTTTGTAGAAATTCTGAATCTAAATAAAAGATAAATATGAAGCCTTTTAATTTTTATACTTCTTAGTTAGTACATATATAATCCCATAGGGTCTGTCCTAACCCATTTAAAAGCATAAAACCAGTAATAACATTGGGGAAACTAATTCATAAGGAGAACATACCTAAGAGCGACAAGGTATTTCTGACCTAACTTCTCAAGCTTTGCCATGACACAATCAGTGATACATGGTGTACCTAGGAGAGGAAAAGAAATCTTTATCACATAAGAGAAAGCTTAAAATTTATCGTATTAATGGGTTGATCATATAACTTTTAAGAAGAAAGCATATTGATCTTTCAAAACACCAAAATACTGCAACAATAATGATTATGACTAAGTAAGTTCTCAAGTAAATAAAGAACAAAAATCTAAAATAACAAAAGAAACCTAAGACATTAATACTCACATTTTGCATACAAACAATCCATCATTGCCTTCTCTAAGTCTAACTATAAGCCCATAGTGTAGCACCCTTATCCCATACATAGTTGTAAACACTATATCCTGTATCATTAAGCATGATAACCATGTTCTTATACTCAAAACACTTTACTGCATACTTAAGAGTATCTTTAAACAATAAAATATTTACACTTATGAATCATCTGTACATCACATCCTTGTCAAAGTAAATAAGAATCTTGTAATCAAAATGCACTTAGCAGTAGGCTATACTTTCAATCTCTCTCTTGTGTTGGCCATCCCGTTGCAGATATCATACCAGGGAAAAATCCTTACTTGCAACCTACACGGATGAAACACCCGTGCTAAGCTATAAAGCTTAGTGGGAAACAAAAACATGTGGACTACCCCTTTTAAGGGTCGTCAAGATGAAAACCCATATATACACATCTTAAAGCAAATAAACCAATAATTATAAATAATATTCACAATAATCTCCCATAATTATATTCTCTTTCGCTATACTTATAACCAATATCAACACCTATTGATATTTCCTTTTCTTATCAATTTATTACCTTTATCATTATTCATTCATTACTTTGAATCCTATACATCATGCTTACTTTCTGGATTTCTATATGTTACTCTTGACATTACTTTGAATTATTATTTGTCAAACATTGATGACTATATTATTCATGTATTAATATCAATTGCCAAACATTTTAATAACTATGCCATATTTCTATCACTTATTTACAAATATTTATATGTACTACATCTATACTTTATGAGTTCCCACATTTTGATTTTAGTGATCACTTTGATATACTTAACTATCGTAGAAACATGATACTATATTCAAATAAATTCTATTCCTTATACATATGTATAATATATTCCATGTATAAGATGCATTCTCATGCATTTGAATACTTACTATTTTTATTAAACAATTATATCTTTACCTTGTATATTTTTCAACTTTTAAAGCATTTCGATATTACCATTGCTTCATTAGTAATCACATTCAGCACACTTTATATATATACATTTATTTAACATGTAATTAATGGATTAGAAAATCTTGACAAATCTAACAACCTCACCTAGTAAATAATAAAAGCATTTGAAAAGCTTAACAGTTAACTTAGCATACTTGTATTGTATGCTAATTGAGAATTCTTCATGCATTTAACTCATTTAAGCAATTTTGAACATTTGAAACCAACTATAAATAGCATACATATCATGTGTTACTTGGTAACCTCTATTTATTTAAACTTATGAAACAATACAAATAAATCATGTCAGACATGTAATCAAGCAATATCCTTAACTCTTATATGATGCTTGCTTTGTACTTTATACTTTAATGTCTATACTGTACTTATATTTTAGCCTGCCTAAGTTCTAAAGGTGGATAACGGGATCGGTGGATACACGAGGGTATCAAAATGGTGGATATTCGAAGATATCAAAACTATAGACCCAAACGGGGTTGACTGTACGGTGGATCAGTCAAATGAACCCAAACAGGGTCAGCTAACTACCCAAATGGGGTTGTGCATGATCCAATAGGATCAACTATACTTTATAACTAAAAAGGTCAACGGTGGTAGCTGTAATATCCCTATAGGCGCCTATCTATCCATAATTGAACTCTAATTGCAGGCAATACTTTATTTAATTCTGTTTTCGTATATCATGCTTGCACTTGATTAAAACAATAGGCACACGTATAACCAAAGTACATATATATTATTACTATAGCATAACTATGTATACAAAGTTCATATAATATTTCACATAGTTTTTGATCATATTATCAGTAGGCATCATATTTAGCTTGAACATACCCTGGCAATTAAGTAATATATCATACCTGTACAAATGTTCAACATAAGTCATGCCTTGTTCTTAGAACTTTCCAATACAGCACAACTTAGGTATGTGATCATGTAAAAAGATCCAAAATCCCTAGTTTATATAAATACATGTAACCAAATAATACACCCAAACGGGGTCGAACGATGGTTCCAAAAGGAACAAGACCCAAATGGGATCAACTATGGCAGCTGCTGAATCCCTCTAGGCATGCCTATCTAATCCACAACTGAACTAAGACCCACAGGCTTTATTACTTTAAGAACATCTTTCAGTCATCTTATTCTTCTTATTTAATATAACATTTACTTAAAGCCGTTTCCCACAAATGAACACATATTATTCACTTACATAGTAATACTGGCTTAAAGCCTTGATATTTAAATACTTATCATTGTTTATACTTGCATAGCTATCAGGTAACTTATATCTTGCACTAAAAAGCTTTAGCATAATGATAACTAAGTATCATGCAACACTAGCTCGAAATCAATGTTTTAAGAATATAATGCAATACACATAATTGAGCATAAGATTATGAAATAACAACATGATTTGAATTTCAAGGTTGTCTTTGATAATACCCGCATGATAGTTCATGAGAATGAAACCATACATATAGTCATATAAACCATGACCACATGACTCCAAACATAAAAACATATTCATTAAAAAAAACATACTTGAGTGGTTCTTCAAAATCATTTCCTTTGCTTCATTATACTTAATTTAATCTTCATACATTTGGTTCATCCAATATATATATTATATACAGACATTCAGTGTCTCATAAGTAGTGAAATTACTTACATCAGAGATTAACGTCTACCTAGGTCATTCATAATGTCCTAGAAAGACTTCATAGCTGAATTATTTCATTTAGAAATCATATGACTTATTAACCACCACTTTAATTAACATAATCATGTACCTTACTTATGGTCCACTCAATTCTCTCCAAACATATTACAATACGAATTCATCATTCATGAAGGGTTTATAGCTTAGTGTGTGAAGTATAATCATTAAAAGGGGACATACAAGTGGTCGTGTAAAAGAAAGAGGAATAGGCCTAGCGGCTAAGCAAGGGAAAAAGCTGTATAAGCTGCCGTGCATAAGAAGGAGGGGTACAATGCATGGCCATGGATAAGAAAGAAGGCATACCACGCGTGGCCATGGGTGAGAAGGAAAGCATCCATGTGTAGCCGTGGGTGAGAAGGAAAGCATCCACACGTGGCCGTGGGTGAGCAGGAAAGCATCCACGCGTGACCGTGGGTGAGGAAGAAGACATCCACGCGTGGCCACGGGTGAGGAAAAAGGCATCCATGCTTGGCCATGGGTGAGGAAGAAGACATCCATGCATGGCCACGGGTGAGGAAGAAGGCATCCACGCGTGGCCGTGGGTGAGGAAGAAGGCATCCACGTGTGGCCACGTGTGAGGAAGAAGGCATCCACGCATGGCCGTGGGTGAGGAAGAAGACATCCACGCGTGGCCACGGGTGAGGAAGAAGGCATCCATGTATGGCCGTGCTTGGATTCTCGGTAAAAATGAGTACCAGCAAAGAACAAACAATAGACCCAAACGGGGTCGAACGATGATTCCATAAGGGATAAGACTCAAATGGGGTCAACTATGACAACTGTTGAATCCCTCTAGGCATGCCTATCTAATGCACAACTGAACTAAGACCCATAGGCTTTATTACTTTAAGAACATCTTTTAGTCATCTTATTCTTCTTATTTAATATAACATTTACTTAAAGCCGTTTCCCACAAATGAACACATATTATTCACTTACATAGTAATACTGACTTAAAGCCCTAATATTTAAATACATATCATTGTTTATACTTGCATAGCTATTAGGTAACTTATATCTTGCACTAAAAAGCTTTAGCATAATGATAACTGAGTATCATGCAACACTAGCTCGAAATCAATGTTTTAAGAATATAATGCAATACACATCATTGAGAATAAGATCATGAAATAACAACATGATTTGAATTTCAAGGTTGTCTTTGATAATACCCGCATGATAGTTCATGAGAATGAAACCATACATATAGTCATGTAAACCATGACCACATGACTCCACACATAAAAACATATTCATTAAAGAAGAACATACCTGAGTGGTTCTTCAAAATCATTTCCTTTGCTTCACTATACTTAATTTAATCTTCATACATTTGGTTCATCCAATATATATATTATATACAGACATTCAGTGTCTAATAAGTAGTGAAATTACTTACATTAGAGATTATTGTCTACTTAGGTCATTCATAATGTCCTAGAAAGACTTCATAGCTCAATTATTTCATTTAGAAATAATATGACTTATTAACCACCACTTTAATTAACATAATCATGTACCTTACTTATGGTCCACTAAATTCTCTCCAAACATATTACAATACGAATTCATGATTTATGAAGGGTTTATAGCTTAGTGTGCTAAGTATAATTATTAAAAGGGGACATACAAGTGGCCGTGTAAAAGAAAGAGGAAAAGGCTTAGCGGCCAAGCAAGAGAAAAAAGCTGTATAAGCTGCCATGCATAAGAATAAGGGGTATAATGCGTGGCTATGGATAAGAAAGAAGGCATGCCATGCGTGGCCGTGGGTGAGAAGGAAAGCATCCATGTGTGACCATGGGTGAGTAAGAAGACATCCATGCATGGCCACGGGTGAGGAAGAAGACATCAACGCATGGCCGTGGGTGAGGAAGAAGACATCCACGCATGGCCATGGGTGAGGAAAAAGGCATCCATGTGTGGCCGTGGGTGAGAAAGAAGACATCCACGCGTGGCCACGGGTGAGGAATAAGGCATCCACGCGTGGCCATGGGTGAGGAAAAAGACATCCACGCGTGGCCACGGGTGAGGAAGAAGGCATCCACGCGTGGCCATGGGTGAGGAAGAAGACATCCACGCGTGGCCACGGGTGAGGAAGAAGACATCCACGCGTGGCCGTGCTTTGATTCTCAGCAAAAATGAGTACCTATAAGCCCGATTATTCTAAAATGGTATAGTTTTCCATTGATTACTTACTTAAGTGTAATTGTAATTAATTATATGCATATGTAAAGCTTTCACAAGATTTTAGTGTGATGAAAATATCACATAAAAAAGGATAGTAAAGCATGTATATATATATATATATATATGAACATAAAAGCATGCAGTTAAGAAGATATGATTATAAAGCATACTTCAAGGGTAATTATATTATGAGCATGTTCGTGAACATCGTAGATTTAAGAAACTCAATAGAGCATGATGTTATGTATCATCATAATATATATGTGAAATAGTTACATGATTCAAAAGGATTACAAGTACAAAATAGTAATACTTAATTATGATCAAGATAACATGTTTATAGAAAATTTATACATGCACAAGTATATGACCTCATGCTCATAGATATACATGAATATACATATGTATTAATGTCTAAATGCATATGATGTGAAAAGAGCAAAGTGCAAAAAAACAATACCCAACAGTGCACATGATCATATGTTTACAGAAAGTTTACACATATGCATATATATGATTTCCTTGTTCATAGTTACACAAGAGTATACATGTGCATATATGAATATGATTGAATAGAGTAAAGATAAAGTAAAAATATTATATTGCTTGCATCTGTATCTAGGTTGTGGATAAATAGGCATGCCAGTAAGGGTAACTTGCAACTATTAGAGTATAAATACGACCCCATTTGGGTCCTCTTAAAAGCTTAAGTATAGTTGAACCCATTTGGTTCATAAAGTATAGTGCAACTCGACCCTATTTGGATCATATTATACAGACATGGTCCTATTTGGATCATAAACAACCCCGTTTGGGTTGTAGCTGACCCCATTTAGGTCCGTTTGATCGGTCTATTGTACAATTTCGTTCCTGTAAGGGGGTCATCATTTATTACCTTTGGGTATCTTATTCGTACCTTTGGGTGCCACCGTTACAATTAGACAGTTTCGTACCTTCAGGTGCCACCATTATTATCAGATAATTTTGTACCTTCGAATGCCACCATTATAATTAGATAGTTTTGTACCTTTGGGTGCCATTGTTATAATTAGACAGTTTTGTACCTTTAGGTACCACTGTATAACCTGTTATCCACTTCTTTAGAAAAGTGCAGGCCTAATTCATAGTAAGAGAAAATCATCATAGTAAATTAAAAGATTAAAGAAGTATGATAGTTCTTATATTGATCTTCATATGATTCTTATATAAAATCTCTATGTTGCATATGGAAATTATGATATTAAAAGAGGTTGCATCTTTATATGCACATTTAATGCATATAGTATTGTGTGTACATATTAGAATAACAAGCTAGATGCATAAAGAACTTACGTATCAAAATGTCTAGTCAATAATTATATTAGTGAAAGTATGTTTTGTATAGTTATATGTTATTTACTTGAGGTTGTTAAATGATGAGTGTGCTTTTTATGTATGAAAGTGATGAAATATTGGATGTCATTTCATGGTGTTTCCTATACTTAGGAATACAAGATATAGATATTGGTATGTGTATAGTAAAGATTTTTAAGAATGATATTGGCTTTTATGCGTTTCTTATGACCATATGCTTCTTGCTTAACATTAAGCAATAATATGAGAATTTTGTACGACTCTTTACTTGTTATTATTTTATAGGTTATGATCTTATAAGCATAGGTAAGTATTACATACAAATAGGAGTAAATTAATATGTTAATCTAATATTAAAATGGAATGTCATCTAATTATTAAAGAGAATGGTATGATAATGATAATACATGAATTGAGTACATAAGATAAATTTGTATATGATTATGTGTCTTGAAGATTATTAATATTTAGCCTATACATAGGGATTCAATTTTATTAAATTAAAGTTTTATGATTTTCAAATGACATCTATGAACATAGATTGATATTATCATGCCTTTAAGAAAGTTAAGTAAAACAAAGTGATTATTGAGCTTGAAATAAAAGAACTCAAGAATTATAATTGAGGTATGTCAATATTTGTTAAGTAAATGATAACTAAGAGGAACTTATACAAGTGTTTGGCATTGAATACAAGAATAGTTTGAGAATGTAAATAATTTCAAAAGTTTATGATATGGATATACTTTGTGTGTGTGCATTTTGACGACCTTCAAAGAGGTTGTTTACAGGTTTATGATCTCCACTAAGCTTTATAGCTTAGCATGGGTGTTTTATCCATGTAGGTTGCAAGAAAGGATTTTCTTCTCAAGGATAATATCTATAGTAGGAGGCCAACATAAGTTAGAGAGATAAAGACTAAAAGTGTAGACTTTGATTTGGATTCTTTTGGTTAAAATTTTTTTATGGCATTGGAAATTATGTATGCATAGATGCCTAATAGTTGTATTTTGTAATGTGTAAAGAGACTTTAAAACTATATAGTAAAGTTTTTAATAGTATAATACTTATGTTGGATTAGGTTTTATATTAAGATCTCAGTATAATATTGTTATGGCATAATAGTGTAGAAAAGCATGTTTAATAGTCTAGGATAAAGCGATATAGCTAGTTTATAGGATAAGGGTGTTACAAACATTGTCTTAGAACTTTTCATGGATAAAGTGACAACTAAATTCAATATATTTTATCCATTCATGATACACTAGATTAGAGGCAATATGAAGAGCAATTTGACTGTTGCACAAAAGTTTTATTGGGAATGAAGGATCTAGTGGGTAAGAAGATCTCACTATGTCAAACCTAGATATAACCTATTTCTTACTCTTTCAAGACACTAGGTTCCCTCCAACAAAGACACAATAGCCTATAGTTATCCTTTTATCACTTTTAGATCCTACCCAATGAGCATTTGTAAAGTACTCAGTATGAGTATGCCTATAACTACTGTAAAGTATACCAAGTCTAGGAACCACTTTCAAATAGCATAAGATTTGCTCTAAGGCTGGCCAATGTTTGACTATAGGAGTAAACATGAATTGGCTAACAACATTTATGGCAAATGCAATATCTAGATGAGTCACAATGAGATAATTAATTTTCCCAACTAGCATCTTGTATCTCTCTAAATTCTCAAAAGGATTATCATCATCTTTCATAAGATGTACATTGGGAACCATTGGAGTACTACAAGGTTTGACTCCCAGTATTCCAGTTTCTTCAACCAAATCAAGGACATACTTCCTTTGAGACAAAAAAGTCCTCTTTTTGCTCTTTAAAACTCTACTCCTAAGAGGTATTTCAACTGGCCTAAATCTTTAGTGTGAAACTTGGTCTGCAAAAAGGACTTGAGAGAAGAGATGCCTACATAATTGCTTTTGGTACTGATAATATCATCAATATAAACAATAACAAGAATGCTGTCAGCTTGTGATTGTCTGTAGCAAAATTAATGATCACATTGACTCTTCTTTAGCTTAAACTCTTGAACCACTTCGCTAAACTTTCCAAACCAAGCATGGGGACTTTGCTTCAAACCATATAGAGATTTCTTCAAATGACAAACTTTTCTATACTCCCCTTAAGTAACAAACCTAGGTGGTTGCTCTATATACACCTCTTTTGATATCTCTATGAAGAAAAGCATTCTTTATGTTCCAATTGTGTAAAGGCTAGTTCTGTGAACCATCATTGGAGATAAATAATCTAACAAAAGTAAGTTTACCCACTGGAGAGAAAGTATCTGAATAATCCTGTGACGCCCCATTTACTAGGGCAAAATTATACCATACATATCTACATCCTGCATGTATAATTATGCCATAATATTTAATGTCTAAGATTAGTTAGTTTATCATAAGCTTATGAGAATAGTTTTATAATACGTACATAATCATAATATTTTTACATATCCATGTACTTTATCACTTATAGTGTCATTATCATCAAGTTTAAAAAATTTTAGTTTTCAAAGCAATTACAAAATAAAACCCTTCAACGAATATTGCATTCCTAAAATGAAACAAAAACAAGTTAAAACTAATATATTAAAAGCTTCAACACTCTGTGTTTATGCAAATCTTATCCTTATGCTTGGCTTTTATTTAGAGTACCTAAATGGATAAAAACTCACACTAAGCTATAAAGTTTAGTAGGGAAAGTTTAATTTTGAACAACCTTTTACAATGGTTGTTCCTACACACATGTTAGAGAGTATGCCCTAGAGCCCATGTAATACGGATGTATTTCATATGTATGAACTCATTTTCTTAATAAAAGGCATTATTCATTTATTAATGCTATGTACATGAGTTTATAAATCTTAAATTAATAAATGAAGTCCTAGATATTATAAACACAGTGCAAAGGCAATCATGAAAGTATTCATGATGTGAGATGTCTATTGCATGCAAATGTGATAATATCTAAATATCCTTAGTCATAGAATTAACAAGGTAGGACATTATTAATTCGGACAGACTAGAACATGTTATTCTTCTTGAATAATTCAAGTAGTGGTTCTCATAACTGTTATTATGAAAGATGATCAAAGCTAACATGTGGATGCTTGTTAAAAGAACAAGTTCATTGGAGACCTTCAAAGAGAATCTTTAAATGGATATTAAATCTATATTAGTGAGGAATCTCTTCATAGCGGTTGTGCAAATATCCTTAGACTTGAGATCACCAAAGTTATCTTAAGTAGCTAGTGATATACTTTTACTCTATAAATGATTACTTCCAACTGGGGGTGAACATAGTTAGGAGGCTGGGTATATCATGACCTACTTGAAGATAGTTGAGTGATTGACAAAGGATTCACCATCCTATATTTATTGAGGGAAGTTATCTTGCATGATTCTATAATTACCTTGTTTAGAAAATCTCTGGCCAGAGTAATATGCCAAGATGGATAAGGATCCATGAAGGACATTTTGGAAACAATGGTTAAATTAATAGAATATACATAATTAGATTTATATGAGTTGACAGAAATCCATATTCAAAATCTAATTGAGATAAGAGTGGTGAAAGGAGTAGTTGCACGGTAACTGTTTCTATGGAAGGGTATAGTCAAAACACTTAACTTTCCTGAAATTTGGATAGTCATGATGCCTAGCTAGAGGCCGCTCATGATTTTTATAATAGTGTATCATAAATATCAATAGGGATTGATAAAATGATTTAAAGAAGTTTAAATCATGTGAGTTTTGAATAGAACTCATAATTACATATTATAATGCCAATATGGACAGGAACCTAATAGGTCACACACATATAGAGTAAAGGATAAAATGGTAAAATGACAAGGATAATAATATTTGATATTATTATGGAAGAGATAAATGAATAAGAGAATAATTAATTAAAAAGTTTAATTAATTACGATCAAGTAGAATTGTTCGCAAAACTTTTTAAGAAATGTTATGCAAAATGGAGTTAATTGAAATATTATATTTCATAATTAATTATTATTAGAATATAAGTATTATAAGGCTGATATAATAATTAATAGATCCATTGAAGAAATTAAAAGAGGCCTAAAGAATTGGTTTTGGCACATAAACCCTTCATAGGAAGGGTTACATGCCAAACCCATATAGAAGGCCTTAGAGGCCTAATTCTCGGACCAAAAAAATTAAATATATTTTATAAGTATTATGGAGCCTACATATTTAATTTGGGTGGATTTGGAATTAATTTGGGTGATTAAATCCAAGTATATGCATAAAGGGCCTAGTTTATGGGTTTTATGCATAGTCTTTTGTAAAAGGATTTAAATTGAATTTAATTGAGCCCAAATAAATTATTAATAATTTCAGAAGCCCATTTAATATTTCTACAGTAATTTTAAAGAGCCCAATCCCATTATGAAGTTGGATTTTTAACATAACTATAAAAATCCAAGTGATAGGGATTTTAGGGTTAATTGAACATTAAGAGAAAAGAAATTCTCTCTCTTTGAAAAACCCTAGCCGCCACTCCCTTGCTGGCATCAAGGGGAATTTCGCCAGCCCTTGTATTCCATCATTCTTGGTTCATTCAATCCTTCTCGAGTGTGGATTATTAATTGAAGGAGTTCAATTTTGGACACTGTGGTTTGAAATAACCTGGTGAGATGGAAAATCAACTATTCAACAAAAATCAAAGGTGATTTTTCTTATTCTCATTAATATTTATATTGTAAATTCATGGAAAGATCAGATCTATTGGTTAAAAATTTTAAATTCCTTTTATGCATGTGATGCATGTAACTGATAATTCCCAATATGGTATCAAAGCCACGGTTTTGTCATGAATCTACTATTCTATATTATTCGCGGAATAGTTTTTCTTTTTATTTTTGAGTTTTTTATTTCATTAACTTTAAAATATTAGATTTGATTGTTCATGAATGAGAAATATTGACTTCTGGGTGTATGTGATCAAATATACAAAATAAAAAATAAAAACGATTCTTTTGCGAAAAGAATAATTGTTTTTAGCGTGTAGAGTGAGTTTTTATTTTTCAATAAAGTTTAGGGGTTGTTCTACATTAAATTTTTATTGATCCACTCTAAAATTATTTTGATGATAATTTATGCATTTAATATGTGATATTAAGCCATATGATCAAACAATTTTAAAATTGAACAAGTTTTGCATCAAAACTAGTTTAATCAAAAAGTTCGATAAATTGGTGTTCTTGATGTGTTCTTGGTGAGTTTATGTTTAGAACGATTTTTAATCTTCTAAATTTGATATATCTAATATATTAATGTATTTTTAATTAATTGGATTAATTAAAATGGGCCTTGAATTAAATGGATTAATTTTAATTCATTAAAACTACTTAATGGACTTAATTATGTTTACAAACTTAATTTAAATTAGTGAATGACTTGGTGGGTCCAAGAAGCTAATTTAAATTAAATATTATAGACTTTAATTAAGTTTATTAATGGGTTTTAGGGGCTGGAGTGGGCTTGGATCATTCCAAAAGGCCTAAATGGTCCAAAAGATACAAAACTAGTTTATGTGTGAACACACTTTAGTGTTTAAATTTGTGGGTTTTGGCCTACCTTTTGTTTTAAGCCCAAAATTGATTCTTTAATTATTTAATATGATTAATTAATTAGATAATCAATTAATAATCAATTGGATTGATAATTAAGGCAAGAACACATGCATGCAAAAGGGTTTCCTAAAATGAAAGTTTCCAAAATGAAAAAAGTTTCCTAATTTGATCACATTATTAAAATAACTCAAAAGTAAGTTTCAAGAGTTGAAACATAGTATGTATTCCATTATATGGTTTTACTTTATGAATTAGAAATGCATATAAGGGTGTATGATTGGCATGGTGGATAGTTATGGACAAAGGCCTAATGTGATTGAGCATAATGCATGTTTCGGCCCAATGAGGACTTTCATGTCCCAGCCACTTATTTTTGGTTTGTATTTTGTTTTCAAATTGTAATATGTAGTTAGATTACTTAGATTAGAATTAGAGATAGAAATGGAGACCACTATCAAGGAGTAAGATGGGCCGGATGGAGATCCAACAAGATTGAAGATCATGTAATTATTTTTCTTGTTTGAATCATGCATATTACCTAGATTTGACCTTTTGATTTCCCTTTTGGCTCCGGGAGATCAATGTAGTAAAGTCTATAACTATATCATATATGTATGCTTATATTTATGTGATAGATATAGGATGCATACCAATGTATGCCAACCATGTATGACGAGACTTAATTAACTAAAATCCCTCAAACTAATACTAAGGTATATAAGCCTTCCATTAATTTGAGGAGAACCAGAGTTCTTTATAGTGTGGGTTGTTGACCACAATCAATCTCACATTATATCAAATATGTTCAAATCTAATTAAATGGGTCATCTTAGCTAGCCCATTAGCTTATTGACCACAGTTAAGGCTAATGGTTCTACAGGCAATATTAGGGAATGCATATATGATATGCATGTATCAAGAGTTGATAACCTAATGATCCAATAGTCATGTAGAGACATAATTGGTATAGAGATACCTACCTTTTAAGAGTAAAGATTTTTGATTTGTTGACTACAGTCAAGGTCAAATTTCATATCAAGGATTGGATATTGGCCTACTAAGAAAACCATTGAGTTTTCTCGAATTAAATAGTGAGGGCTATTAATTCGTAATAAAATAGTGGGAGTAAATGGATTAATTAAAGACCTAATTAATGCATACATATATATGAACATACTCTCATATGTGTTATTTTCAAATCTAGGTCATCATCATGAGCACATCGAACATTAACATATGATCAATCTTGGATAACAACCTAGTTGGCAGTAACTATTCTGACTGGATCATACAAGTGAGAATTATTCTCAAAGCTGAAAAGATCCATTATGTCTTAGATAAAAATCCTCCACCATTTCCATTAGATGATGCCATTGATGAGATCAAGGGCACTTATAGAAAATAATAGAGGATAGTGAAGTAGCGGCATGTCTGATGCTGGGTTCTATGTCCTCAAAGCTTTAGAAGCAATATGAGATAATGGATACTCTAACCATCATTTTACATATAAAGGAGCTTTATTCTTCTCAGGCTAGAACTAAGCAATATGAGATTGCTCGAGCTTTATTTAACTACAAAATGGTGGAAGGCACTTCAGCTGCTACTCATGTATTAAAAATGTATGGCTATATTGAGCATTTGAGTAGACTTGGCTATGTAATGGATAATGATCTATACATAGATTTAATCTTGTATTCGTTGGCTCCAAGTTATGCGCCTTTTGTGCTTAACTTCAACATGAACAAGATTCAAGTAACCACTCCTGAGTTAATCAACATGCTCAAAACAACTAATGGATCCTTTAAGAAGGATTCAAAAAGTGTTATGGTTGTCACATTTGCTAAAGGCAAGAAGCAGAAGAAGAAGAAGATGAACAAGGTGCAGCCAAAGAATGGTGGGGTTTTCAAGAAGAAGGTTGCTAAGAAAGACAATCCCAAAGGAACTTTCTTCCATTGTGAAAAACATGGTCATTGGAAGCGTAACTTCAAGGCCTGTCTAGATTCTCTCAAGGAGAATAAGCAAGCTAATGCTTCTACTTTAGGTATTCATATGATTGAAATTAATACTTATTCTATTGCTTCAAAACAATCTTGGGTATTAGATACCGGATGTGGATCTCATTTGTGTAATGATCTACAGGTGTTTAAAAGCAGTAGCAGAGTTGGAAAGGTAGAAATATGTCTACAGTCAGCTACTGGACAAAACATCTCTACAACAGTTGTGGGGACTTATCACTTGCCTCTTCCAAGTGGATTAATACTGGAATTAAATAATTGTTATTATGTTCTAGATTTATCCAAAAGTATTATTTCTTTCAGTTGTTTATTGAATGATTATGACATTTCTTTAAAAGACAAATATTATTACATTTTTAAGAATAATATGTTTTATGCTAAATCTATAATTGAGAATGGTATATTTTTTCTTGATTTAATTAAAGAAGTGCATAATATGGATACCAAGAGAATGAAACAAGATAATCTAAATACCTCATATTTATGGCATTATCGTTTAGGTCATATAAATAGGAAATGCATGACCAAATTACACAAGTAAGGTGATTTAGGATCATTTGATTATGAATCATTTGATACATGTGAATCTTGTTTATTAGGAAAAATGACAAAAGCTCCCTTTATTGGTAAAAGAGAATGAGCTAAAATGATTTTGGACTTAATACATTCAGGTATATGTGGTCCAATGACTACACATGCTAGAGGAGGTTACTCCTACTTCATTACTTTCATAGATGATTATTCCAGGTTTGGATATATCTATCTAATGAAATATAAATCAAAAGCATTTGAAAAGTTCAAAGAATTCAGAAATGAAGTAGAGAAGCAACTTGGCAAGAGTATTAAGACACTTAGATCAGATCGAGGTGGAGAGTACTTAAGTCAATAATTTCAAGATTATCTTAGAGATAATGGGATTTTATCTCAATGGACTCCACCATATACACCACAACATAATGGTGTATCTGAAAGGAAAAATCGAACACTATTAGATATGGTTCGATCTATGATGAGCCGAGCAGACTTGCCTAAGTTCTTTTGGGGATATGCAATAGAAACTACTATTTATGTGTTAAACAAAGTTCCTAGTAAATCGGTTGATGTTACTCCATATGAGATATGGAATAACAAGAAACCCACACTTTCTTATATGAAAGTATGGGGTTGCCTGCTTATGTGAAGAGGACAATGTCAGATAAATTAGATGTTAAGTCTAACAAATGTTTATTTATGGGATATCCAAAATAAACATTTGGATATTATTTCTATCATCCCTTAGAACAAAAGGTATTTGTTTCAAGGCATGTTGTATTCTTGGAAAGAGAATTTCTACTAGGAGAGGACAGTGGGAGTAAAATTGAACTTGGTGAAGTTCAAGACCCACAAGTAGAAGTAAATCAATCGATTGAACCTGAGATTGAATTTCATAATGATGAGGTTATAGTTGAACCTAATTATACACAAAATCCTAGAAGATCTACTAGGATGCATTCTATCCCTGTGAGATATGGATTTCACATTAATCAGATAGAGGCATAACTATAGTAGAGGACAATGAGCCTACAAGCTATCAAAAAGTTTTGAATAGTTCAGAATGTGATTTATGGCTTAAGGCTATGCAGTTTGAAATGGACTCCATGTATGAGAACAAAGTATGGACTTTAACTCAACCACATGAAGGGATAAAACCCATAGGGTGCAAATGGGTCTTCAAAAAGAAGATCGACATGGAAGGTAATATAGTTACCTATAAAGCTCACTTAGTATATGGGGAGGGCAGTTTGGAAGTAAATGGGCATATGGATGCCAGCTTGCAATCTGATAAAGATAATTGTAAATCACTATCTGGTTTTGTGTTCATAATGGGAGGAAGGGCAGTTAGTTGGAAGAGTTCCAAACAAGAAATAACTGCTGATTCCATGACAGAAGTTGAGTACATTACTGCTTCGAAAGCAGCCAAAGAAGCAGTTTTGATCAAAAAGTTCATATCTGAACTAGGAGTGGTGCCTAGAATTGTTGATCCGATTCCTTTATATTGTGACAACAATTAAGCCATTGCACAAGCAAAGGAACCATGGTCTCATCAGCCATCCAAGCATGTTCTCGGACACTACCATCTCATAAGGGAAATAATAGCTAGAAATGACGTGAAAATAGAAAGGGTCCCCACATATGATAATGTGGCGGACCCCCTCACTAAAGCACTTTCCTAGATTAAGCATGATCACCATATAAATAACATAGGTCTAAGACATATGAGTGATTGGCTCTAGTGCAAGTGGGAGATTGTTAGAGAGTATGCCCTAGAGCTCATGTAATAGGGATGTATTTCATATGTATGAACTCATTTTCTTAATAAAAGGCATCATTCATTTATTAATGCTATGTTTAAATACATGAGTTTGTAAATCTTAAATTAATAAATGAAGTCCTAGATATTATAAACACAGTACAAAGGAAATCATGAAGGTGTTCATGATGTGAGATGTCTATCGCATGCAAATGTGTTAATATCTAAATATCCCTAGTCATAGAATTAACAAGATAGGACATTATTAATTCGGACAGACTAGCATATGTTATGCTTCTTGAATAGTTCAAGCAGTGGTTCTCATAACTGTGATTATGAAAGATGATCAAAGCTAACATGTGGATGCTTGTTTGGAGAACAGTTCATTGGAGACCTTCAAAGAGAGTCCTCACATGGATATTAAATCTATGTAAGTGAGGAATCTCTTCATAGCGGTTGTGCAAGTATACTTAGACTTGAGATCACCAAGGTTATCTTAAGTAGCAAGTGATATACTTTTACTCTACAATTGATTACTTCTAATTGAGGTTGAACATAGTTAGGAGGTTGGGTATATCATGAACTACTTGAAGATAGTTGAGCAATTGACAAAGGTTCACCATCCCAGATTTATTGAGGGAAGTTATCTCGTACAATTCTATAATCGCCTTGTTTAGAAAATCTCTAGCAAGAGTAATATGCTAAGATGGATAGGGATCCATGAAGGGCATTTTGGGAACACTGGTTAAATTAATAGAACATACATAATTATATTTATATGATTTGATCGAAATCCATACTCAAAATCTAATTGAGATAAGAGTGGTGAAAGGAGTAATTGCACGGTAACTGTTTCTATGGAAGGATATAGTCAAATCACTTGACTTTCCTGACATTTGGGTAGTCATGATGCCTTGCTAGAGGCTACTCATGATTTGTATAATAGTGTATCATAAATATCAATAGGGATTGATAAAATGATTTAAAGAAGTTTAAATCATGTGAGTTTTGAATAGAACTCATAATTATATATTATACTGCCAATATAGACAGGAACCCAATAGGTCACACACATATAGAGTAAAGGATAAAATTGTATAATGACAAGGATAATAATATTTGATATTATTATGGAAGAGAGAAATGAATAAGAGAATAATTAACTAAAGAGTTTAATTAATTATGATCAAGTAGAATTGTTCGCATAACTTTTTAGAAATATTATGGAAAATGGACTTAATTAAAATATTATATTTAATAATTAATTATTATTGGACTATAAGATTTATAGGGTTGATATAATAATTAATAGATCCTTTGGAGAAATAAAAGAGGCCCAGAGAATTGGTTTTGGTGTAGAAACCCTCCAAAGGAAGGGTTACATGCCAAACCCATATAGAAGGCCTTAGAGGCCTAATTCTTGGACCAAAACAAATTAAATATATTTCATAAGTGTTATGAAGACCACATATTTAATTTAGATGGATTTGGAATTAATTTGGGTGATTAAATCCAAGTGTATGCACAAAGGGCCTAGTTTATGGGTTTTATGCATAGTCTTCTGTGAAAGGATTTAAATTGAATTTAATTGAGCCCAAATAAATTATTAATAATTCTAGAAGCCAATTTAATATTTCTCCAACAATTTTAAAGAGCCTAATCCCATTATGAAGTTGGATTTTTAACATAACTATAAAAATCCAAGTGATAGAGATTTTAGGATTAATTGAACATTAATAGAAAAGAAATTCTCTCTCTTTGAAAAACCCTAGCTGCCACTCCCTTGCTGGCATCAAGGAGAATTCGGCTAGCCCTTGTGTTCCATCATTCTTGGTTCATTCAATCCTTCTATAGTGTGGATTACTAATTGGAGGTGTTCAATTTTGGACACTGTGGTTTGCGACAACCCGATGAGAAGGAAAATCAACTGTTCAACAAAAATCAAAGGTGATTTTTCTTATTCTCATTAATATTTATATTGTAAATTCATGGTAAGATCAGCTCTATTGGTTAAAAATTTTAAATTTCGCTTATGCATGTGATGCATGTAACCGATAATTCCCAAAGCATGCATATAAAATGAATTGACAAGAAAATAAACATTAATAAATAATAAATCAGTATCATCAAGCTTAACTCAAAACATAAGTTCATATATATAAGTAAGTTATCCATATAAGTAAGTTATCTATTTTAGCTCCTCACATGTTCTTATAATGTCCTACCTATACACTGTTAGAGAGTATGCCCTAAAGCCCATGTAATAGGGATGTTTTTCATATGTATGAAATTTATATTCTTAATAAAAGGCATCATTCATTTATTAATGCTATGTTTAAATACATGAGTTTGTAAATCTTAAATTAATAAATGAAGTCTTAGATATTATAAACACAGTGCAAAGGCAATCATGAAGGTGTTCATGATGTGAGATGTCTATTGCATGCAAATGTGTTAATATCTAAATATCCCTAGTCATAGAATTAACAAGATAAGACATTATTAATTCGGACAGACTAGCACATGTTATACTTCTTGAATGGTTCAAGCAGTGGTTTTCATAACTGTGATTATGAAAGATAATCAAAGCTAACATGTGGATGCTTGTTAGAAGAACAAGTTCATTGGAGACCTACAAAGAGAATCCTCACATGGATATTAAATCTATGTCAGTGAGGAATCTCTTCATAGCGATTGTGCAAGTATCCTTAGACTTGAGATCACCAAAGTTATCTTAAGTAGCAAGTGGTATACTTTGACTCCAGAACTGATTACTTCCAACTGGGAGTGAACATTGTTAGGAGATTGGGTATATCATGACCTACTTGAAGATAGTTGAGTGATTGACAAAGGATTCACCATCCCAGATTTAATAAGGGAAGTTATCTCGCATGATTCTATAATTACCTTGTTCAAAGAATCTCTAGCCAGAGTAAACTGCCAAGATGGATAGAGATCCATGGAGGGCATTTTGGAAACAATGGTTAAATTAATAGAACATACATAATTAGATTTATATGAGTTGACAGAAATCCATACTCAGAATCTAATTGAGATAAGAGTGGTGAAAGGAGTAATTACACGGTAACTGTTTCGATGGAAGGGTACAGTCAAATCATATGACTTTCCTGACATTTAGGTAGTCATGATGCCTAGCTAGAGTCCAATCATGACTTGTATAATGATGTATCAAAATATCAATAGAGATTGATAAAATGATTTAAAGGAGTTTAAATCATGTGAGTTTTGAATAGAACTCACAATTACATATTATACTGCCAACATGGACAGGAACCCAATAGGTCACACACATATAGAGAAAAGGGTAAAATGGTAAAATGACAAGGACAATAATATTTGATATTATTATGAAGGTAGAGAAGTGAATATGATAATAATTAATTAAAGAGTTTGATTAATTATGATCAAATAAAATTGTCTGCGGAACTTTTGAGAATTGTTCTGTAAATTGGACTTAATTGAAATAATGTATTTCATGATTAATTATTATTGTCTTATAAGTGTTATAGGACTACTATAAGTGTTATAGGACTGGTATAATAATTAATAAGTTCATTGGAAGAATTATTAAGGGCCAGAGGAATGAAGTAGTTGGCGAAAGCCCTTCTATAAGGGCCACACACCAAGTCTATAACAGAAGGACTTAATGGCATGGAACTCACATATTTAATTTGGTTGGATTTGGAATCCATTTGGGTATTTAAATCCAATTAGTTGCACAAAGGGACTAGTTTGTGAGTTTTGTGCATAGTCTTTTATGAAAAGGTTTAAATTGGATTTAATTAAGCCCAAATGATTATAATTAATTCCAGAGGCCCAATTAATAATTCTCCAGCAATTTTAAAGAGCCCAATCTCATTAAGGAGTTGGAATTTTAAACTAACTATAAAAGGCCAACTAATGAGAAATTAGGGTTAAGTAATTAAAACAAAAAGAAAGTCTTTTTCTCTAATCTCTCTCTCCTTTTTGCGCCAACTCCAAGCTAGCTTCTTGGAATTTCGGCCAGCCCTAGTTAAACACCAATTTTTTGGTTCAATTTATCCCTCTCTAGTGTGGATTACTCATTGGAGGTGTTTGATTTTGGACACTGTGGTTTGTGACAACCCGGTGCGAAGTAAAATCAACTGTTCAACAAAAATCAAAGGTGATTTTTCTTATTCTCATATAGTTATATTGTGTATTCATGGCAAGATCAAATCTAATGGTTAAAAAATTTTAAAATTCTGCTCATGTATGTGATGCATGTAACCGTTAAAATCCAACATACACTGTAGATGTGGATAACAGGTGTTATCGATACTCAGAGGTATCAATCATATGGATACTCGTAGGTATCAGTTCTGTAGATACCTAAAGCTATCAAACATGTGGACCCAAAGGGTCAAGACTATGGTCCCATCTAGGACTAAATTGTAGACCTAAATGGGATCAAGACTATAGCACCTACACAATACCCTATAGGCATGCCTATCTATCTACAACAAAGTCCTATATGTAGGCATTATCTCTTTATTTGTATCACTTTCTCTATCATGTTCACACACACACACACACATAACATTTCAGATGAGAATGTACATATGTACATTTATATGCCCTTTTTATTATACTACTATAGCCTAAGTACCAAATGATGGATGTTTGAAATTTGTTTCAAACATTAAAGATAACATAATGTTTTTTTACCATGCTTATTCTTTCCTCTTAATTCAAAATAAAATAATCCAATTTATGCAAAACAAATTCATGATATAATCTGTAAAATGTGTTTATAATTTTTAAAAAGTGTCCATCTAGGTTTGGGTAAAGTTTAATATCCATTCGGGGTTAACACATTGTTTATATGCTAGAACAGGGGAGGTACTTAACTAGATTGAACTCAATCCAGTTAGGTGGGTTATTTTGTATGTGGGATTCATCTATCACCCGAATGGATTGAAAGGCAATCCAGTTGGGTTAATTCAAAAATCAAGTGATTAGACTCGATTGCCCACCAATCCAGTTTGTTAGGCTAAAATGATTTAGTCCAAAATGTATAAAACCTAATTGAATTAAAAGACAATCCAGTTGGGTAGGTTGCACCCAAAACCCTTTAATCCAGATTGCATCTACAAAGTTGAATTGAGATTAAATCTAGTCGAGTAGGTTGCCTACATTTAGTCTAGAATGCATACCACCCGGCTGGATTGGAAACTAATCATGTCGGGTAGATTTCAAAATCTGAAGAATCTATAGACATCAACCTATCTCAACCTTGCACAAGTGTTTTGACCCATAAAACCAAGTTTTAAAAAAAATTCCTTTCTAACCAATTGTTTTCCTATGTTTCCAATTTCTAAAACATAAAAAATTAAATCATTTGGAGGTCTATTGCAAAGGTTATCACCAAACTAACTCAGCCTATTCCATTGAATAAGTTAACCGGCATCACAATTCTTTGCATTAGATTTTGAGAATCTTAGAAATTGAATTAGGTTTTTGAGTTCTTCATACTATTTTTAGATTTATATCTATAGTTTGTATCCCAACTAAAATCATTCCATTTGGAGTCCTATCACCCTAGTATGCTCAAAACAAGCTTGATAGGTCTAGTGGATCCCATGGCAACATTTTCTATTTTGAACTCCTTTTGCTATAATTCCACTTATATGTTTATCTAAGCCTCTCTAACATACTTCTACAACATTTACTAAGTTAACACATCATTTTTACTCAATTTTTCACAACATGCATATGCAAATAAAATTAATCATTCCCATACCTCAATTGCTCCAAAAGTCTCATTGAAGCCTTATTTGCGTCTTTTCTTTTCTTCCTGCTAGAGTCTCCCCTACAAACCATAATTTACATTTGTAAACATTTATTCCTTACTCGCTTTACAACCTTTAAAATAAAAAAAACATATAAGAAAGAAAAAAGAGAAGAGGCTACCTTTAAAACCCTAAACCTAATTTTCTCTCTCCTTTCAACTGAAAGCAACTGGAAATAGCGGTTTTTTAAGTGAAGAAAATGGCAAAAACTCTAAAACAAAATTATTGAAATTTTGCTTGAGGGGGTTAGTTGGCACTCTTGTTCTCTTTTTTTGATTTTTCGTTACAAGGTTTTAAAGCAAAAGAGGTGGCAATTCCCAATTAGCCCACCTATAGGCTTCAGGAAAATTTCCATCTTGCTTCTCTTAACTTTTTAAAATCTTTCAATTGCTTATTGCTTTCTCATAATTATTCTTATATTTTTGGGTATTTCTTGGCATTATTTTGTGTGTTATTTATTTGTTTTAGTCTATTATTTTATTTTATTTTTATCATGGTGTTTTATTATATTTTTTATTATTTTTAATAGTTTTTAGGTTAATTTCAGGTGTTTTGGAGCAATTGGGAGCTTTCTTAGAGATCTGAGTTTGATTCTAACCTAAATCGGCAAAGTGCATAGAATGTAATTGTGTTTTTACCAAAACACTATTATGTTATCCAATCATTAGTAGCCCTACTGATTCTAGTGTAAGCCAGTAGCCTAGCCTTAATTTTATTTGAAACATAGCTGCATTTCTCATAAAAACATAGCTGTTTTTTTATCTAATATCCATATAAAAAGCACCATTTCATATTCTAAAAAAAGAGGATAAGACGGATTTTAGATTAGCTTAGGGTTTATTTTATTCGTCTTAAGCACTGTAGTTAGGGTTTTTTGTTTTTTTAGAGTACATTTAATTTTAATTTCATTTTTTCTTGTAAGTTTTGAGATTAATTTAGCATAGATCTTTAATTTCGGGATTCAAAAAAGATTTCAAAGAGAAAAAAATGAGCTTGAAGATTTATTTCTCTCATAAGGGTGCATTCTAAACTTAATTATTTTTATTTTTTTATGATTACATTCTTGATGATTGAGTAATTCTTCTAGCTTAGGAATTCAAAGGTGTATTCTAAACTTAATTTTTTATATATTTCTATGATTATATTTTTGATGATTGAGTAGTTCTTCTAGCTTAGGAATTCTTAAATCATACTTTGTATTTGGATATTTGGATTTAATAAGTATTTCCATGTTTTCTTCTATTTTTCATTGTGATTAGTCTTTATATCTTGTTGATTGTTTAGTTTAACTTTTATTTTATTTAGAATAATGGTTAAAGTTAGATGTGAATGATTTATTTAGTTGTATATGCTCTATTCTTGTATTTTCTAAATCTAAAGTCCTCGATGATTTTAGAATAAAGGTCCCAAACTCTTTGTGTAGATTGCATTTGGTTTAAATTTGTTAGGGAATAGATGAGTTTTTGCGTAAATGGCATTGGAATGGGAATTTGTTCAATACCTTGGATTTATAGACCTGTGCTGAAGCTAATTAGTAGGCTGGCTCTGAAATGGGAAGTTAGGTCTAGTTGGGTTATGATGATAGAAATTCTTAAGTATTCCATTTATCTTTGAATGATTTCCTTGATGATTTCTTTTATTTTCTATTTTTTATTATTTTTCTTTAATTTTAGTTTTTTTGTTTAGCTTAGAACTCCCTTCAATTCAAAACTTTGGGATTATCTCAGATTAATTCCACTTACCTATCGATATTTTATGTAACAACCCCTTTTCCCTTGGGTTTGATATTCTTATGATCATAAATATATTCTCCTATATTACTTAGTCGATGTAGTACACTAGCTAGCATTCTATCAATTTTTTGGCACTGTTGCTGGGAAAAAGTGGTGTTGTTTGTTTAATATCTTTAGTTAAGTTAATTAGAGATTTTTTTATTTATTTTTGATTTGGTGTTATTCTTTGAATGAATATTTTGTGGCATTTTCAAATGACACATAATTATATACAAGACTATGAATTGGTTCTTTTAAGAGCACAAATGGAAGAATTGAAGCAAGAAATGCAAGAACTGCAATACTTGGATTAATCTTCAACAATTTATTCATCACCATCCTTTGAAGATCCTTGTTCTCTATGGATAACGCAAGATTCTAGTACCTTTAAAACTTAAGTCCTTCTCGACTTGATTGCAAGTAGGGAGAACCAACTTATAGCTGAAAAAGAAGAATGGATGGCTACAATTAATTCTCATGAGGAGAATATGTAATGGCCTCAACGTCGGACTGATTGTGAATAGTACTTTTCGACAGTGAATAGTGTCTCCGGGCTGAAAATGACACCCGAAAGTGAAAAATATTTTATTGGACTATTAGAAAGTACTAATCACGGGTAGTCGAAGGTTGAAATTTAAAATGAATTTGAGGTCAAATAGGCCTCCGAAAGCAAAAAAATGAAAACCGAGAAAATTAAGATTTAGGATTTTTAATTGAATTTTTGATCGTTTTAGCTACTAAAAATATCAAATGAAGTCTAAAAATTTTCAAAAATTACATATATACTTAAAATAATATATAGAATATTTTGGTAACAAAAAGTGAATTTTTCGGCCACACTGGTATTTTTGAATCGGATAAATTCAATTTAATCGGACCGATAAAATTGAATCAAACCCGAAACGAACTCCGATTGGGCTAAAATTTTAGGTATAACCTATTATTAATGTGATATGAATAATGGAATCAAATTTGAGGAGAATTAAAGTTGAAAAGTGGGAGAAATAAATTAGGGCTAATTATCGGGTAATTAATGGGCCTAAACAATTAAATTGTTCAAGCCCACATAAAACCCAACCCAAGGCCCAATTTGGAGAGATATATAAGCCCTTCCTCTCCAAAAATCTCCAGCAGTAACTCATTCCTTCTTCATCTCCTTGGAGTGGCCGAAATACTCCTTAACCAATTTCCTCTCTTTTTCTTTCAATTCTTCATCAATTGTCACCAAATCAAAGCCTACTAAAGTGATTTCAGCCTCTCTATATTACCTTCATCAGCTCTAATCCTTGATTCAAGGAAGGAAATCAAGAGAAACCAAGGGTTAAAGTTTAGGTGTCAAAGTTAGGTATGTGAAATTAGTAATTTTTAATAAGTTTTTAGGTGCCTACTACTAGTTTTGGGTGCCTAAAGTTCATTTTTACTGTTAAATTTAGCATTTGAGGTCAAAATAATTGAGTTATATTTGATGGAAAATTGGGTTTGTGAAGGAATCCAAGAAGAGGAGCAAATTTCTCAAGCTAAAGGAAAGGGAAAGGAAGTCTAGGCAAGGCTAATCCATAAAAAAAAGTGTGTGGCTAATTAATCCTTTCATTTCCCTATTAAATTAGTGAATTTCCTTTAGGTTTCTTAAGAAAAATTTTATGTAATGGGATATAATTGAAAGTAATGTTATATTCATGCATTTAGGAGTTATATATGCCTATTAGAGACTTTAAATGAAGTTAAAACCAATGATATGATAGACATGTAGTATAGGCCGAATGAAGAATTCATAAGGAACTAATGTAAATTTGAGTGTTTTTCATGATTTTAGGCTTTCTAATGTTAATATTAATGTAAATAAATAGTTATGAATTTTTAGAGAATTTATGGGAATTAAATGAATATTTTTGAAATAAATATTAATTAGGTATTAGTTGAAAATTGTGAAATTTGAATGAATTATGGCATAATTTGTTGATTACATGGTAAACTACTGTGAAATGTTTTGTAGTATGTGTAAATAAGATTGACTGTAATTATAAAGTATTGATACTGTATTGACAAAGAATGAAAAGTAAGAAAAATAATGAAAAAGTAGCTAATAAAAGGAAAATTAAGAAAATATGTGCCCTTATAAAGAGTCAGGCAGTAAAACCTAGTTCAGGATATAATTGGCTGGCCATAGGGATACATATACCGCGGTGCAAGTCATGGCGACTTGCTTTACTATGGTTGGATCACTAATCTCCATAGTATATTTATCATACGTACTGTCATATGTTCATATGTTATATGAGGAATGATTCTGGAGGCCATTTTTCATTCTATTGTGGCCCTACAGGGTCCACGTCCCACATATCTGATCTGAGAGTTTTCTGTCGGGTCTGTACTAGGGGCATATTGATAAGAAAATATTAAAAGTGTAAAAGAGAAGCTAAAATGAAGGTTTATTATGAAAAAGGACTAAAATGAAAATGATTTAGAAGTTTAGGGGTAAAATGGTAATTTTTTTAAAGGTGAAATTAATTGATAAAAGTAATAAGGGAAATAAGTAATAAGGGTAAAATGGTAATTTGGTCAATTAATTGGGTAAAAAGTCAACCTTATAAAGTTAAAGGACTAAAACATAATTTTACATGAAAAAGGTTGAATTAAGAATTAATCAGTAATTTATAAGCTAAGTAATAAGATAAGATCAGAAAATAAGGAATAAAAGGGCAAACTAGTAATTAATAGTATAAAAAGGGCATTTTTGAAATAAAAGAGAAGTTCAAGGACTAAATTGAGAATATAAGAAAGTTATAAGTTAAATGAGAAGTTAGTCATACATAAAATAAAAATAAATCATTTAAACCAAAATTATTGAAAATATTTATATATTAGGGAAATGCTATGATTTTTAGTCACCACTGGGCATGTTTAATGCTCAGCACGTAGGATTTACTGCGTGCAAGTACAGATAGGTTGGAGCTTGGGTACACAGCGAGAAAATTGAAGCTGAAGAGTTAGAAGGATATTTTTGTGTGGCATGTATATATATACACTTATTATGTTTTGTTTTGTAAGGATAATATTGTAGCAATGATCGTACTATGTATTATGTATAGTAGTATATGGATGAGGAATTGTAGAAAATGGATGGAATGTATGTGTTGCTTGATAGCATTTGTGGGTTATTATGATTGGATTGAAATTGTTGTGCCTCTGAGAGGCTGTGTAAATGTCTGCTTTTCAGGGGGCTAGTTAAGAATATAGCCGTTATATTGCCAAAATTTTATTAAATGCATAGTAATTTTCAGACAGTTATAGGCTAATGATTAACGAAAGTTATATATGCATGAAGGCTATCAAGTTAAAGGAATTAAGTGTAAAAAAAAATTCCGACTTATTGCCTGTCCTATAAGACTGTTTCAGTAAGGGTGTTACAGAAGATCAATAATCAAAGAATTTATTGAAAAATCAAGAGAATTTATTGACGACTCAAGAGACTTTATTGAGAAATAAAGAAGTAAGGATGAAAAATTTTGACTCCAAGCTAAAGTTCTTGAGTATTACTAGGCAAACTTAAGGCAGTGTTGATAATAAGGATGAATTAAGTAATGTATTAATAGTGGATAATGAAGAAATTGAGATTGGGATGTATGAGTTAAAGGAGGAACTAGTCATTATTAGAGACAAGTTTTGTACTTTGGAGAATGAATTTTGATCTCTTATGAAGAATTTTTAATCAAAAGAGTAATAAGTGATCAATTCTCAAGTGGAAGCACTAGATTCAATCCATTTGAAGAATTTATTAAGGCTAAAAAAGTCAATAGAGTTAGTGTTTGAAGAACAAAACGTAGAGTTGTACTTTATCGAAGACATGGTATTTCCTACCTTGGTGAACTTTGATAAATTTCTTCTACTGATGGGAAAAAATGAGGAGCATAGTCCAAAGAGACCATTATTTAGATCTCAAATTCGGCCTCTAGATGAGTCGAGCTGGGACTCAATAAAGTAGATTTTGTTCTAACCCTTCTCTTTAAATTTATGGCATTTTTTTATTTTTTTATGTGCTGAATTTTTTGTGTTTTTGAGTGTTTATTTTATTGTTTTGTGTGAATTTTTATTTTGTGTTGAAATTTTAATATTTTTCTTTATTTTTTGTGTATTTGATTTTAATTTTAGTTTAATTTTAATTTCTTAAGTTTGAATGAATTTATATTGTTGAATTTGTTGGTTTAAATTGTGCTTTTATTTATTTTTGGTTTGATTTATTTAAAGTTGGTGATTTTCAAACTGTGGAAACAAAAATTTTCATCCAGTAGGATTTGTCATAGCCAGAACCATTTTATTGCAGTCATGACCATTGAGTCATTTTGATAGTTTTAGTACAAAAGTGTTTGTCACGGTTGGAAACATTATGTTCTAGTCTTGACCATTGAGAAATTGTCATAATTTGAGTACATAAGCATTTGTCACATTTGGAACCATTTTGTTCCAGCAGTGACCATTGACAACACAGCTATGTTTTAAACAAAAACAAAGCCATGTTTTTTTTTATTTGTGCAAAATCACACTATTTCCTTTTTCAATTTTGTGCTTCATCTTTCATCTTCCATTTTTATTGTTTCTGCCCAAATCTCATTCCCAAAATAATTTCCGTGTACTCTAGCCGAATCTCAAGTACATTTCAAGTTCCAATTCCATTTAAAAATCGTACATCGATTTCAACAAATTATGCTACCCTATATCGGTTTCTTCAATTTTGTGTTGCACCCATATTGAATTCAAGTTCGATGCGCAGTTGAAATCTATTCTAAAAACTGTCAACTAAATTTTTGTGGGTAAAATATTCTTCAATCTTTGTTCTTTAATTCCCAATTTTAATTTTCCCTAAACTTCTCCTCACGTTCAGATTTTCAGTGTTCATGTGATCTTATACCATTTGGTTTCAAATTAGTTGCTTGCTTTGTTGTTCATCTCATTCCACGTTTAAGTATATTTTTGTTTCAAAGTTCATGCATGAAATCCTTATCTATTTTGTAAGTTATTTTGTGCACAAAAATAGGGGCTGCTACAGTTAGCAATTTTGGTTCTCACTTTTCAACTTGCCAAATTATAATTTTTTAATGGTGTTATTTCTTTGGTTGGTATTGTTTAATATTTTTGGTTAAATTATGTTGATTGTTCTTGTGAATTGTGATCCGAATTGAGGATTGAAGTGGATTAAAATTGTTCAAAAGATTTTGGTTTGTTTATTGTTCAGCAGATGTTTGCTCCCAAACAATAAGTGAGAGTGTAGTTTCAATCAGGTGCCTTTATTTTTATTTATGTCACAATTATTATGTGTTAAATTGGTTTTTTTAGCACAACAATTGCATCTTTTCATGTTTGTGAGTTTGTGTTTATTTGTAATTAAAATTGCTTATGCTTTGTTAAGGAGAACGAAATTGAGGTGTGCTAAATTGAACCATTTTGCAGAATTTTGATTAATTTCTCTACACACCAACTGTTTGTTTAATTACCCCAATGAGTTCCAACTTTTATTTTGAGTATTAACTTGATTTGGTCCTCATCTGTTTGATCTTTAATTGTCCTTTAATTTGTTCTTTACACTAAATTGTTCACCGTGAGGATGGTTGAAATTTTTGCTTGACATGAGTTCAAGGATGTAACAATTTAGTTTTTGGGAATAGATGCCATACATTATTGAAATAGGCAAGATCAGACAAATGAAAATTCTTAGTTGATAAATTTAACTTATCTTGCACTAAATTAAGGTTGGAACCATAGGGCAGACTCCCAATTTTAGGATCAAGTGAGAAAATTTGGTTACATAGAGTAATAACATTTTGCAATTTAAACCATATTTGTTGCTACTGTTGTGTTAAGTTGTAGATGCTTCATTTTAATGACTCTAAACTTGTGTAACATTTTATTAGTTTGCAATTAATTCATGAATTCTGATGTGAAAATGAGTAATATGCTAGAAAATGGGGATAATGAGAGTTCCATAAATTCTTTTTTTGTCTTGATTTTAATTCAATTTTGAGCATAAATTGCAATGGGAAATTATGCAATGTTTGTGTGATGAACGCTTTCTTTCTCAAATCACCTTTGGAATCAAGGGATCATCAAACTTAATGGAGGAAACCTTTAACCTTTAATGGTTTAGCCCCGCTTTTAGGGTCCAACTAGGTTGAAGCTTCTCTGCTCGAGCTGACCAATTGTTTGATGATAGGAAAAGGACTCCACTTGACTCGCCAAATCTTGAACCTCATAAGGTATGAGATGGCTTCTCAGGGTGTCCCTATCTCATTGTTGATGATCAATAGCTAGGAGCTATTTGTTGGGCACCATAAGGCTAATATAAGGAGTCACCACCTAATAGAATATTGGGAAAGGGGTGTTTCGGCCTCGTGAGGCAAAAAAACCTAAAAATGGTTCGAAACTTCACTCTTATTTTTACCTTTGATAGATGTAACATAATGGCTTTTAGATTAATCATGTTATCTCTTTTCTTACATGCAAGACTAGAGCAAATAAATAAATTAAAGGCATACCCAAGCATATAAGAAAGTGATAAATCATGGAATAAAATAAAGCGATAAAATGGACATCTATAAATTGGGCAATTCATTGTAACATTTTTGGTGAGGATTTTGGTCCTCACATATGGATTATGAAAAAGTATTTCATTGTGAGAGTTAAAGATAAGGACTTTCCGATCCAAGTTTTATTAAGAAATATCTCGTGTTATTTAATTATATACAAAATCTTTTACATTATTAAAAGTTAATTTTTTATACGTGAGTTTCCTGAGTGAGAAATAAGATGTTGGTCTAATTTTATTAATGAAATGTTCCAATTCTTTACTATAAATATTTTTTGTGATAGTTTTTGTTTGCAGTCAAAAGAGCCTTTTTATAATAGAGAGAGGGGACTGTGGACTTACCTGTAATGCTTGCTTGGCTATACTCATAAAAGGGATACCTATGAGAATAATAATAACAATAGTAGTAGTAATGACAAAAACAATAGTGGTAGTAAAAATAAAGAAACATTAGAAAGGGGGTAAACTAGAATAAATACAAAAAAGATAAAAATCTACACGTCGAGGGATACACTGGTGTGCATCGAGCAATGTACGGTTAACTCATTTGTCTTAAAAAGCACAAAAACATAGTTTAGATGTGATCAAGTAATGCACGATCATACTTGCCTAATAAAAGGCAAGTTTTCTTTTCTTTTTAAGGTAAAGTCCTCGTCAGCAAACAAATCCAAAAGGGAGCACAAAGGGATCACTTAAAGGATGAAAATGACCTTTTAAATCAAAGTTTCTAAAATTGACTTTAAAATGAACAAAAGCTAATTTTAAGATGATAACCTAATAATTTCTATCACACAGCAAAAATAGCCTTTGAAAAGGGTTCCATAACCTAAATCTAAATAGGAATACACAAGCGATAAAAGTGCGATAAATAGATTAGATAATAAAATTTATAAAACTTAGAATGATAAATGTATAAATTTTATACTGTCAGAAATTGCACCATGAGGAAGAAAGCTTTTTATATTATCTTTAATGTACTTACTTGATTGGACTATCAAATGTCAGATCTGTGGACTTTTCTATGTTGAAAATGGCTGAAACCAGTTAAAAAATGAACTAAATTCCAAAGGAAACCTTTTTGTAACCTTAGAAACTTTTTATCTTTGAACTTCTAAGAACAATCAAATTTTCCAACCTTTTCAAAAGTATCCAAGCAAAATCTTTTATAGGAAGGATTGCACGGTTGTGCAAACCTATATAAATGAGTGTGTTAACATAAAATTTAGCTAACTTGCAAATTTGATTCTGATATGTTGACTTGCTTTTCACTTGCATGGGCATACAATTAAGTTGCATGAGTGTGTAACTCAAGCTGTAGGCCATTTGCCTAAAAAGGCAAGATTCTCTATTTGCACAATTATGCAAGACCTTTTCACAGGTGTGCAATCCTAAAAATGGAAATAAGTTGGCCATTGGTCCAAATAATTATGATATTCCATTTATGCATGGGTGTGAAATCTCTTACATGGGTGTGGAAGGTACAAAAGTTGCAAAAAATGACTTTGAGGCCCATAATTGAGAATATTTCTAATCATTCAACCCTTTGCTTCCCTTGAATACTCGAATTAAAAACGAAAACATTTTAACACATTTCTAGAAAAAGTTTCAACACAAAAAAGATCTCAAAATCTTTGATCCATTGTCTTTTAAGGAGAGTAGTTTTCCTTATTAGGTAACCTAGAAAAAAGTCTTCTCAGGACCTAGTGTCTATTGTTTGTTTCTATGGAAAATAGTGTAAATTTCTCATTTCTTTTAGGTGCATACTATTGATTTTCAAACTGTATATGTAAATCTTATTTTAGCAAGGGCTGGGTGTTAAAATTTTGGGATTTTGAGCTTAAACAAGGTAGACATAAATTGTTTAGGGGACAGTTTTTGAATGCTTGAATTGTTTTGCTTGAGATTATGCTTGGGAATTGTTGAGCTTTACTATTTTGGTTGCAATATTCTGCAATCTTTGGTTGAATCTAATTGTTGATGGGAAATATAGGTTTGTTAGACCCAAAATTGCGGCATTAGGTTGAGTTATTTTAGCAGTGTATTCCCTAAATTTTTTATTGAATGCATCTCTAACTATAATCCAATATTTGTGCTAAAAATAACTGGTTTAAGGAAGATTTTGCATTTCCATCTTTGTGAACACCATCACTATGTGCATTTTCAAATTTTTGGCATTTGAGGTTCATAGTTTAATTGCTTGTGCTTATTTTTCATTTTCACTTGTGTAGTAAATTTTAATTTCTTTAAATTCATTTCTTATGCAATTTTATTTTATAATTTTTATGCATTTGACTTGTGCTTAATTGTTAATATCTATGTTGTATATCCTTATTTTCTAAACATTTTGCTTCTTCTAATTAGCTAGAGTATTAATTTTACTGTGCATAATTTTTCTATTCTGATTGATGGTATAATTTTTATTTTTTTCAATCTAGTTATGGTTGTTCTATTTTGTTTCTTTGTAGGAAAATGGCTTGAAAACAAGATGATGACAAGCCATTAGCATGTATTTAGCCACCTAATTAGTTAAATCCTACATAGAGAACTCTATTTGAGAAATTAGCTGCAAAAATCATCACCCCATGTAGATTTATGAGCAAACAGATGATGATAGAGTTAGGTATTTATGATAAGGCTGTCATTTTGTTATAGAACATTGGTTAGGAGGAGTTCTTTGGGTTGAATGGTCTGACTTATCTAGAGATTACTTTGGAGTTTTTGTGCACTTTTAAGTGTACACCTAAGCTATCAAAGGAAGATAGAAATACCATTTAATTCAAGGTTAGAAACACTCCTTACTATCTCTTAATTTTTTACTTAGCTCGTTATTTGCCTCTACCTATGATGGTGAAATTGACATTGTGGGAAATGCCACTGAGCATTGGGCCATTGTTGGAAAGCCAAACACTTAGTTTAATGCTCATAACACCAAGTCGTCGAAGCTCATCATGCCTTTGCACTAGTACTTGCATAGAGTTTTGACTTCATCGATTTTTATGAGGACATCTTGTCCCATCCTTATTATAGCTATTGATTTATTTTTCTTGTTTCCTATGGAGAAAGGTATAAAGGTTAATGCTATCCTATGGTTATTCAAGCAACTAAAGAAGTCTATTACTAGTTTCGGGAAAAAGATCGAATTGAGGGGCTGATTACAGTAATAATGAGAACACTTCACATGCCACAGCCTCGGATGGGACCAATCTTAGGGTTGTCTCATTTATTAGAATAAGAGGTGGTATTGCAATGTAATATAGCTATATAAGATCCTTATATGGAGTATGGGTTTAGGTTAAAGAGAGCAAATGAGCTAGGTGCTACAAGTAATGATAATGATATAGATGATGCTTTTAATGTGGTGCTCAGGATGATAATGTTGCACAACCACCCCTTCCATTACCAAGATTGGCTGCATGCATTTTAGGCAAGAGGATGAGATCAAGAATGGATACATATTTTTCTCCTTCAGACATGAGTTGCCTTGCATAAAGTTTAGATATTCAATCTTTTTTTGTAGCTGCTCTACAGTTAGCTATTTTACATTTAGATGCATCTACAGTTCATACATTACTAGTAGGGATACAGTCTATGGCTACAAATATTAGTGAGCTTGGGACTTTTATTAGTGAGATGAAGAGAGAGCAAGTTGATTTTTAGAAAGCAAGTTTAAGAGATATTGGATTCATTTGATAAGGGATTAGTAGATGCTAAAGCTGCTATTTCTCAGAATGACAAGCTTGTCACAAATATGGAACTTAATATTTAGCGTGTTAGGGAGCGATTGTCAATCATTGAGACTCAGATGGAAGAGCTAAATAAGAACACAATCATAGGAGCAGAGAAGACTACAATATCCTTATAGGTGCATCGAGAGAGTTCATGCATAGCTTGACAGGACGAGCAGAGTGATTAGAGGATTCTTTGCACTAATTTTGGCTGTCCCTCCTCCACATTTAAGGCAACCATTACAGTGACTTTTTGTCTATTTTTCGAAAAGTCTCTTGATCAGAATAGTGCGATCTTTATTTTTTGTAACTAGTGTAGTAGAAAGGCTTATAACATAGTATATTTGTTTTTTTCTATTATATTTTAGGAATTGTGTGGCTTAGCCATTTACATTTGATAGGATGGTTATATATTTTGTTTGATTAGTAGTGATTGTCACAAATTTCAAAGTATTTTATACTGTGTTACTTCTATGATATCTTACATAGGTTTCGCATTTCATTTTCTTGATGCATAGGTATTAGATAGAATTTTGCTCATGCTTTATTTTGCACAGTGATTGTTGATTTTTGCCAACTTTGAGAATATTGCAAGAATTTTTATTTACAATGTGCTAATTGGGCAGTTTTGAGGAAATTTTAGGGGAACTGTTTTTGTGTGCTTCATTTCCTTACACTGAAGACAGTGTAAATTTTTATGTTTGGGGTGGGCTACATATTTCTAGTTTGATAAATCAAACTAGTTTTTAGTCTCTTTGTGTGTTTTGTTTTTTTAGAGTATTTCTTTAAATGTTTTTTTGTTTCTATTGTGTTTATGCCAAGTTTGTACCTAAGATATTAAGATAGCTGTTTCTTATTGATTTTTCTCTAATTTAAATTTTATTTCATCTTAGTAATTTTCAACTTTGAATGGTTTTGGCCTTGATTCTAGAAATTTTATTCAATTTTAAGTTAAGTAAGAAGTTAGCTTTGTTGTATCTTTGTTTTGCTAGATTGCATGTAGACCTTGATTATACTTTGCAATTTCTAAATTTTGAGCACTTTGGGCCTATTTTGAAATTGAGAAAAATCTAGTTGCAACTAGGGGATTAGATGAAAACTCACTAAGAGTACTAGAACCTTTTAAAATAACCATTGGATTAGACAAAACCTAGAAAATGATTTAGGCAACCCTTTTTTGTGTAGCTCTTTAAATGACTTTTCCTACCCCAATTTCATAGTCTTTTGCTAGCTCATTGAGCCTATTATGCTAGTATGCTAAATGCGCGCTTGTTTTATTGTTACACATATTAAAACTACCTTTAGCCTAAAATGATTTTTGCCTCCTCTTAAAAAGTGGCCACTCTAGTAAGGTTGGATTTGTATTTTGGGTAAAAATGGAGTCTAGATTTTGTCAATCCTTGATGTAAATTTCTATTTGAGGGTTGATTGGTGTGTGTAATGGAAAGTTGAGCCCATTCAGTGAAATAAGTTTAGGGTTGTCAAGGGAAAATGACTGGAGTGGTTTATTGGTCTTATAAAAAGAAAGCTCAATTTAATTCTTGTTGAAAACTATGAAAATGGATGTTTAAGTGCTTCATTTGATTTTGGTGGCTAGTTGGTTTTTGTGCAAAAAGAATGCACTATAAATTTTTTCTAGCCAACTAAATAAAATGCATGTTTGAGGTATATAAATTGTGTGAAACATGCGTTATTACATTGAGTTGAATTTTGTTAAATGTGTTGGCATAAGTTGTTTTATTGAGTTGAGTTTGATAAGCTATGATGCTATTAAGACTAAATTTTACAATGATGATGATATGCAATTGGATTGGAAAATATTCTTTTTGCTAGTTGGGTGAGTGTAGTTTGGTTTTAGGTAGTGACCATTTTCCTCTAGTGACTTGATCTTTCTTTGTTAGCCATTTTACCTAAGTGTAACGTTACAACCATAATATAAGTGTAACACCCTATACTCGGTCTGGTGAATGAGCTGGATAAGGATGTCACTACTAATCCATGATCTATATATAGATAAATCAACATAAATTATACTCAATTCATCAAAGATTTCAATCCTTTACTCTTTATTTTCCTAAAAATTTCGGCAATGTTTCCCTTATATATAGTCAACCTCCTATGGATAAGGAATAAAAAAATAACACTTCTAAAAACATTCATCAATTTCCATAACTTTAATCAACTCCAGCACAAGATTTCCCATCGTCTTTATACAAATAATAAATCTAAATTCACCTGTCATTTTATCATTACTCAAATATTTTTGTCTTAACTGCATCTAGTAAAACTTTCATTATACAAATGTATCAATTACATAATGTTTAACTTTAACAAGGCATTAATAATGTTACAAACTAAATTATATCCCTATCATATTTGTGTACATACCAAAAAAAAACAAAAGTTTACAAATGGTGTAACTAACTTCGTGTTGAAACCAAAATCATCTTTAACTCCAGTTGCAGTAACTTATGAAACCTCCATCATTGTCTCGAAAATATGGAGCATCAAATCAACTTATGCATGGAGAAAACCACATGCTAAGCTAAATGCTTTATGGTGACTACCAAAATTTACCTCTTGAATGGTATAACTAAAATATATTTATAAATTATAAGCACACACATTTAAATCATAAAACATATAAAATTTGAAAATTTTCATTTAATAATGCATACAAGTAACCAATAATCAAATTTTCATAATCAATGTAAATACGTCCTTTTTATGGTATAATTTAACTTAACCACATTATTCACTATTGATGAGCCATTAATTACTAACTAATCAATCTTACAAAATTTATGGTTTAGTAAAAGTTTACCAAAAGTATTTGAAATTCTTAGAGTAGCCCATTGATTATTTATCTTGCTTTTTATTGCAATTAAACTCGGACCTATGCATATACATCCATTATGTAAATAGTTATTCCAAGCGTGTCCTTACTATCACACAAAATTTGCAATGTCTATTTCATAATGCACATCCTGTATTACCTTCAGATGTCATTTTATAGCCTGATACTATCTACATTATCAAAAATAAATAAATTAGTTTCGTTGACTTATACATGTTTCTTATGTCCCTAAAATTTAGGTAAACAATGGATTTAGGTGTTAAACTTATACTCATATATTAAGTATACACATATACCACATAATACTAAGTATCTATATATAAAGATTGTAGTTCTTGGACTCATGATGCACATCAACCATCAATACTATAATTTCATAAACAAATAATTACATATGCAATGTAGAAACAATTCAGCTTAACAACAGACAAATTACATAGCAACCTATTATTGACCTTTCAATATTCATATAACACAAATCTCTTTAATCAATTACATATAAATAGTCTTACTATGTTCAGATGATTATTACTTTACGCATTATAAGATATTCCATTAATGACCGTAAATCTATCCTATGCATCCACTAATACTTAACATTCAGAGGTGATAACATTACATATTCCATATTACTACTTGATTTACAGTTTATAATATCCCAGTAATTTAACTTATCATTTAATAAGCAACTTTACACATGCATACTTCAATTTTTATTTACTTTTATCAATATTTTTTGTATTCCTTATTTCAATTAATACTACCCTTAGTAACTACTAGTGGAAATCCTCGAATCGAATATGCAGGATAAGGACTTCAATGCTGCTAATGGATTAGAGGGACCAATTACTGTGATTTGGCTACTCCAGTGTGGGTGGAGGGACCACTTACCATGATCCTACTACTCTACTATACTCATGTGTGCTGGCTTTCCAATATGTGTACCATCCAACTAACCTCATGATGCTATCGCGGTATATGTGTCCCTATGGTTAGCCATTATATCCTAGATCTGGATTACCTACTAGTTTACTAAGGGTAAAAAGGATCTTATCTGTATTTCGAATTTCTACAAAACATACATAATCATATCATCTCTGCATTTAAATGATTAACCAAGCCTTTATGCATATATGTATAAAGTATCACTCATTTAATACGTGTGATAGGTTTCATAATTATTTAACAATTTTATGCATAGTTATGGCTTCCCTATTTTATCAAAATGTCTTAAACTCTCAAGGGCACCTCAAGGCTCTACTTAGTTGCTATTCAACTTAATTTATCATTAAGTTGTGGATTTATTTTATTTACCTTGTTTAAATTATGGACATAAACCCATCATAATACTGATCAATACAATTCACATAGTTATCAGCAAGAGGTCATCTAACTCAATTTATACTTAGTTATTCACATACCATTATATAATAATAGCCTCCCTCATTTTAATCCTAATTTCTAAGAGCGATAGGTTATGTGATAGAATGTTGACAAACAAGAAAAAAACATACTCTTGCAACTAAAGTCGTGGTATCTTTCCTCTAAATGTCGCCAATAACCTAATTACATAATATGAAATTAGTATTTCTCCCACAATGGAATTTACTTGATTAACTTTTGTATTTTACTATTTCCAAGGTTAAGCTACTTTACGTTGTTGATCTTAAAGTTTCCTATTTATTCACTTTAAAGGTATTTAGTAACTTTCCTCATGTTTCTTATTTAGGCCATCCACAATTCTTTCCAAGCCTAAATATGTCTACATATATATATATATATATATCATGATTTTTGTATCTTAATTAATCCTCCAATTTGCCAAGTGCAACTCAATCGTGGTCATTGGTTAGTTAATTCAAACATATGGGATATTAAACCTTAGGCAAAACATGTCATTTATTAGTTCCACATATCCTTTTAGTTACATTTACCCTCTTACTTAAGAGTACGTAATGATTTATTTAGTTATACTTCCCATGTATTAAGTACTTAGACTTTTATTTCTTCTTATTATAATTATATTTACAAAAGTGAGATACTAATATTTCAACTAAGATTCCCATTTAATTCTTCAAACTATTTTTTGTATTTTAAGTAATTTGTTATATTACAAAAAGCATATTAATGTTGATTAGCAAATTCTTTAAGCATAAGAAAAATCCCTCCTTCGGCTTAATACATCTAATTGGCCAATTCCTTAATTATATTTTACTGTAAACAAATTACTACTTAAATTACAGTTATAATTTCAAATACCTTAGGTTATGGTTATCAAATAATTTTCCATCTCTATGTCTATTCCCTTAGTTACTAACTAATTTTACTAATTAAAAGTGCAGTTTAACTCATATATAGACTTTAACTGTCAAACTACTCAATTGGGGCTAGCGAGCAACATTCATCCAATTTCCATCACATATAGACTTAAAAAACAAAATATGATTTACTATTGTATTAAACTTCTCAATCCTATAAGGAATAATCCCCCCTTACAATCCCGTAACCAACAACTTACTCCTTAACAAATAATGTCATTCTCAAGCTTAACATAATAAAGAAATTAAAACAACAGTAATAGGTATTTGTCCATAAAATAAAATTGGTACTCCATTTTATGTGCTAAATCTATACCCTCAATAAAAACTTTGAATTCAGGATGTTGTCTTAGTTTACGAGAATTAACCAATCATTACTACACACGAAATAGATCACACACACACAAGAAGCAGACATCCAGTTTTAAAGACAATAAACCAATTCCTACGATTAACTCAAAATTTAATTAATAAGATTTTGTAGAGGTAAGTTTTGGCAGTCACATACCGGTTTGGATAGAATTTTCTGCATTTTTTCTCCTTTTTGGTCCCCTATTGTACTCACCAGAGCTTCGCCGTAGACATATGCAATGTAGAAACAATTCAGCTTAACAACAGACAAATTACATAGCAACCTATTGTTGACCTTTCAATATTCATATAACACAAAACTCTTTAATCAATTACATATAAATAGTTTTACTATGTTCAGATGATTATTACTTTACGCATTATAAGATATTCCATTAATAACCGTAAATCTATCCTATGCATCCACTAATACTTAACATTCAGAGGTAATAACCGTAAATCTATCCTATGCATCCCTTATCAAGAATTAAACCCTAAATTTCACTTCCCCACTTATTTACATGATCATTTAGGTTACTAATCATGTTATAATCATCAACACCTATTAGATTAAACCCTTAATCTCATTATCAAAGCATAGACAACATGATAGGGAAAACATGCATAGTAACTATCCCAAAACAATGAATCTTTTACCTGACATTAAACCCTCCCTCACTTTAATTGATCCATGCCTTTTTACTCTTGATTCCCTTCTTCTCCTTGTACATGGAGATAACGTACATGATATATCATCTCTCTATACAACCTTAGTTCCATTAAATCAAACATAAAGAAGAGATCCATGAGAGGAAAACATTACCTTCATAAGGTTAAAACACCAAAACCCTAGGCTTCTCTTCTTCATCCCGTAACTAAAGAGAGAGAGAGAACTCTCTTGCCTTAGCCGATCCCCACATCCAAAATCCCTAAGGGCTCCTTCTTTAAGAAGCTAAATACAAGAGTTAGTGGAGTAAATATTGTTGGATTTTAACGGTTACATGCATCACATACATGAGAGGAATTTTAAAATTTTTTTAACCATTAGATCTGATCTTGCCATGAATACACAATATGACTATATGAGAATAAGAAAAATCACCTTTGATTTTTGTTGAACAGTTTATTTTACTTCGCACTGGGTTGTCGCAAACCACAGTGTCCAAAATCGAACACCTCCAATGAGTAATCCACACTAGAGAGGGATAAATTGAACCAACAAATTGGTATTTAACTAGGGCTAGCCGAAATTCCAAGAAGCTAGCTTGGAGTTGGTGCAAAAAAGAGAGAGAGAATAGAGAAAAAGACTTTCTTTTTGTTTTAATCACTTAACCCTTATTCCTCATTAGTTGGCCTTTTATAGTTAGGTTAAAATTCCAACTCCTTAATGAGATTGGGCTCTTTAAAATTGCTGGAGCATTATTAATTGGGCCCCTGAATTAATTATAATCATTTGGGCTTAATTAAATCCAAATTAAATCTTTTCATAAAAGACCATGCACAAAATCCACAAACTAGGCCCTTTGTGCATCTAATTGGATTTAAATACCCAAATGGATTTCAAATCCAACCAAATTAAATATGTGAGTTCCATAACACTTATGTAACATATATAAATTAATTTGGTGCATGAAATGGGTTATTAAGGCCTTCTGTATTGGAGTAGGCATGTGGCCCTTACAGAATGGCTTCCACCAACTTTCTTCATTCCTTTGGCCCTTAATAATTCCTCCAATGGACCTATTAATTATTATATCAGTCCTATAACACTTATAGTAGTCTTATAACATTTATAAAACAATAATAATTAATCATGAAATACATTATTTCATTTAGGTCTAATTTACAGAACATTTCTCAAAAGTTTCGCGAACAATTTTACTTGATCATAATTAATTAAACTCTTTTATTAATTATTATCATATTCACTTCTCTTCCTTCATAATAATATCAAATATTATTATCCTTGTCATTTTACCATTTTATCCTTTCTCTATATGTGTGTGACCTATTAGGTTCCTGTCCATGTTGGCAGTATAATATGTAATTGTGAGTTCTATTGAAAACTCACATGATTCAAACTCCTTTAAATCATTTTATCAATCTCTATTGATATTTTGATACATCATTATACAAGTCATGATTGGCCTCTAGCTAGGCATTATGACTACCTAAATGTCAGGAAAGTCATGTGGTTTGACTGTACCCTTCCATAGAAACAGTTACCGTGCAATTACTCCTTTCACCACTCTTATCTCAATTAGATTCTTAGTATGGATTTCTGTCAACTCATAAAAATCTAATTATGTATGTTCTATTAATTTAACCATTGTTCCCAAAATGCCCTCCATGGATCTCTATCCATCTTGGCATATTACTCTGGCCAGAGATTCTCTGAACAAGGCAATCATAGAAACATGCGAGATAAGTTCCCTTGTTAAATCTGGGATGGTGAATCCTTTGTCAATCACTCAACTATCTTCAAGTAGGTCATGATATACCCAATCTCCTAACTATGTTCACTCCCAGTTGGAAGTAATCAGTTATGGAGTCAAAGTGTACCACTTGCTACTTAAGATAACTTTGGTGATCTCAAGTCTAAGGATACTTGCACAACTGCTATGAAGAGATTCCTCACTGACATAGATTTAATATCCATGTGAGGATTCTTTTTGCAGGTCTCCAATGAACTTGTTCTTCTAACAAGCATCCACATGTTAGCTTTGATTATCTTCCATAATCACAGTTATGAGAACCACTGCTTGAACAATTCAAGAAGCATAACATGTGCTAGTCTGTCCGAATTAACAATGTCCTATCTTGTTAATTCTATGACTAGGGATATTTAGATATTAAGACATGTGCATGCAATAGACATCTCACATCACGAACACCTTCATGATTGCCTTTGCACTGTGTTTATAATATCTAGGACTTCATTTATTAATTTAAGATTTACAAACTCATGTATTTAAACATAGCATTAATACATGAATGATGCCTTTTAATAAGAATATAAATTTTATACATATGAAAAACATCCCTATTACATGGGCTCTAGGGCATACTCTCTAACAATCTCCCACTTGCACTAGAGCCAATCACCCATATGTCTCAAACCCATGCTATTTATATGGTGATCATGCTTAATCTGGGAAAGTGCTTTAGTGAGGGGATCCGCCACATTGTCATCTGTGGGAACCCTTTCTATTTTCACATCATTTCTAGCTACTATTTCCCTTATGAGATGGTAGCGTCTGAGAACATGCTTGGATCGCTGATGAGACCGTGGTCCCTTTGCTTGTGCAATGGCTCCATTGTTGTCACAATATAAAGGAATCGGATCAACAATGCTAGGCACCACTCCTAGTTCATTTATGAACTTTTTGATCCAGACTGCTTCTTTGGCTGCTTCTGAAGCAGCAATGTACTCAGCTTCCGTCGTGGAATCAGCAGTTGTTTCTTGTTTGGAACTTTTCCAACTAACTGCTCCTCCTCCCATTATGAACACATAATCAGATTGTGATTTACAATCATCTTTGTCAGATTGGAAGCTGGCATCTGTATACCCATTTACTTCCAAACTACCCTCTCCATATACCAAGAATATATCCTTAGTCCTTCTCAAGTACTTAAGAATATTCTTGATAGCTGTCCAGTGCTCCTCTCCAAAATTGGATTGGAATATGCTTGTGACACTCAAAGCAAATGCTACATCTGGACGTGTGCATAACATAGCATACATGATAGAACCAATTGCAGATGCATATGGTATTCTATTCATGCTCTCTCTATCCTCTAGTGTCTGCGGACACATAGACTTAAAAAGGTGTTTCCTATGCACCATGGGTATAAACCCTTTCTTAGAGAGATCCATATTGAACCTCTTCAATACTTTATCTATATATGTACTCTAAGAAAGACCTAGCAACCTATTGGATCTATCTCTATAGATCCTTATTCCCAGAATATAGGATGCTTCTCCAAGATCTTTCATGGAGAATTGCTTGGATAACCATATTTTAACAGATTGGAGAAGAGAAATGTCATTTCCCATGATCAATATGTCATCTACATATAGAACTAGGAAGACAATTGCACTCCCACTGACCCTTTTATACACACAAGGTTCATCTTCATTCTGTGAGAAACCAAACTCTTTGATTGTCTCATTGAATCATATGTTCCAGCTCTTAGAGGCTTGCTTCAATCCATAAATGGATCTTTGAAGCTTGCATACCTTTTCGCCATTTCCTGATGTGAATCCTTCTGGTTGTGTCATATACACATCCTCAGTAAGATTTCCATTAAGGAAAGCTGTCTTCACATCCATTTGCCAAATCTCATAATCATAATGAGCTACAATGGCTAAAAGTATTCTTATAGACTTAAGCATCGCTACAGGAGAAAAAGTTTCATCATAGTCAATACCTTCTTTTTGACGATAACCTTTTGCTACTAAGCGAGCTTTATAGGTAACTATATTACCTTCCATGTTAGTCTCCTTTTTGAAGACCCATTTGCACCCTATGGGTTTTATCCCTTCAGGTGGTTGAGTTAAAGTCCACACTTTGTTCTCATACATGGAGTCCATTTCAGACTGCATAGCCTTAAGCCATAAATCACGTTCTGAACTGTTCAAAACTTCTTGATAGCTTGTAGGCTCATTGTCCTCTACTATAGTTATGCCTCTATCCGAATCAATGTGAAATCCATATCTCACAGGGATAGAACGCATCCTAGTAGATCTTCTAGGATTTTGTGTATAATCAGGTTCAACTGTAATCTCATCATTATAGAATTCAGTTTCGGGTTCAATTGGTTGATCATCTTCTATTTGTGGGTCTTGAACTTCACCAAGTTCAATTTTACTCCCACTGTCCTCTCGTAGGAGAAATTCTCTTTCCAAAAAGATAGCATGCCTTGAAACAAACACCTTTAGTTCTAAGGGATGATAGAAATAATATCCAAACGTTTCTTTTGGATATCCCACAAATAAACATTTGTCAGACTTAACATCCAGTTTGTCTGACATTGTCCTCTTCACATAAGCAGGATAAACCCATACTTTCATGTGAGAAAGCGTGGGTTTCTTGTTATTCCATATCTCATATGGAGTAACATCAATCGATTTACTAGGAACTTTGTTTAACACATAAACAGCAGTTTTTAGTGCATATCCCCAAAAGGACTTGGGCAAGTCCGCTCGGCTCATCATTGATCGAACCATATCTAATAGTGTTCGATTTCTCCTTTCAGATACACCATTGTGTTGTGGTGTATATGGAGGAGTCCATTGAGATAAAATCCCATTATCTCTAAGATAATCCTAAAACTCTTGACTTAAGTATTCTCCACCTCGATCTCATCTAAGTGTTTTAATACTTTTGCCAAGTTGTTTCTCTACTTCATTTCTGAACTCTTTAAACTTTTCAAATGCTTCAGACTTATATTTCATTAGATAGATGTATCCAAACCTGGAATAATCATCTATGAAAGTAATGAAGTAGGAGTAACCTCCTCTGGCATGTGTAGTCATTGGACCACATACATCTGAATGTATTAAGTCCAAAACCATTTTAGCTCATTCTCCTTTACCAATAAAGGCAGCTTTTGTCATTTTTCCCAATAAACAAGATTCACATGTATCAAATGATTCATAATCAAATGATCCCAAATCACCTAACTTGTGTAATTTGGTCATGCGTTTTTCATTTATATGGCCTAAACGACAATGCCATAAGTGTGAGGTATTTAGATTATCATGTTTCATTCTCTTGGTATCCACATTATGTACTTCTTTAATTAAATCAAGAACAAATATACCATTCTCAATTATAGCTTTTGCATAAAACATATTGTTCTTAAAAATGTAACAACATTTGTCCTTTAAAGAAATATCATAATCGTTCATCAAACGACTGAAAGAAATAATACTTTTGGATAAAGCTGGAACATAATAACAATTATTTAATTCCAGTACTAATCCACTAGGAAGAGGCAAATAGTAAGTCTCCACAACTGTTGTAGAGATGTTCTGTCCAGTAGCTGACTGCAAACATATCTCTGCCTTTTCAACTCTTCTAAAGCTTCTAAGCCTCTATAGATCATTACATAAATGAGATACACATCCGGTATCTAATACCCAAGATTGTTTTGAAGCAATAGAATAAGTATTAATTTCAATCATATGAATACCTGAAGTAAAAGCATCAGCTTGCTTCTTTCTCCTTGAGAGAATCTAGATAGGCCTTGCAGTTACGCTTCCAATGACCATCCTTTCCACAATGGAAGCAAGTTCCTTTGGGATTCTCTTTCTTGGCAACCTTCTTCTTGGAGATCCCACCATTCTTTGGCTACGCCTTGGTTATCTTCTTCTTCTTCTTCTGCTTCTTACCTTTAGCAGAAGTGACAACCATGACACTTTTTGGATCCTTCTTAAATGATCCATCAGCTGTCTTGAGCATATTGATTAACTCAGGAATGGATACTTGGATCTTGTTCATGTTGAAGTTAAGCACGAAAGGCGCATAACTTGGAGCCAATGAGTACAAGATTAAATCTATGTATAGATCATTATCCATAACATAGCCAAGTCTACTCAAATGCTCAATATACCCATACATCTTCAATGCATGAGTAGCAGCTGAAGTGCCTTCCGCCATTTTGCAGCTAAATAGAGCTTGAGCAATCTCATATTGCTTAGTTCTAGCCTGAGAAGAATAAAGCTCCTCTAGATGTAAAATGATGGTTCTAGCATCCATCATTTCATGTTGCTTCTGAAGCTCCGAGGACATAGCACCCAGCATCAGACATGCTGCTGCTTCACTATCCTCCATGTATTTTCGATAAATGCCTTTGATCTCATCAATGGCATCATCTGATGGAAGTGGTGGTGGATCTTTATCCAAGACATAATGGATCTTTTCAGCTCTGAGAACAATTCTCACTTGCCTGATCTAGTCAGAATAGTTGTTGCCAACCAGCTTGTTATCTAAGATTGATCGTATATTAATGTTTGATGTGCTCATGATGATGACCTAGATGTGAAAAAGAAAAGATATGAGAGTATGTTCATATATATGTATGCTTTAATAAGGTCTTTAATTAATCCATTTACTCCCACTATTTTATTGCGAATTAATAGCCCTCACTATATAATCCGAGAAAACCCGATGGTTTTCTTAGTGGGCCAATATCCAATCCTTGATATGCAATTTGACCATGACTATGGTCAACAAGCCAAATTCTATACCCTTGAAAGGTAGGTATCTCTATACCAATTGTGTCTCTACACAACTATTAGATCATTAGGTTATCAACTCTTGATGCATGCATATCATATATGCATTCCCTAATCTTGCCTCTAGAACCATTAGCCTTGACTGTGGTCAACAAACTAATGGGATAGCTAAGATGACTCATTTAATTAGATTTGAACATATTCGATATAATGTGAGCTTGACTGTGGTCAACAACCCACACTATAAAGAACTCTGGTTCTCCTCAAATTAATGGAAGGCTTATATACCTTAGTATTTGTTTGAGGGTTTTAGTTAATTAAGTCTCATCATACATGGTTGGCATACATTGGTATGCATCCTATATCTATCACATAAATATAAGCATACAAATATGGTATATTTATGGACTTCACTACATTGATTTCCCCGAGCCAAGAGGGAAATCAAAAGGTCACACCTAGGTAGTATGCATGTTTCAAACAAGAAAAATAATTACATTATCTTCAAGCTTGTTGGATCTCCATCCAGCCCATCTTGCTCCTTGATAGTGGTCTCCATCTCTATTTCTAATTCTAATCCAAGTAATCTAATTACATATTACAACTTGAAAAGAAATACAAACCAAAAACAAATGGCCGGGACATGAAAGTCCTCATTGGGCCAAAACATGCATAATGCTCAATCACATTGGGCTTTGTCCATAACTATCCATCATGCCAATCATACACCCTTATATGCCTTTCTAATGCATAAAGAAATGGATTACTAACTTTGTTTCAACCTTTGAAACAATATTTTGAGTTATTTTGATGATGTTATCAAATTAGGAAACTTTTTCCATTTTGGAAACTTTTATTTTAGGAAACCTTTTTGTATGCATGTGTTCTTGCCTTAATAATCAATCCAATTGATTATTAATTAAATATAAATTGATTATTTAATTAATTAATCATATTAAATAATTAAAAGAATCAATTTTGGGTTTAAAACCAAGGGTGGGCCGAAACCCACAAAAGTAAACCCTAAATGTGTTCACACACAAACTAGTTTTATGTCTTTTGGACCATTTGGGCCTTTTGGAATGAGCCAAGCCCACTCCAGCTCTTAAAACCCATTAATAAACTTAATTAATGTTTATAATGTTTAATTTAAATCAGCTCTTTGGGCCCACCAAGTCATTCACTAATTTAAACCAAGTCCGTAAATATAATTAAGCCCATTAAGTGGTTTTAATAAATTAAAATTAATCAAATTAATTTAAGGCCCATTTTAATTAATTCAATTAATTAAAAACACTTTAATATATCAGATTTAGAAGATGAAAAGTCGTTCTAACCAAGAACACATCAAGAACACACGAAGAACACCAATTTATCGAACTTTTCGACTAAACTAGTTTTCATACAAAACTTGTTCGATTTTAATTCCATTCGATCCTACGGCTTAATATCCCTATTAAACACATAAAATATCATCTAAATGATGTTTTAATGGATCCATAAGAAATTAAATTAGAACAGCCCCTTAAATCACCTAGGGTTTCATGCCAAACCCTAATGGGTTTCACGCCGAACCCTAATCACAATCCTTCAAAAATTTCATTTTTGTTTTCACCAAATTTATTTGATCACACATACAACCAGAAATCAATATTTCGCATTCATGAACAATCAAATCTAATATTTTAAAGTTCATGAAATAAATAACTCAAAATAAAACAAAACTTATTTCGCAGAAGAATATAGAATTGTATATCCATGGCAAAACCTATCTCTGATACCATGTTGGATTTTAACGGTTACATGCATCACATCATGAGTGAAATTTTAAAATTTTTTTAACCATTAGATATGATCTTGCCATGAATACACAATATGACTATATGAGAATAAGAAAAATCACCTTTGATTTTTGTTGAACAATTGATTTTACTTTGCACCCGGTTGTCGCAAACTACAGTGTCCAAAATCGAACACCTCCAATGAGTAATCCACACTAGAGAGGGATAAATTGAACCAAAAAATTGGTGTTTAACTAGGGCTGGGCGAAATTTCAAGAAGCTAGCTTGGAGTTGGTGCAAAAAGGAGAGAGAGAATAGAGAAAAAGACTTTCTTTTTGTTTTAATCACTTAACCCTAATTCCTCATTAGTTGGCCTTTTATAGTTAGGTTAAAATTCCAAATCCTTAATGAGATTGGACTCTTTAAAATTGCTGGAGAATTATTAATTGGGTCCCTGAATTAATTATATTCATTTGGGCTTAATTAAATCCAAATTAAGTCTTTTCATAAAAGACCATACACAAAATCCACAAACTAGGCCCTTTGTGCATCTAATTGGATTTAAATACCCAAATGGATTTCAAATCCAACCAAATTAAATATGTGAGTTCCATAACACTTTTGTAACATATATAAATTAATTTGGTGCATGAAATGGGCCATTAAGGCCTCCTGTATTGGAGTAGGCGTGTGGCCCTTACAGAATGGCTTTCGCCAACTTTCTTCATTCCTCTGGCCCTTAATAATTCCTCCAATGGACCTATTAATTATTATATCAGTCCTATAACACTTATAGTAGTCTTATAACAGTTATAAAACAATACTAATTAATCATGAAATACATTATTTCATTTAGGTCTAATTTACAGAACATTTCTCAAAAGTTCCGCGAACAATTTAACTTGATCATAATTAATTAAACTCTTTAATTAATTATTATCATATTCACTTCTCTTCCTTCATAATAATATCAAATATTATTATCCTTGACATTTTACCATTTTATCCTTTCTCTATATGTGTGTGACCAATTGGGTTCCTGTCCATGTTGGCAGTATAATATGTAATTGTGAGTTCTATTCAAAACTCACATGATTCAAACTCCTTTACAACATTTTATCAATCTCTATTGATATTTTGATACATCATTATACAAGTCATTATTGGCCTCTAGCTAGGCATCATGACTACCTAAATGTCAGGAAAGTCATGTGGTTTGACTGTACCCTTCTATAGAAACAGTTACCGTGCAATTACTCCTTTCACCACTCTTATCTCAATTAGATTCTGAGTATGGATTTCTGTCAACTCATATAAATCTAATTATGTATGTTCTATTAATTTAACCATTTTTTTCAAAATGCCCTCCATGGATCTTTATCCATCTTGGCATATTACTCTGGCCAGAGATTCTCTGAACAAGGCAATCATTGAAACATGCGAGATAACTTCCCTTGTTAAATTTGGGATGGTGAATCCTTTGTCAATCACTCAACTATCTTCAAGTAGGTCATGATATACCCAATCTCCTAACTATGTTCACTCCCAGTTGGAAGTAATCAGTTATGGAGTCAAAGTGTACCACTTGCACAACCGCTATGAAGAGATTCCTCACTAACAAAGATTTAATATCCATGTGAGGATTCTCTTTGTAGGTCTCCAATGAACTTGTTCTTCTAACAAGCATCCACATGTTAGCTTTGATTATCTTCCATAATCACAGTTATGAGAACCACTGCTTGAACCATTCAAGAAGCATAACATGTGCTAGTCTATCCGAATTAACAATGTCCTATCTTGTTAATTTTATGACTAGGGATATTTAGATATTAAGACATTTGCATGCAATAGACATCTCACATCATGAACACCTTTATGATTGCCTTTGCACTGTGTTTATAATATCTAGGACTTCATTTATTAATTTAAGATTTACAAACTCATGTATTTAAACATAGCATTAATAAATGAATGATGCCTTTTAATAAGAATATAAATTTTATACATATGAAAAACATCCCTATTACATGGGCTCTAGGGCATACTCTCTAACAAATATCTCCCAAAGAGAAATTTCCAAAATGCCCTTATACATTTTAACCCCTTAAAACTTATTTTCTTAACATTCAACTCCAAAGCTTCTTATTTAATTTAATTACATCCTTCCTTACTATTTTAGCTACACTCTAATACTCCTGTACATAATTACCAATATACCTTTAATGTGACATAACTTCAATAATACCAAATAATCAAATTTTTCCTTATTAAACCTTAATCTTGATTAAATTACTATAATCTTGTTGGGGCCATGATTCGATCCTCACACTCATCACCTAGACAAACCAATGCAACCCTTCACACATCTCTTCAAAATTGCATCCCTATTTGAGAAGACACTAATTAGGACACCTTTGGGTCTATAAATAAATGAAGATAACCACATTTTCAATATAGAAAAACTACCACATAACTTTCAAATCAATTAGAAAAGATTATGAGGAAAAAGAATATTCCAAGGAAGAGGAGAGATCAAAAAAGGTCTTTAAACACTCAAGTATTTTTCTAAAGAAGAAGTATTAAGGAGTCTCCTACCATGCTTTCTTCTCTTTTCTCTTTAGATTTTGCTTGATACAATTTCCTCTTCCTTGTGTATTTGTTTTTCCCAATATGTATTTAGGCTAACTTCTTTGTTAGAATTGCAAGTATGAATTGATCCTCATTAATACAATTATATTATTTTAAGTATGAATGATTTAAGTGTAATTGGGTATTTAACTTGTTTTGTATGCTTGATCACTATATAGAATGTGTTAATGAATTTGTTCACAATGAGAGTTAGGACATTATGGTGGAAAAGTAATTAAACTTACTTAAAGTTAGAAATCACTTAGGAGACAACGATTTCACTTTGAGGGGTTAAAGAATAAGCATATAACTTCATTGTTTTCATCTATCTCCATAATGACATGAGAATTCTTATGGACTATAGATGGGAATGCCCTTATTTTACAATGAGAATTACACTTAGGTATAGTAGGCCTTATTCACTAATCATTGCTTTCTTATGTGTTTATTTGAATCTTTATATGATCAATTGATGTCTTGTAATGCTAATGCTTTAGTTGATTGTTTGTAAGTTATATTTAAGATTAGATATTTATTTTAATTATGTAAATAATTTAGTATAACCAATTTCATTTATGTTATCATTGCCTATCCATCTTAGTATTTAACCAGTTAATACAAAACAACTCTTATACATAAATTGATTCCCAAAGTTTGACTCCCTTGTCACCCTATCTAAGTCCTAAAAACTAGGGTATTATAATTTACACTGCCATAAAATGTAGCACCCTTATCCTATAATCTGTACATATCACTTTATCCAACTCATTATACATGAGTTACTGTGTAACATAAACATATAATCAAACTTAATATATAAGAGTGCTACACTTCTAAAAGAAACTATTCAATGAACGATAAAGTCTTTTTTACACATTACAACAACTGTTTAACACATTTGTTTTTTTTTTGTTTTACATACAATATCTCTAATACCACAAAATCTTTACTATAGACAAAGAGCCCAAAATACAAGTCTATAATTGTCTCTCTCGTTGACTTGAGTTGGCCATCCTGCTGCAGATATCACCCCAACAACCTACACGGATGAAACACCCATGCTAAGCTATAAAGCTTAGTGGGGAACTAAATCATGATAAACGACCACTCACAGTGATCGTCAACAAGCACACAACATGCCTCAAATATAACAAAGCTTTGTTTCAAGAAATAAACAAAATGCAGCAGTTAATTCATATTACGAAAATCATAAAGTTTAGCAATAAAATTTGCATTGATGCTTTAATCAACATATATAACCACGTAAGCTCTAATGTTCTATAGCTTTAAATTCAACTAATTATCATGTGTCTAGTTTCTGAATTGATACTAAACCGTAAAAGCATAAATATCTATTATCTTTTCATCTATTTAACATGTCTTTGATATATACACATTAGAATTAAATAGCAAATCCACACTTCCAATTACTATGAGATTATTATATTACTATAGGCTTATTTTATGTTCCACAAGTTATTCATGTTATAACATATTAGATGTATCATAAAAATAAGCCTTTCAACTAAACATAACACTTATATATCATTATCATAAATAGCAAATACACGTTAAAGAATGTGTACATGCAACAATGTGAACACATATATATAATCATAAGAAAAATATTGCAAAACAATGGTTGTTACTATCTAACCTTCATAATCTTTAATGTACACTATGAATATGCACTTATAAAATTGTTGCGCACATTAGACTTTTATAATACTCTTGGACTTAATAAAAATTCCTTCATCAATCATATATTGGCATACATATAGAAATAAGGTTTATGATCACAAAGGCATATATATATATGATCAATTTAATCAAAATACTACTATAATGCAAATTCATCAATTAACGATTAGCATGTATTTAGGATACTAGCAGTATAGATACATATACTATTGCACATTCTTTTAGATGTGAGTTTTATGTGCAATAAAAGGAATTTCATATGTAGAATAGTATAAAGTCAATTAAGAATTTGCGTGCCTTATTAAACTTTTCTTAACCTTTGACAATAAAGGCTGCACTATTCTAAAGAAGTGGATATCGGGATATACGGTGGTACCCGAAGGTACAAATAAGATACCCGAATGTATTAAATGATGATCCCTTGTAGGGATAAAACTGTATGATAAATCGGTGGACCCAAACAAGGTCGAACAAATAATATGGACCCAAATGGGGTCAATCAAATAACATGGACCCAAACAGGGTCAATCAAATAACATGGACCCAAACGGGGTCAATCAAATAACATGGACCCAAACGGGGTCAATCAAATAACATGGACCGGTCAAGCGGACCCAAACGGGGTCGGCTACAACCCACACGAGGGTTGTTAAATTAACTTTAACTTTTAAACCCAAATATGGTCACTATACTTTTAATTTCAAGTGGACCTAAATAGGTCTAAATGTTCAGAAGCAGCTGCAAAAGTACCCTTATAGGCATGCCTATCTATCCACTTCCTAGACTCAACGCAGGCAGTAACATCTATTTACTTTATCTTTCATTTATTCATTCATATTCTTATATGCACATGTATTCTCTTGGATAACTATGAATAATGTACTCATACACATGTTCATGTGTAACTTTCTGTAAATCTGTGAACATGTTCACTGTTGGGTATTACTATTTTGTACTTATATTCCCTTCAAATCAAGTAGCTATTTTACATATGTAATATGATGATACATAACATCATGCTCTATTGGGTTTCTTAAATCAATGATGTGTATGATCATGTTCACAACAGTTTAACCTATGTGTGTATGTATGTGTATGACTATAAATATACAATCACTGATAATTATACAAATGACTATAAATATTCAATATGCACATATATGTAAATATATGTTCGTATAAGATGATAAGGAATCTCTAATAATATACACATGAATACGAGTATAATCAACACAATACAATTATCTGTGAATGAACATATGTCACTGTCTTCATATACTCTTTGCATAGTGGCATATAAGCGCAACATATAAGTATATACATGTAAGCATAATTTCATGTAATAAATCATGTACATAAGTTTGAATATATGTGATTATACCTATCTTTATTGTCAATCATATTACATGCTATTATAATTCAATGTGTAATTATATATACACATATTTAACATAACTATATTTAAACCAAATATAGAAAACAAATTAAAATTCTTCCTACACAAATCTGCACAGGGGCAGCTTTCTGGATCAAAATTAGGTGCCCTTTTTGGTCTAGTAAATATTATTTTTAGGCCATGTGTCCTTCTACAATTTCATTCCCCTATATGTCTTGTTTCTACAACATCAAAATTTGTCACAATATCTCATCTATAATTCAAGATATTCAAGAAAAACCATTGGCTGTTCATAAATTCAGAAACAGTTATTTTTACCACTTGTAAAATTTTTAGAATAAAATGGGGAGTGAATCAGCCTTACTTTCCTTCAAACAAATCCTGCTCCTAGGTGTCTAGTTTATTCATAATTTTACAGCATAGCTTTTTGACTCTCCCACTAAGATTTATGTCCAAAATACCACAATCTGTTCCTTAACAGTATATCCAGTTTTTCAAGAATTTCAAGCGAACATTAGGAACTCATACAAACATAATTAAACAAAGTTTCCTTCATACAAAATGTTAATTTATAAGTATATTTTTCATAGGATTCAACCTCATAGCATTCTGATCAATGCACACAAAAATACATCATTTTTACTTCAGCCTGTTCCGAAACCGAAATTAACAGCTCACTACAATTTCAAGTGAACATTTGAATAGCTTACAAGCATATTTAGCCATTGGTATCTCCTACAAAGTTATAGGTATGTTTCTCATGTAAAATATGAAATTGTAATTAACTTAATTGAGTTTTTATAACCCAAATTATGCTGTAATTACAGCAACTAGTTCATGATACTTACATATTTCTCTTTATTAAAGATTCATAAAACTTATTCTCATTACATTTGTTCAACATATCCTACAAAAATATTCATGTTACTTCTCTATTTATTTACATGAAAGTATGAGAATACTAATCCCCTGTGTGGCTAATTTCCAAAACATCAAGAATTACCTTAATATCACATTTATAACTCAAGATATTGAAGAAAACTATAAGCTGTTCATAACACCAAAACAGTTTTTGTCACCAATTAGAAAATTCATAAAATAAAATGGGCACATAATTAGATCGACTTCCCTTCATCAAAGTTGTTCTCCTATGTATCTAGTTTATCCAGAATTTTAAATCATAACGTTTCGAATTTTCTACTGATAATTATGCCAAAAATACTAAGATCTGTTCTTTGACAGTGAACAACTGTTCCTACGAGATTCAAGCTAATTTTAAGAGAAGTTAGAGGCCGATCTAGAAATGATTTCTTTCTACAAAAATATACATTAATGTCTTAATAAAACATACCAACTTGAATCATTCAATTTCCTTTTTTAGAACTCAAGTTATTAACAAACTAATACAGCTAGGTCAAATGAAGTTAACCCAGAATTTCAAATTCATTAACTTTTCTTCTTTCAAAGGCTACTGTTTTGGGCATTTTTGAGGACCTTAGAGGAAAAATTTAATTATTGTTATTTCTATAACATTTGTAGGCACAGAAGTCCTGGTTCTAACCCAACTAATTACATCAAATTCGGAGTTCAAAAATTCAACTTATGATCAAATTAGTCATTGGAGGTCAATCCGAATTTCTGGACAGCATTTTTACATTAATGTCTAATATCTTAATATAAGTCAATATACTTATAAAATCCATAACCAACACAATATTAATGCATGCAAGAAATAAAAGTTCCCAAATCTGGACATGCAACTCAAATCTTCTTTAAATTCTCCTTGCTCTTTACTCTTTGTAACTACTTTTCCTTTACTTGTTTCTACCCTCCTCTTCTCCTTTACAACCAACATCATCATTCATTAACTTAACTTCCAGCACTTTTTCAGCATTTACCTCAACCAAAATGAGAAGAGGAAGAAGAAGAAGAAGAAGATGATGAAATTCAGTAGAGATTAATTACCTTAAAGTTATACACTTAATTGCCTTAGTAAACCATCATGAATTGTCACTTAAATTGCTTGAAAAATTCAAAGACTTTGAAAGAAAATGAGAGGAAGTAATTTCTGGTTTTTCTCCTCTCAAAATGCCGACACTTCACTCTCTCCCACACCATCTCTCATCACATGCTTATATAAAACAAGGTAAAATTCCCTATTTGGTCCTTTAAGAGTTTGCATGTCACACTATGAACAACCACCTTTTTGCATGCTATAAAACAAGGTGAAACATTATTGCTTTACTTTAGCCTGCTTAGGTTCTAAGAGTGGATAACGGGATCGGTGGATACCCGAGGGTATCAAAACTATGGACCCAATCAGGGCCAACTATACAGTGGACCGGTCAAGGACCCAAAAGGTCAAGCAACAACCCAGATGAGTTCTGTAAGATCCAGCAGGATCAACTATACTGTGGACCTAAAAAGGTCTACTGTGGCAGCTGCAATATCCCTATAGGCGCCTGTCTATCCACAATTGAACTATAACTGCAGGCAAATTCTATTTAATCTTTCTTTCATATATCATGCTTGCACTTATAGTGTTCATTTTGCACATGTATACTCATGATATGTTAATCAAGTAATGCATCATACCTATTCAAGTGCTCATTATTAATAATTTACAATATAGCATATCATATATATATATGATCATGTATACAAATACATAATCCCTAGTGAATAGGAATATATAACATTATTATAATATACTTCATTATGTTATCATTCAGGCATGACACATAAACATAGTCATATATAGTATTTCTTGTTTCACAGTGTAAGTGCATGTTCAAATATAATTCACTCTATCATTAGAGTATGCATATGTAAGATTAATTGCATAAAACAATCATGTACACAATTTCATCACAAGTCCTTACCCAAGTACACGTGTGAATGTATATGTATACATATAATCTTGCATTAATAGTCATATTACATGCCCTATCCAATTCATTTTGTAATCACATAAACACATATTTAGCTCAATTAATTGAAAGCCATAAAATAAAGTACATTAAAACTCTGAACAGGGCACCATTCTGGACTCAATTTGTGAGCCACAAATGAATTTGATATTGTCATTTTTAGGCTATATGATCTTCTACAATATTATTCCCCTATGTGTCTAGTTTCCATATCATCAATATGCACCTTAATATCTTACCTATAGCTCAAGATATATGAAAAATACTATAGGCTGTTCATGGAACCAAAACAATATTAGTTGTCACTTATAAAAATTCATAGCATAAAATCAAGAGGGATTTAGACCAAAATTTCTTCATAAAAAACGTACTCCTAGGTATCTAGTTTACCCATAATTTTACAGAATAAGATTTTGACTTCTCTACTAATACTTATGCCAAAAATACCAACATCTGGACCTTAACAGTCCAAACAGATTCAACGAATTTCATGCTAATTATTTGAAATACTTAGAAATAAAATTAGGCATTAATTCCTTGATATAAAATGTGTATTTATGAGTCTATGTTTCATAGGAATTAATTTCATGTCATTCTGATCATTTTACATACAGATATCTCAATTTTTCCCCAACCTGGTCCAGAATCCGAATTTAAAAGTTCTCCTAAATTCAATAAATCATAAAAAATATCTAGAGGCAGAATTGAAGGTAGGTTCCTTCTTCAATTTTGTAGGAAAATGTCTTATATAACTACAGAAATTTGATTTGTTACAATTAGAGGTCTCTATTACAATTTACACTAAATTTTCAGTCAATAGGTCAGAATTTTCATCTCATCTCTTCATGCACATTTCATACATTGAACTCTCTTTTAATTACTACAAATTCAATTTAATCACAACAAGTTCCAGCAACCATATTCACATGCAACAACCAAATTCACATGCATTAAGGTAGGCCTAATCCCATACCTTAGCCGACCCCTATCACACCAAGCTTTCAATCCCTTGCAATGTCTTTCCCTTTATCCTTTCTATCTCCTCCTTCTTTAACTACAACACAATTCATTCCCCATTATTCCATTATTTCCAGCACTTGTTCATCATTTACCACAACCAAGATGAGAAAAAGAAGAAGAAGATGATGAAATTCAATAGAAACCACTTACCTTAGAGTTAAGCACTTAAATGCCTTAATTAACCATCAAGATTTGTCACTTAACTTGCTTGAAGATTCAAAGACTTGAAAGAAAATGCAAGGAAGTAAATTTCTGGTTTTTTCTCCTCTCTCAATGCCGACCACACCTTCACCCTCTCTCACTTTTCTCTTTCCATCCACTAAGATTAATCTATTTATAATGCTATGGTAAATGTCCCCTTTAATCCTTCAAGATTTTGCATGTCTCATTAATAACATCTAATTCTTTGCATGTCACAAATTATACCCCACCATTTAATTAATTCTTAATTCAACCTCATCATTTAACCTCTTTCTTACATTAGCCTCTCCATTGTTCTCAAATTCTCAATTGACCCCATTAAAATGTCATAATTACTAATTTACCCCAAATCAATAATTATACTCCAATTAAACCCTCAATTAAAAATTAAATCACACTAATCAATTTATTTCCCATGCCATTAAAATAAATAAGACATAATTTATCCCTTAATCACCATTAATATGAATTTCTCATTAAATTCTTAATCTTAATCAAATAAAAACTCCTCTCAAAACATAAAATTCATTTAGGGTTAAGTAAGGGTCTGACAACACTACTGGTTTAAAATTGTCCTCCATGGGCATACGATGTGTACAATAGCTGGGGCTAATTCCTTTCAAGTTGGATGTTGCCCAACTAATTGCTCCTTTGTGCTTTTTGAGGACTCCGATGAGCATTTCTTCTTCCAAATCTGTTAATGAAGATGAGATAATTACCGGATTAGCATTATCACTTAAAAATACATATTTCAAATGAGATGGAAGTGTTTTAAGTTCAGAATCTCCCTTAGGAGGGGATGGTTCATCCTCCATTTCCTTATCTGCAATATGCTCTTGTTCCAAATTTTGTATTAACTCTTTCTCCTTTGTATCCAACTCTTCCATTGGCTTGGGATGCATTAAGCAACTTTGAAGTTCATCATTGAGAATGATATCCTCTTGTTTTGTGTTGTCACATTCTTGAACTTCATCAACAAAGTAAATGGATTCTTCAAAATCATATGAAGGGTGTTTTAAAATTTTATTAACGTTAAAAACCATTTCCTCGTCGTTGAATCTTAAAGTGACCGTTTTTCCATGAACATCAATTAACGCTCTTGCTGTGTTCAAGAATGGCCTCCCCACAATTAATGGCACCTTCCTATCTTCTTCCATGTCCATAACCACAAAATCAATTGGAAAGATAAAATTTTTGACTTTTACTAATAAGTCCTCAATGATTCCTTTTGGCCTCTTTACCGATCTATCCGCCAATTAAAGCATCATTTGGGTTTCCTTTAAATCACCTAGATTCAATTTCTTGCAAATTGAATAAGGCATCAAATTAATACTAGCACCCAAATCACATAAAGCATTCCCAATAAAATTCCCTCCTAGTTCACAAGGCAATGTAAAACTACCTGGATCTTCTAATTTTTCAGGAATTTTATTGGTTAATATGGCACTACAATTACCGGATAATTGAACTGTTCCTATGCCTTCTAACTTTTTCTTATTATAGCATAATTCTTTCATAAATTTAGCATATTTAGGCATGTGTAGCAAAGCTTCAGCAAATGGTAAATTTATATGTAGCTTCTTAAACATGTCTAAAAATCTACTCAATTGTTCATTTTGTTTCTCTTTTCTAGCTAGAACAGGAAATGGTAATTGAGATTCATCAAGAACAGTAGAAACAAGTTTGTCCTTACCTTTACCCTTCTCAATTGTAGGAGGTACTTTTTCAATATTTTCTGAGTTAGAATTACTTACCTCCGTTGTCGGTTCCAACCTTGAGGAAGAATTCTTACCAATTTCAATCTTCTCTAACTCTTTTCCACTCCTTAAGGTGATTGCTTTGGCTTCCTCCTTTGAATTTCGGTCTACATTGGATGGAAATGTCCCTTGAGTACGGTTTGAGAAGGAACTAGCAAGTTATCCCATTTGGTTCTCTAAGTTCCTAATTGATGCCTCTTGGTTCCTCATCCAAATATCTTGTGATTTCCATCTAGCATCTTGGCTAGCTAAAATTGAATTTTGGGAGGCCATGAAATTTGCAATCATTTCTTTAATGTTGGATTTCTTTTCTTGAGGAGGGGAGGTTGAGATTTTTGAAAACCGGGCGGTTGGTGGTATGATTGTGATGGGTATTGGTTTGGATAATGTGGTGGAGCTTGGTTTCGGTGGTGGAGCTTGATTATTGGGAGGTTCATTATGATTAAATTGGGGTCTAGGATTAGGATTAGAAGAAGAACCTTGATTACCTTCCCTCCATGAAAAATTTGGATGGCTTCTCCATCCCGCATTGTAAGTGTTGCTATATGGGTTCAAGGCATTTACTCCTTCCATCATTCCTTCATTATTCTTCATTCCCAAAGGTCCTTGAATTCTTGCATAAGAATCAACTTCATTAGATAACATAGAAACATTTTTAGCTTTAAGTTCATTTATTTCTTTTAAATGTCTTTTTTCCATTAATTCTAATTGAGCTTTTAGCATGGCTATTTCATCAATATTATGAACTCCCTGCTTCTTTTGAGTTGCTCTAGAGGTTGCCCATTGAGCATCATTGGTGGCCATCTCATCAAGAAGCAAAAATACATCTTCGGGGATTTGGTTCATGAAACTACCATTTGAGGCTGCATCTAGCAAAGATCTTGTTGATGGATGGGCACCTGCATAGAAGATATGCATTAGTTAAAAATAGGAACTTCATGATGTGGACAACTTTTTAAAAGTCTCCTAAATCTTTCCCATGCTTCATGGTATGGCTCCTCATAAAATTGCTGGAAGTCACTAATTTGTTTCCTAATGAGGGCATTCTTAGTAGGTGGGAAGAACTTGCAAAGAAATTTTTCTTGTATTTGTTGCCAAGAATGGATGGATTGATTTGGTAGCATTTGTAGCCAATCCCTAGCTTTTCCTATTAGGGTAAATGGAAAGAGTTTCAACCTAATTGCATTAGTCAATACATTAGGAATTTGTACAGTGTCACTCACTTCTAAGAACATATCCAAATGTTGTGTAGGATCTTTTATGTCCAATCCCAAAAATTGGTTTCTTTGTACCATAGTGATGGTAGCAGGTTTAATCTCAAAAGGTTGGTGGTGAGGAATCCTAATAGTTCTATGTTCTTCATTCCACCTATGGATAGCATAATCCTTAATGGTTCTAGGTCTATACCCATTCCCTGGAGCTTGGTGGGGTATGTGTTGCTCTTCGATCCTAGGTGGTGGATCATTCATAGGTTGTTCTATTTCTGGGTCATTCATATTGCCTCTTAACCTTCTAATCCTATGGAATGTCATTTCAATTTCAGGGTCTAATGGTAGGATGGGGTTGTCTCTCACCATAAACCACTGGTCACCTAAAAAGAAAATGAGAAAATAGATGAAGAAGAGAAGAAAAACACACAAAAATAACTTTAAAATTAAAATAAGTAAACAAACACCAATGTATCCCCGCCAACGGTGCCAAAAACTTAACCGGTGTCTAGTAAGTATACTAGTTCTACTAGTAATACAAGGAAATAAGATTATGACCCAAAATATCGAACCCAAGGGAAACTTGTGCTTGAATGTGTTATTTCAATTTCAAAACCAATTTTTGTGTGTGAAAGAAAGAAGAGAAATCCCAAAGTTGTGATGATTAAAGAATTAAAACTAAAAACAATAATTTAAATCCAAACTAAAACAATTGAAAAAGCTAAAGTAAAGAGAAGATCTATTGAAATCAAGTAAATTGAATGAGGTGAAAATCAATATTAAAAATAACTTTCACTAAAGGACTATCCACCTTAACAAGTATTGTTATGACTTAAATAAAAGAAAACATACAAGTGATTATGAAAAATTCAGTTTAATGAAACCAGATAACTTTATTCAAGATTATCATTCCAAGTATCAAATTTTCTTATTCAGATAAACTTAACACTTAGCATAAGGAACTGAATTAAGTCTCATAGATGTCTATTAAAGCCTTTCTCAAGAGATTTAACTTCAACCTATTCTTGGTTACACTTTTCTTAATCTTAACTTAGTCAAATCAACACGCAATTATAGGTTATTCAGATTATAATCATGCATTAATCCAACTAAATTAACCTAAGAGCATGCAAGTCATTAATCAACTTAAACCAATTAATTAACCAATGCTTAATCAAGTTCATAATCAACTTAAAATTGAGAAAAGACAAGACTAGATTTAAGAACCAAGAAATAATCAACTTCTATTTGAATTAAAGAACAACTTAAGTCATAACAATAAAAGTTAAGGATTCAAGTATCCTTTAGCAAAAATTAAAGAAAACTACTCACAAACCATTCTTAAAATTAAAACAAAGTGTTCAACAAAACAGTAAAAACAAAGCAACGTAAAATAACTAAAGAAAAGTAAAGTTTAATTCTAAGAATCCACCCCCTTCTTCTGTGTTTTAGCTTCCTATTTATAGGCCAAAGAAGTCATAAATTCCTTCTCAAACGCTTAGAATTCAATAGGAAGTAATTTCTACCCAAAATAGGAAGTGCGACAAAATCCTTCGCGAAATGGGAATAGCATCACGTGGCCATGCCCTTCATTATGTATTTGAACACGTGGTCACGTGTTCTCTAGGCCTTTCTTCACAAGTGGCCACGTGTGGTCCTTCACTTGGAATCCACGTGGTCACGTGTTTGCCTTGTCCTCCTCCAGAATTCTTTCACGTGGCCATGGCTTTTCATGTTTTATGTCTTCACGTGGCCATGTCCTCTAAGTATCAATCCTTCACGTGGCCATGGGTGGAATTCTTCAGTATTTTCACGTGGTCACGTGTGAAGGCTCTAGATTGAACATCAATTTTCTCGCAACAATTCTTCATATTTGCACTTCTGGCCCTAAACTTTGTCCTTTTTGCAATTTGAGCCCTTTATTAACAATTTAAACCTGAAAATCAAACAAAACATAGAATTAACTTCAAAAACATAAATATTAACAAATTAACTTGAATTTAACCTAAATAAAACCAAAGTAACTAAATAATACAACTAAAAACATATCAAAAACTATATATAATCCATACTTATCAGAAGAATCTAAAGGTATGTATTTTAAGTCTCCACCAAAGTAAAAGGATCTCAATTATTTCACAGTTTCTAATTTTATTGGTTGTGTTATTTCTCTTTGTGATGTAGGTGCTAGTGTTAGTCTTATGCCCTATTCTATATATAAGCACTTGGATTTAGGTGAACTTAAACCTACTAGTATGTGTTTGTCTATGGCTAATAAAACTATTACTCATCCCCTTGGAATTTTTGATAATGTGCCTACAAAGGTAGGCAAGTTTGTCATACCAGCAAATTTTGTTGTTTTAGATATTGAAGAGGACTTAGAAACTCCTATATTGCTTAGAAGACCTTTCTTACTAATAACTGGTGCTATCATTGTTATGAAAAGAGTTAAGATCACTTTAGAGGTGAACAATGAAAGTGTAGAAATAGATGTTTTCAAAATGATAAGATCTTCACCTATTGAAAGTGTGAGTAGAATTGATTCTCTTGACATGATTGATGAATGTTTTGATGATGTTTTTTATTATTTTTTGAGGTAAGAGCTTATTAAGCCTTATGTTGGACAGGATGCTAAAGTGCACCAATTGGAGGCCTAATCATTTCCTTTTTGTAGGTTCTCAAGGTTTCAACCCATAAATGAGTGGAGGATCTCACTCTTACGAACAATGTGCAATTATTTCTAATTCTTATAATCCCCAATGGAGAAACCATCCTAGATTTTCATGGTTTAATACTTCATCATAACTCAACCCTCTAAGTAACCCTATGTTTAAACCACAAAACCGACCTGGTTTTCCTATGAAGCCACCTTTTAATCCTTCATAACCATAATCCTATCTTTAATCTATCATGGAACAATTCATTTGCCAATAAATTGCCACCAATAAAAATAAAGAGGAGCAATTCAAGCAAGTCAATGCAAATCTTTAACAACTTGCTACCAATAATAGAATCTTAGAGACCCAAATTGCCTAACAAGCCTCTTCAAGTTCTCAATCTATGGAAAAGTTGCCTAGCCAACTCGAGTTACCACACAAAGATACTTGTCAAGCAATAACATTAAGAAGTGGTAAAGAAGTTGACAATAATAACTTAAGAGGTAAGAAAGTGACTAATCCTAATGATGAGTCAAAGGGTAAGTCTAATGAATCTAATGAGCATGTTATTGATGATAGTAGTAATGATGTTGTGGAACCTAAGGAAGATAAAAAGAAAAATGACCAATTTATTAAGAAGAGTGAACCTAAAGTGGATCTAAAGGCTTTGCCTTTTCCTCAATGGTTCTTAAGGCGTAACTTAGATAAGTAATTTGGCAAGTTTCTAAATTATCTTAAAGATATAACGATCATTATTCCCTTTATGGATACTATTAGAGATATGCCTTTATAGGGTAAGTTTTTTAAAGACATTACAACACATAAGAGTAAATTAGAAGAATACGACTTAGTTTCATTGGTGGAAGAATCTAAAGGTATGTATTCTAAGTCTCCACCAAAGTAAAAAGGATCTCGATTGTTTCACAGTTTCTAATGTTATTGGTTGTGATCCTTCTCTTTGTGATGTAGGTGCTAGTGTTAGGCTTATGCCCTATTCTATCTATAAGCACTTGGATTTAGGTGAACTTAAACCTACTAGTATGTGTTTGTCTATGGCTAATAAAACTATTACTCATCCCCTTGGAATTTTTGATAATTTGCCTACAAAATAGGCAAGTTTGTCATACCAGCAAATTTTGTTGTTTTAGATATTGAAAAGGACTTAGAAACTCCTATATTGTTTAGATGACCTTTCTTACTAATAACTGGTGCTGTCATTGATATGAAAAGAGTTAAGATAAATTTAGAGGTGAACAATGAAAGTGTAGAAATAGATGTTTTCAAAATGATAAGATCTTTCACCTATTGAAAGTGTGAGTAGAATTGATTCTCTTGACATCAATTATAAATGTGTTGATGATGTTTTTTATGATTGTTTGAGGTAAGAGCCTATTAAGCCTTATGCTAGAGAGGATGCTAAAGTGCACCAATTGGAGGCCCAATCATTTCCTTTTTGTAGGTTCTCAAGGTTTCAACCCATAAATGAGGATGATGACCAAAAAGGTGCCTCTCTAAATGAAGAAGCAAAGTTAGAGCTCAAGCCTCTACCATCGAATTTGCAATATGTTTTTCTTGACTCAAACTCTCAATTTCCCTTGATAATTAATTCATCTTTCCCTAATGATCAAATTGATACGCTAAGAGGTGTTTTGCTTAAGCATAAGAATGCTATTGGTTATTCAATAAATGATTTGAAAGGGATTAGCCCAAAGATTTGCATGCATAGAGTCTTATTGGAAGATAATGCTAAGTATTCTATTAAAGGTTAAAGGTATTTGAATCCCACTCTTAAAGATGTGGTTAGGAAGGAATTGATTAAGCTTTTAGATAATGGCATCATATATTTCATTGGTGATAGTAAATGGGTAAGCCGCGTTTAAGTGGTTCTTAAGGAGGGAAGCTTAACGGTAGTTAAGAATGAAACTAATGATTTTATTCTTGCTAGAACTATCACGCGATGGCATATGTTTATTAATTATAAGAAGTTAAATAAGGCTACTAGAAAAGATCACTTTCCCTTACCCTTTCTAGATCAAGTCTTAGAGAGGCTAGCTAAATTTTTGCATTTTTGCTATCTAGGTGGTTTAAGTGGTATTTACTGAAAGCTACATTTACATGTCCTTAAGGAATTTTTGCATTTAGACGTATGCCTTTTGGTTTATGCAATGCCCCTGCTACTTTTCAAAGATGCATGTTTTCCATTTTTAGTGATTTAATAAATGAATGTGTTGAAGTTTTTATGGACGATTTTAATGTTTATGGAGCTAACTTTGACTATTATTTAGATAATCTTTTCAAATTTTTTTTTACGTGTATGGAGCATGGTTTGGTGCTTATGCAATGCCTCAAAATTTGCATCTGACATACATGATACATTTTAGAGCATGAACAGTAACCCTAGGATAGTTTTTAGAGTAATTACAGCAAAATAGTACATAAGTGTAAAATGTGCTCAGCCTAGGGAAATACTAGGATAGATGACCTAGTGGAAAGTTTTAGTTAACTGCCAGAAGAGAAAATAGGTAATAAATAGAGTCCAGTGGTATAGTTTGAGAAGAAATTGAGCTTAAATAGACCCTTAAAATAGACAGTAAAGATTTTACTCGGTATTGTAAAAAGGTTGACTGAAAGTTTGACCAGGCCTTAAAATATTCTAAAGACCTCTAAAAATTATTGCAATCACATAGACCCATTAAAAATTCCATAAAGGAGCTATTAGTGGTGAAAAATAATTTTTTTTATAGTTTCAGAATTTTAGATTCTAGATCGACTGACTTTACCTCTGGAGTTGGAAGTATATAGAAACAATGTCATAATGATTTGAAATTATAAACACAAGTTTCTTCATATGTTATATCACATAGGAAAAAATTTCAAAGCATTTTGACAAGCAAAAAATTGGTTTCAGAAAAATGGCAAAAAACTGATGTTAAATTATTTAGAGGGCTTAAAGGCCATATTTAATTTATCTAAGGGAATAATTTTCATTATGAAATGAGTCATAATCACTACATGTATCAATATAGCATAAAGATGTGCAGGGACCAATGAAACCATGACAAGTGGCTTAAAAATAAGATATTAGATCAAATAGTAAATGATCAAATGTTAGCCATCCATTTTACACACTAAAGGAAAAAACAAAGAAGTGGAGAAAACTCTCCAAATCTCCTGCAAAATCTATAGATTACACCCCTTTTCTCTAAGAAATTCAAACCATCATCTTTATGCCATCTCCACAATTTTTCTTTATTTCTCTCACCTCCCACCATATTTCAAGCCCTAATTTCACCCATACATATTAGAAAACATCCTCTTCACCATGGAAATCAGTTTGGAGCACAACGGAGCTTGGAAGTGGAGAATTTTTTGTGAGAGAAAGTAACCCTAAATAAGTTAATTCTTGAGTTTTTGTTAGATTTAATTGGGGATTTTGATAGAGTTGTGTAAAGAATCATTAGTATGATTAGTTAGCCATAATGATATGTTAAATTACCTAGCATAAACTCATGATTTCCTTCTACCTAATTTTTGCCTAAAGAGGAATTCTATGGAAAAGAGAAAAGCAAACAGGATGAAGGCAAGGGAGAGGAGAAATGAGTGATTTCAAGCTACTCTAACATTAATGGATACAAAAAATACAATTAATTTCATTTATTTTTTGAATTTTACATGAAAATTACATTATGTAACTATATGAAATTAAAGGGAAATGGGAAATTATTTAAGATAACCTTATAAAATAATGTTTTAACATGAAATAAGTAATAAATGAGGAAGAAATAAAGTTTAGAATGAAGAATCATATTGTGGCCAAATTATACATAATGTTTTATAACATGAGAATTTGATGCTATTTGGTATATTAAGCATAAAATGTGTAATACTAGGTTGATTAAATATAATTTGACTAATTTGAGTTTAAAATAAAATAAGGATATAATGTTGATCATGTGAATATAATGATGTATTATTATATAACTATATAAATTTCAGTAAAAATGCGAAATAATGATAAAATGATAAATTAATATGATATGAATGTAAATTACTGAAGAAAACAATTTAAGAATGAGAAATCACATAATGGTCGAATTATGTACTAAAGGATAATATGAGATAATTTGATAATTAATAGCATAATTAATATGAAATACTTAATATAATGTATAAATAATGCAATGAGATTAATTATAATTAGAAATAACAAGTAGACATAATGATGTACAAGTAAACATAATGATGTAATTAAAGGTAACTCAAGAATTATAATGTAAATTAGATGTATATTATCATATGGATGTTTAAAATGAACTTAGAAACACATATGGCATGCTAATGAAGAAAGAATTATATTGTGTGTATGAAAACACAATGAGGCTGAATGGTAAATGTGATGGTAATGGCATGTTTCATCACTTTATGTGATATTATATGTATATATGATGAGTATGTTATTGTTAGGCATGAATGGATATTAAGTAAGCATAATATATGTATGACATAATGTGATTAACATGGATAATTACATAGAAATATAAGATAGAGTAAAATATACATTGTCCTTAATGTACAATGGGTAATCTAAGATCCTAGGATATAATAGCTAGCTATAGGGACAATATACCGCCGTACCACCATGAGATCAATTTGATAGCACACATTGTGGAATAGCTGGCACACATACTATGGAGTAGTAGGATCACGGCTAGTAGTCCCTCCACTCACATTGGAGTAGTAGGATCACGACAAGTAGTTCTTCTAGTCTATTAACTGTATTGGAGTCCTTATCCCGTATATCCGGTTTGAGGATTTCCATTGGGTATTACTAGGGGCAAATTGTAATTTTGTGAATCTGCAATGCTTTGGCATGTTGATCTAGGATTGAGGAATGATCAATGCCACCTATCAACACGTCATGCTACCTCGGATGACCAATGCCAATATCTCAGCATGAAAGTCACTTATCACAGCCTACCTAGTCTTTGATGATGAAAAAAACAAATAGCTAATGCTAGTGTCTTAGCATGTTAAACCAAGATTGAGGAATGATCAATGCCACTTGTTGGCATGTTGAACTAGAATTGAAGAGTGATCAACTCCACTTGTCAACATATTGAACTAGTATTTTTGATTGGTGGACACCGTTAGTCGACATATCTAACTATTTGAGTTTATGTAGTTGATGCCCTTGCTGAAAAGCTACTGGTACAATAGCTTGGCACCATAAGGTATATTAACCTTCTAGATCATGTCTCTTCCAATGTGCTTCAATTTTATAATGTTATCTCAGTCAAATTCTGTACACTTCCCAATGACTATGTCACTATTCTGCAGTTTAACACAAATATAAGAAAAACTGTCATCGTGAAGATTGTTTACAAATGTGTCTCTTGAGAGGGTTTTAGCTCCTATGAAAAGGGTTAAGCATTAGTGTGCTATTACTCAGATGCTCATGTTGAATTTTCAATATTCATTTTATTTAGATGTAATTTTATGTGATTAAATCTAATCAATTTTATAACGAATGAGGACTTGTTATTCTTTTTTATTTTTATTTTATTTTATTTTTTTTGTTAAATACTCCCTAAATTTTTACACCCTAAATTTTTAATTCTTGAACTTTGTTGTTGTCAACATTTTCTCTATATTCCCTACAAAAATGAATAACAATAGATGCAATAATATGTACGTGTAATGCATGAGCGATGAAAAATGTAGGAGAATCAACCTAGGTTATCTAGGGGTGATAAAGGACCAGGCTGTGGTTTGTTCTCGAGGGACAACCCTTTGTCAAGGCAGTCCTATAAAAGGATTGATTTTTCCTGGTTTCTATGCCCTAACTTTTTCATTACTCAGTCAACTCTCTTACTAGGTATTCTTCATCCCCTTTTCTCCTCTTTTCCTTTTCAATATTCATTTTAGCTAAAGTAATTTTAATTTATTTTTATTCTTTTCCCAGCATTGACTACCCAAATATTTTCATCATGTCAACCTTAGCCTGAAATAGATTGTACAGGCTCTTAAATAACCCAAAGAGTAGGGAAAACTCTATTTTGACTCTTTACTCTGACTTTAGGTTTCTAAAGAGACTAAAGCTATATACCACTATAATTTTATCTGTTGCCCAACACTGAGACCCAAGGTTTCATGTGTTCAAGTTCACTCACCCAAAATTATGCTCCTTAGCTGAAGATTTCAGCATAGGGATACTTTCAAAAACACTTTTTCACAAACTTGATACTTAATGTCCTTTCTTTTTAAATCAGCATAGGACTTCTATCTATCACAAGTTTCTTTTAATCTCTGCTTAATAACCTATACCTTCTCCTTTATGTCCTATACAAGGTCAGGACCAATTATTCTGCTTTCAAATAACTCAGTCCAACAAACTGGAGTTCTACATTTCCTTCCATATAAAGCCTCATATGGTGTCATGACAATACTCCTTTGATAACTGTTATTATAAGCAAACTCCATTAAAGCTAAATATCTATCCCAACTTCCTATGAAATCCAAGACAAAACCTCTCAACATATCTTCTAAGACTTGGACAACCCTCTCATATTGTCCATCTATTTGAGGATGGAAAGCTGTACTATATCAAAGCTGTTTTCCTAATGCTTTCTATAGACTTTGCCAAAATCTAAATATGAGCCTCGGATGTCTATTATAAATTATAGAAATTGGTATCGTGAACACTATATTATGAGCTTCATTCAACAAAGTTCTTTTCAATTTCCTGTCATTAGGAACATATATTCTATTCTAGTAGTACACATCTCCATCTTCTTTTATTATGTACTTAGGTTGATTTCCTTCCTAAGATGATTGCATAATCTGTTAAAATTTTCCATCTCCTTTTTTAGCATCTAACACTAATTACCTCACACAAGGTCTAGCCTTTAACTGACCTATCAAAGCACCATCTAATGCAAATTTCCATCTACCTTGGTGTAACATCATAACTGTTAGTGTAAGCCCTAGCCCCAATACATTCTAATAAAAAAATTTGGTTAATAAATGAGGCATTTGTTTTAGCTATTGTATCCTGTGCATATCAATAGATAGAACTATCCAAGAATGTTGTTTCAGTTTAAGTTATCATGTCTGAGGCACATATTGTAAGACCTTGAAACAAATGAGACTTCATTTTAAATATCCCTAGTCAGTCATTGTTATGGGAATAACAATGAATTAAGACTAGTATGCTCTCTCTGATAGGTTGAGTTCTGTCTTACGGATCATAAGGATAAGAGTGTCAATCATGTTGAATTTTAACGGTTACATGCATCACATACATGAGCGGAATTTTAAAATTTTTTAACCATTAGATTTGATCTTGCCATGAATACACAATATTACTATATGATAATAAGAAAAATCACCTTTGATTTTTGTTGAACAGTTGATTTTACTTCGCACCGGGTTATCGCAAACCACAGTGTCCAAAATCGAACACCTCCAATGAGTAATCCACACTAAGGAGGGATAAATTGAACCAACAAATTGGTGTTTAACTAAGGCTGGCCGAAATTCCAAGAAGCTAGCTTGGAGTTGGCATAAAAAGGAGAGAGAGATTAGAGAAAAAGACTTTCTTTTTGTTTTAATCACTTAACCCTAATTTCTCATTAGTTGGCCTTTTATAGTTAGGTTAAAATTCCAACTCCTTAATGAGATTGGGCTCTTTAAAATTGCTGGAGAATTATTAATTGGGCCTCTAGAATTAATTATAATCATTTGGGCTTAATTAAATCCAATTTAAACCTTTTCATAAAAGACTATGCACAAAACCCACAAACTAGGCCCTTTGTGCAACTAATTGGATTTAAATACCCAAATGGATTCCAAATCCAACCAAATTAAATATGTGAGTTCCATAACACTTATGTAACATATATAAATTAATTTGGTGAATGAAATAGGCCATTAAGTGCTTTTGTTTTGGACTTGGCATGTGGCCCTTACAGAAGGGCTTTCGCCAACTACTTCATTCCTCTGGCCCTTAATAATTCTTCCAATGGACTTATTAATTATTATACCAGTCCTATAACACTTATAGTATTCCTATAACATTTATAAGATAATAATAATTAATCATGAAATGCATTATTTCAATTAGGTCCAATTTACAAAACATTTCTCAAAAGTTCCACGGATAATTTTATTTGATCATAATTAATCAAAATTTTTAATTAATTATTATCATATTCACTTCTCTACCTTCATAATAATATCAAATATTATTATCCTTGTCATTTTATCATTTTACCCTTTTCTCTATATATGTGTAACCTATTGGGTTCCTGTCCATGTTGGCAGTATAGTATGTAATTGTGAGTTCTATTCAAAACTCACATGATTTAAACTCCTTTAAATCATTTTATCAATCTCTATTGATATTTTGATACATCATTATACAAGTAATGATTGGCCTCTAGCTAGGCATCATGACTACCCAAATGTCAGGAAAGTCATGTGGTTTGACTGTACCCTTCCATATAAACAGTTACCGTGCAATTACTCCTTTCACCACTCTTATCTCAATTAGATTCTGAGTATGGATTTCTGTCAACTCATATAAATCTAATTATGTATGTTCTATTAATTTAACCATTGTTCCTAAAATGCCCTCCATGGATCTCTATCCATCTTGGTAGTTTACTCTGGCCAGAGATTCTTTGAACAAGGTAATTATAGAATCATGCGAGATAACTTCCCTTATTAAATTTAGGATGGTGAATCCTTTGTCAATCACTCAACTATCTTCAAGTAGGTCATGATATACCCAATCTCCTAACTATGTTCACTCCCAGTTGGAAGTAATCAGTTATGGAGTCAAAGTATACCACTTGCTACTTAAGATAACTTTAGTGATCTCAAGTCTAAGGATACTTGCACAATCGCTATGAAGAAATTCCTCACTTACATAGATTTAATATCCATGTGAGGATTGTCTTTGCAGGTCTTCAATGAACTTGTTCTTCTAACAAGCATCCACATGTTAGCTTTGATTATCTTTCATAATCACAGTTATGAGAACCACTGCTTGAACCATTCAAGAAGTATAACATGTGCTAGTTTGTCCGAATTAACAATGTCCTATCTTGTTAATTCTATGACTAGGGATATTTAGATATTAACACATTTGCATGCAATAGACATCTCACATCATGAACACCTTCATGATTGCCTTTGCACTGTGTTTATAATATCTAGGACTTCATTTATTAATTTAAGATTTACAAACTCATGTATTTAAACATAGCATTAATAAATGAACAATGCCTTTTATTAAGAATATAAATTTCATACATATGAAAAACATCCCTATTACATGGGTTCTAAGGCATACTCTCTAACAAATCAAAGATCATAAATACATGTTAAAGAACATGGTATCTGGATTCGATCCACTCATGAGAACACTCATGGTACAAGTCATAAGTGTTTCTCATATGCAAGTTTTGTATCGGAGTTTTTAGACCTAAAATCTCTATGAAACTCTTTATGAATTACTGTGTGCTTTGACATACACCTAACGTGCTCGTAACAGAGTGACAAGTATGGGTATGCTTGGGTATACACTGATTCATGTTAGAGAGCATAAGAGAAGTGAAGGGATTACCCCTCTCTATAAGAGAGAAAATATCATCGACCACTTGATCAGTAAACTGAGAAGTGTATGGCCATACCGAGATGAAATAATGAGTAATCATTATTTATCTGAGAGTTCAGTGTCACTGGAATATCAAGAAAAGAATTAATATATATAAGGATGACTAGTTCTATGCCTTATATTAATTCTGATATTTTTGGGTAAGGGACTGTGTAAAATTGCATTAGGTCACTAAATGCCATATGCATTTTCATTTAATTTGGAATACTATAATATCTTGCTAGAGAATATTTATAGCCTTTGAATTAATTCATTAATTCATTGCCAACATTAAATGGACCTATAGGATCGCACATAAAGCATTGGCCTTAAAATAATTAAATTAAGTATTATGCATTAATTTGGGCTTTTAATTAAATTCAAATTAATGTGTGTAATGGGTTATAAGATTGCTATTGGACCTTGGCCCATGAGAGAGAGAAATTAAGCCCACAAGGTTTAATTTTAATTAATTAAATGTCTTGTATTAATTTAATTAATTGAGTATTAAAGCCCAAAAGACTTATGATCAAATTAAATCACTTAAATAGGGATATTAGTGGCCGAAACTCCTAGAGAAAAATTAAAGGAATTTCGGCACATGTATTATTTAATTAAGTGGTTTATTTGATTTTTATGTCTTATCTTTTTATCTTGGATTAAATCAAAGGAGTTTTTATCAATGTATATTACTTGTTTTAATTAAGTGATAAAGGCTAAGATTATTTATCTAGATGTAGTAGATTTTAGATTTATCACTTAAAAAATAAATTGATATATATTGAATGAGAGAGAAAAAGAAAACCTAGTCTTTCCTTTGGTTTTGGCGTGAAAATCATCTCTCTCTCAAGATTTTTCTTTTGGCCGAATTTCTCAAGAAGAAATAAACTTGTAGCTTAAACCCATTGCAAATACACAATACTTAAAGTGAGAGCTAGCAATCTCAATTTTAAGCTATCTTTGTGATTGTGTGTGTGTACATAGAGAAGAGTGGCATAAAGGCTATTCTTTTGGCATTGGTGGAGAGGATCAAAGGTTGATATATCCTTCTTGATTGTTGGTCATCATCAAAACCAAAATATTGAAGTGCATCTTACGTTGTATATTCTACAACCCTAAAATTGCATGTTTCGTTTCTTGCTTTGGAATTATATGGTATGTATGATAAAAATTTTTGTTTTTCAGCTATGCTATCATCACATTCATACCATGTCATTGTAAGGACCCAAAATAGGCCCTAGTAGAATTCAAGGGCAATTACATATTATTAAAGTCTAATTGAGTATTATTGGATGAATTATTAAGAGTTAAGATATTGATTTGGGCAAAATATTATTAAGTTATCAATAATTATGTGATAAATGTGTAAATTATATGGTATGAATTTTATAAGGTCTTAATTAAATTATTATTGTTGGTTTAATAATATTCAAGGGTGTAATTGAAGTAAAAAGTATTAATTTGGGATAAATTTGTAATTATGACATATTATGGGGTCAATTGAGAATTTAAGAATAGTGGAGAGGCTAATGTATGAAAGAGGTTAATTAGTGGGGTTGAATTATGAATAGACTAGTTTGTGGGAATGATTTGTGACATGCAAGATTTAGTGGGAAATCTTGGCATCATGCAATAAAATGAAAGGATCATTTAGGGAATTTGCCTTATTATTATATAGGTTGAAATGTAATGGATGGAAAGAGAAAGGGAAGATGGTGGTGAGTGTTGGTCGGCTGAGTTTGATGAAGAGGGAGAGTTTCTTATTCCTAAAACTTAATGAACCATTATCTCTAAGAAATCTTAGAGAAAATCTCATGCATGATAGTTGTTCAAGAGGATATTGTAATAGATTAAAAAGTTTAAGAAGGAGAAGATAAAAAGGATAAAGGAAAAGGACTTGCTGAATATTGATTAGGTAAAGTGAAGTTAGGCCAAGGTATGGGATGGTACTCACCTTGCATGCATGTGAATGATGATTGTATCAACAAGGTGCATATGTGTGATAGATGGAATAATTGGGATGAGATATGAATTTAGAATTTGTTACAATAGGTGTTACATGAAGTTTTGTTGAAACTATTGACTGTAATTTAGCTATAAAGAAAATGAGTTAGGGACCTTATTTCAAAGCTATATTAATTTTGATAGTTCCACATGAGATATAGGTATAAAAGTGTAGTTGAAAAATAGCACTAATTTGGCCTCTAAATTATCCCTACAATGATTGAATATTAGATACATCTTTGATTCCGATTTTGAACAGCTTGGGGTAAAATCTTCATAATTGAATGTACAATGATCAGAATGACATGAGGTCAATTCCTAGTTAAAATAGACTTCAAAGCCTACAATTTATATGAAGAAAACAAAGTCAAATAATGCTTACAAGATTGCCTAATTTTCACTTGAAAGTCGGAAATTCTGTGTTGCCTACTATGATGAACATGCCTTAGTAATTTAAACATATCTCGAGTTATAGAAATGATATTGAAAATATTTTTGATGTTATAGAAACTAGAAATATATATATACAACTTTGTAGAAGACAACCTTTACTAAAAAGACTGTTTAGTGTGTCAAAAACGATGTACAAAATAAAATTATTAAGCAGTTGCAGGATTTTGGGAACAAGGTGGAAAATTCGTATGGCCAAGCATACTGTCACGAGCGTGACACTTGCTGCGAGCGCGACATCATGATTTTGGCCCATAACTATGCTTTTTATTCTCCTTTATCAGTATATTTGGCTACCCCCATGTGATACACATATAACTGAACAAAATAGGCCTTGAATGCAAGTATACGAGAGCTCTAAACTCGTGTGTATATAGATTGGTATCAAAGGATATATATATAGATTTGCATGATTGGTATCATTTGCATTGAAAATTGTCTATGAATTTATACCTATGCATCATGAAAATTGTGCATTAATAGTTAAGTTATAGTACCATGAATAATTATGAAATTATTGTTAATCATATATGTGTATGATAATATGATTGTGACATGATGTGTTGTTTAAAGATCATATGTTCAAGTATAAGTTCATGATGAAAGTTAAATGTGTGTGACATATGGTAACATATAGATATATTTATAGCATATGATTGATGAGTGATTGAGGTATACACATTGATAATCATGCTTACAAGAACAAGCTTACTAGATGCGAATGTACTACAGGTATGTACAATCTATGATTATACTTATGAGTGCATGAGCATGTAATTGCCCTATGAGATAGAAAATGATTGAATGTCACTTAATAGATGAGATTATATGCATGTCCAAATGGTATACTATAAGTACAGCTTCGAAGTATGAAATGAACATGAACATAGTGTTGCCTGCAATAGAGATCAAATGTGGGTATGAATACATACATGATAGTCAATATTAAAAATGCTACCCATGACTGTTCGTATGATACTTATGGTTTGAAATATTAACTCTACCTGTAAAGAAAAGAAGTAATATGATTAGTATAATATATGTGTGCATATAAACATTTATGCATATGTATGATCTTATATGGTTGGGTTCGAAGCTTGAAAACTATTTTAGAGTAATGATTCAAATAATCTTTTTAAAAGTGAAATGTATAACAATGTCTTTGCTTAATTGAAATGACATGATTAAGCATACGTTTTGTCACATAATGGCATGTTAAAATACAAATCTACAGTGTTATAGACTTAATTATAGAAATCTTATTAAACCATATAATGGCATTATATAAGTATAGTCTTGACATGTAGAAAAGTTACATGATTGAATAAGATTACAAGTATTAAATGGTAATACCCAACAGCGAATACGCTCACAGATTTACAAAAAGTTACATATGATTGTGTATATGAATATATTGATTACAGTTACACAAGAGTATTCATGTGCATATAAGACTATGGAAGATTAAATGAAAGATAAAGTAAATTGATTTTATTGCCTGCGTTGAGTCTAGGAAGTGGATAGATAGGCATGCCTATAAGGGTACCTTGCAGCTGCTTCTGAACATTTTGACCTGTTTAGGTTCACTTGAATTTAAAAGTATAGTGACCCTGTTTGGGTTTAAAAGTTAAAGTTAATTTAAGCAACCCTCGTGTGGGTTGTAGCCGACCCCGTTTGGGTCCGCTTGACCGGTCCATGTTATTTGATTGACCCCGTTTGGGTCCATGTTATTTGTTCGACCTCGTTTGGGTCCACCGATTTATCATACAGTTTTATCCCTACAAGGGATCGTCGATTAATACCTCCGGGTATCTCTTTGGTGCCTTCGGGTGACCTATTATCTCTTTGGTGCCTTCGGGTGACCTATTATTTCTTTGGTGCCTTCGGGTGACCTACTACCTTCAGGTACCACCGTATAACCCGTTATCCACCTCTTTAGAATAGTGCAGGCTGTACACAAAAGTTACCTTGGATAAATTGATGGTATACATATGTGGGTCTTTTGTGATCATAAGTCTTTTTCTAGATGTATGTCAATTCATGATATATGAAAGAGTATTATAATATTTAATGGATGCAACAATTTTATAATTGCATAAGCATATTTCATATTAAAGATTATAAGAGTTAGTCAGTAACAACCAGTGTTTTTGAAATAGTTTTCTTATGAATATATTTATATGTTCACATTGTTTATATGTGTACACATTTAATGAAATTGTGTTTGTTATTTACGGTGTGATGTATGCATAACTAAGACCTATAACCTGGGTATATAAGAATAATCTGGCAATGTTGTATAATTGTTATGTTTAATTGATAGGCTTATTTTTGTAACTTATGCTATATAAAGTAACCTTATAATATTATAAAGATCTCATGGCATTTGGAAGTGTTGTTTTGCCATTTTAATTCTAATGGGTTTATATCAGAGACATACGAGTATAGATAAAAAGATAATGGATCATTATGCTAGTATGGTTTAGTATTAATTCAAAGGCTATTCACATGATTATTAGTTGAATTTAAAGTCATAGGACATTGAGGCTTACATTATTACTAAAGAACAGTGCCCTAAAACCACAGAGGAAAGGGATAACATGAGTAAAATCCCATATGCGTCTGCTATTGGATCTATCATGTATGCTATGTTATGTACTAGGTTGGCTGTTGCTCATGCACTGAGTATAACTAGTAGGTTTCAGCAAAACCCTGGTGAGAAGCACTGGTCTGCTGTAAAAGGGATTCTGAAGTACTTGCGAAGGACTAAGGATCACTTCTTGGTGTATGGTGGTCAAGAAGAGCTCGTCATACAAGGTTATGCCGATGCTACTTTTCAAACCAGCACTCAGGATTCTATATCACAATCTGGGTTTGTTTTTGTTTTGAACGGTGGTACTGTCAGCTGGAGAAGCTCGAAGCAAGAGACCATTGCCGACTCAACTACAGAATCTGAGTATATTGTCGCGAGTGAGGCTGCAAAAGAGGCTGTTTGGATTAAAAATTTCATTTCTGGATTAGGAGTGGTCCCAAGCATCCTAGATCAATTAGAAATTTTCTATGACAACAATGGGACCATCGCACAAGCTAATGAGCCCCGATCACACAAGAAATCCAAACACATACTCAGGAGGTATTACCTGATCAGAGAGATCATTGATCGTGGGGACGTCAAGGTTAGCGAGATAGCAAGTGAAGACAATGTAGCAGATCCTTTGACGAAACAGTTGCGTCTAAATCTGTACGAAGCTTATTTGAGAGCATTCGGGTCTTAGGGCTATGCCCAATTGGGACTAGTGCTAGTGGGAGATTGTTAGTGTAAGCCCTAGCCCCAATACATTGTAATAAAACACTTTGGTTAATAAATAAGGCATTTGTTTTATCTATTGTATTCCTATGCATATCAATAGATAGAACTATCCAATAATGTTGCTTCAGTTTAAGTTATCATGTGTGAGGCACATGGTTGTAAAACCTTGAAACAAATGAGACTTCATTCTAAATAACCCTAGTCAGTCATTGTTACGGGAATAATAATGAATTTAGACTAGTATGCTCTCACTGATAAGTTGAGTTCTGTTTTACGGATCATAAGGACAAGAGTGTCAATCAGCGATCATATATACATGTTAAAGAACATGGTATATGGATTCGATCCACTCATGAGAACACTACATGGTACAAGTCATAAGTGTTTCTCATATGCAAGTTTTGTATCGGAGTTCTTAGACCTAAAATCTCTGTGAAACTCTTTATGAATTACTGTGTGCTTTGACATACACCTAACGTGCTCGTAATAGAGTGACATGTACGGGTATGCTTGGGTATACATTGATTTATGTTAGAGAGCATGAGAGAAGTGAAGGGATTACCCCTCTCTATAAGAGAGAAAATATCATCGGCCACTTGATCAGTGAACTGAGAAGTGTATGGCCATACCGAGATGAAATAATGAGTAATCATTATTTATCTGAGAGTTCAATGTCATTGGAATATCAAGAAAGGAATTAATATATATATAAGGATGACTAGTTCTATGCCTTATATTAATTCTGATATTTTTGGGTAAGGGACTGTACAAAATTGCATTAGGTCACTAAATGCCATATGCATTTTCATTTAATTTGGAATGCTATAATATCTTGCTAGAGAATATTTATAGCCTTTGAATTAATTCATTAATTCATTGCCAACATTAAATGGACCTATAGGATCGCACATAAAGCATTGGGCTTAAAATAATTAAATTAAGTGTTGGACATTAATTTGGGCTTTTAATTAAATTCAAATTAATGTGTGTAATGGGTTATAAGATTGCTATTGGACCTTGGCCCATGAGAGAGAGAAATTCAGCCCACAAGGTTTAATTTCAATTAATTAAATGTCTTGTATTAATTTAATTAATTGAGTATTAAAGCCTAAAAGACTTATGATCAAATTAAATCACGTAAATAGGGATATTAGTGGCCGAAATTCCTAGAGAAAAATTAAAGGAATTTCGGCACATGTATTATTTAATTAAGTGGTTTATTTGATTTATATGTCTTATCTTTTTATCTTGGATTAAATCAAAGGAGTTTTTATCAATGTATATTATTTGTTTTAATTAAGTGATAAAGGCTAAGATTATTTATCTAGAGGTAGTAGATTTTAGATTTATCACTTAAAAAATAAATTGATATATATTGAATGAGAGAGAAAAAGAAAACCTAGTCTTTCCTTTGGTTTTGGCGTGAAAATCATCTCTCTCTCAAGATTTCTCTTTTGTCTGAATTTCTCAAGAAGAAATAAACTCCTTCATTGTCTTGTGTTCTTGGATGTCTATAGCATCTTAAAGAAGTATAAGATTAAATCTTGTAGCTTAAACCCATTGCAAATACATCTCAATTTTAAGCCATCTTTGTGATTGTGTGTGTGAACATAGAGAAGAGTAGCGTAAAGGCTGTTCTTTTGGCATTGGTGGAGAGGATCAAAGGTTGATATATCCTTCTTGATTGTTGGTCATCATCAAAACCAAAATATTGAAGTGCATCTTAAGTTGTAAGTTCTACAACCCTAAAATTGCATGTTTCGTTTCTTGCTTTGGAATTGTATGGTATGTATGATAAATTTTTTTTTCCACTGTGCTATCATCACATTCATACCATGTCATATTCCATCAATAACTGCCATTCTCTTATGACTTAAGGCAATAGCTACAACATTAGCTTTTCCCGGATGGTAATCTACTATACAATCATAATCCTTAAATAGTTTTAGCCATATTCGCTATCTCAAGTTGAGTTCCTTTTGCGTAAACAAATACTTGAGACTCTTGTGATCTATATAGATTCTACATCTTTCCTTATACAAATAATGTCACCAAATCTTCAAAGTAAAAACTACTGTTGCCAACACTAAGTCATGAGTTGGGTAATTTTCTTAAGCGGTTTCAATTGTCTAGATGCATAAGCCACTACCTTGCCATCTTGCATTAACACACAACCCAAACAAACTTTAGAAGCATCACTGTACATGGCATACTCTTTTCCCGAAACTGGTTGTGTCTGTAACACCCTCTAAATGATTATCTAGTGTATATTATTTTATTTATACTCCTACTACAGTTAATTTATTATTAAATTAAAAGAAAATTCGACAACATGACGGCTTCATATTCATGCTACCCAAACCTGTAAAATTCAGTTTACACTCCCAAAAGTCATTTCTCCAACTCCCAAACTTCAATCAATCAACATAACACTTTAATATAATTCACCACGCAATAAAATAAATGTATCACTTTAAGCATGCCAACCAAACCATTAAATTCATTACATATATATATAAGTTATTACAACCAAACTTTATGTAATACTTGTGAGTCAAACATAATTATACAATCTTAAAGAAATCAAAAAGGTCTTCTGCTTTGTACATGCCACTATTAATCTACAGTGCTAGTTGGCTTCGCTTGTCCCCACGTGCAGTCACAGTAAACTACACGCTAAGCAACATAGTCTCTTAGTGGTGGATGCATCTGCACAAAATTTCACTCGATATATATATTCTATACAATTTAATAAATTAATTCGTCAATAATTTAATTAAATTTCCAACTTGCATAAATTCTAAATTTATTCTCCTTATCTTAAAATTTTCTCCAAATCAGCTCAAAATTTTTCTTTCATGTTTAATTTCACAATTTCTTTAATTTAAGTGAAAAATTACAATTATACCCTTGAAGTTGACATTTTCAATATTTGACATAATTTTGACTTTTTTCATTGACTTTTCTTCCGGTTAACTAATTTAACTCCAACTTGACTCAGTTGACTTCCTTTGATTTTTATTTCCTTTTTAATCACACAAATTACATTTTAGTCCTAAAAAATTTTTCATTAGATGAAAAATTACCGTTAAGTCCCTATGAACTTTTTTAATTACTATTTTACCCTTATTAAACATATATACCTCATTTTTCACCTTATCTCATTCTTATTCATATTTTTAATATTAGAGAAGCCAAAAATACATCTTTTTCGTAGTTTATTTCAAAATTGCCATTTTGCCCCAAGTTGCAGACAGTAGGAAAACTATAAATCGAATAAGCAAATCAGCAAATCTAGTAAGCGGGAGCGACCATACCACAAGGGTACAATGCTACTCCCTAGTATGTCAATATAATGAGCTGGCTAACAGTATATCTTCATTTTTCAGTACAGAACAATAAAGTAGTAGTATAGTATACAGAACACCGCAGGGTAAATGCCCCTATGGTTAGCCGTACTATCCTAAGGTTCAGGGTTATCCATTGAACACTAAGAGCATTATAAATCATTGTATTTTCATACTTAAATTGTTCTCAAGATAGTGCATCAATCTCAATATGCTATAAGTTGTTTTCACACAAACTTGATTATCCTCATTATGATATTTTAATCACATTATACCCTAATTTGTTCTCATATGAGTTTATTATTTAATAATTCTTCATATATAGGCATTTAATATTACAAAATTCAATTAAACCATTTTATTCCACAAGTAACACTATTCAGCCATATGGAAAAATCATAATTCAAAATTTTTTCTTCCTCCAATTTCATGCTATACATGCTTAAATAATCATTTTTAACATAACATTGAAATTTGCATGAATTACATTTGAATATCTTCAAGTTACCATGATTTTCACCATTATGTAACTATATCACAATTAGGATAAAACCTCATATTTTAATTTAATAAACATAATTTCATCTTTTACACATTAATTTAGCTATTTATCATAAAACACCCAATTATATGCCATTTTACACTAAAGTTCCCTATGGTACATAATTCGGCCAACATAACTCTTACCCCTTTTAATTAAATTTCTCACCTTAATTAAGTTTCTAACAACTTAATTTGACATTATATGATGTTACCTTAATTTATTTCATAATTACATGCAATTAAACATAGTTACATAATAGAAAAATTAGGGAAATTCATCTAAATTAGTGAAGTTTAATGTAATACACATCCACTAACCTCAATTGGGATTGATTTCCACCTAGTCTTCCCTTTCCTTCCCTTTCCTCCTTGTCTTCTTCCTTCTCCTTTGTTTTCTTCTTTTGGCCGAATTCTGAGAGAGAAAATTTGTGAGTTTAAATTGAAATTTTAAGCAAATTAAAGCTACTACAATACTCTCCTAATCATTCTCTACATGCTTATATAAAATTCCCCTACTAATCCTAACTAGAACTCATAAAATCACTCAATTACTCTAAACTTTTCTTACCTTATTTCTACAATTCTTGAATTCCACTTGCTGCAAATATTATTCTAGGTTAAAGATGATGAAATTCTAGGTAGGTGGTTGAAATTTGGGCATAAAATTTAGATAGATAAAGCTTGGATGAAAGAAAAATAATGGAGAGGGACTAGTTTTGCTCAGTTTAGATTTTTTGAAGGGAAGGGAACCAAATGCTAGTATTTCATGGTGACTTCCAGAATTTGACTCCTTTTATACTTCTTTTTTAGTGGTAAAAAGGAGGGGCCATGATTCAATCTTTTACTATTTAATCCAATGTCTTAAAATTAAGCCACTTGTCACTCGATCACCCACTTCTACATATCTATTTACCATAGTCTTGTACACGCTGGATAATAACTTAATTTAAATGAAATTATTGTTCCCATATGTAAAAATTCCCAAGTTTGACCTCTCAATTGACCTGATTTCGATTTTGCACCCTAAAATATGAGTTTTCGTTCCCAATATTAGATTGCCATGAAATTTTGGCTTAAGTGTCCCTATATATTCAAGAACCTATGGTAAAAAATTCAACTAATTCCAACATCACTTCGGTATACTTCTCGCCCCAGCAGCCTGTGTAATCGGTCCAAAGCCTGAAATTCTCGAATTGTCAGAATTACTATTTTTTTGTTCCTAGGGTGTCTTTACATTATTTATATAATGTATATGAAATATGGGAGCAATTAGAGATCTCACGGTCCTCCAATCGCTCGGTTAAAATATTGTTCACCTTTAGGTAAACCCATGAAATTTTCTTTTGTTTGCTCATTTGGAGGCCTATTTGACCTCAGTTTCTCCTCAAATTGTACCACTAACCTCCATTTAACCTATACTTTCATGCTCTGAGATTTACTATGCATGACAGATGCAAAATTAGTGGTGTTAGAGTACACCCCCCTTAAATAAAAATTTCATCCTCGAAATTTATGTGGACCGAATAAGTGGGGATACTGTTGTCTCATTGTCTCCTAAGATTCCTAGGTAGCTTCTTCTACATTGTAGCATTTCCAAAGCATTTTGACTAATAAGATCTACTTATGTCATAGTTTCCTGGTTTTTTGAGCTATGATTCTCACTGGTTCTTCATCATAGGACAAATCAAGTCTCAACTATATTTCTTCTGATGTAATGACATGAGAAGGATTTGAACGATATCTCTTTAACATAGAAACATAAAATACGTCATGGATCCTCTCCAATTCAGAAGGTAACTTTAACCTGTATGCTATTGGTCCCACTTGATGTATTACTTCGTAAGGTCCAATAAACCTGGGACTAAGCTTATACTTTTCACCAAATTAGAGAATCTTCCACCATGGAGAAACTTTTAGAAATACGTTATCCCCCACATTGAATTCTATGTCCTTTCTCTTCAAATTTGCATATGACTTATGTTGGTCTATTACTTCAAGTTAATGTAACACCCTTTGTTTCTTTAATCAAGTCAAGTCCCACTAACTATTTTTCACTGAATTATGTCCAGCATAAAGGTGTCCTAAATTTCCTCCCGTACAGTGTTTCATATGGTACCATCTTAATGCTAGATTGGTAATTATTGTTATACGTGAATTCAGCTAATGGAAAATATCTCTCCCAACTACCTCTAAACTCTAGCACACAACACCATAACATATCCTACAATACCTATATCACCCGCTCGGATTGGCCACCTATTTGTAGATGGAAAGCTTTACTATAATTTAAATGGGTTCCTAGTGCTTTTTGGAGTTTTTGCTAGAATCTGGAAGTAAACCATGGGTCCTTGTTAGAAATTATGGATATTGGAGCACCATGAAGCCTCATAATTTCATTTATATAAATTTTTGCAAGTCTGGATAAAGAGAAATCCGATCTCACTGGGAGAAAATGAGCTAATTTAGTCATCCTGTCCATAATTACCCGGATGAAATCATACTATTTCTTTGTAAGTGGTAAACCGGATACAAAATCCATAGTAATTCGCTCCCATTTCCATTCTGGTATAGTGATAGGATGTAATAACCCCGAAGGCACTTGATGTTCAGCTTTGACCTGTTGACAGATTAAACATTTTGTTACAAAATCCGCTATTTGATTCTTCATTCCTAGCCACTAGTATGATTTCTTTAGTTCTTGATACATTTTGTTACTGCCGAGATGCATAGTATAGGGGCTACTATGAGCTTCTGTCAAAATGCTTTTCTTCAATTCTACATTGCTGGGTACACATATTATACCTTTATAGTATAAGCAATCATCATGACCCAGGGAAAACTCAATACTTTTACCTGCCTGTGTCTGAGGATGGGAGATAATGGAGGCTAGCCTTTCATCTTGTCTCTAACCAACCTTTACTGTTTGAAGCCAATCTGGTTTCATTTACATTTTGGCCATAAGTGCTCCATCCTATGCTATATTTAATCTCACTTTCATAAATCGTAGGGCCATTAAATACTTCCTGTTGAGCTCATCAGCTACCATATTTGCTTTGCAATGTTGGTAATCAATCAAGCAATCATAGTCCTTGATGAGTTCCAGCCATCGTCTTTGTCGTTAATTGAGCTCTTTTTGTACAGGTAGATATTTTAGACTTTTATGATCAATATAAATGTAGCATTTCTCCCAGTATAGATATTGTCTCCATATCTTCAAAGAAAACACAATGGCTACCAGTTCCAGATCATAGGTAGGGTAGTTTCTTTCATGTAGTTTTAGTTGTCTAGAAGCATATGCCACTACCTTTCCTTCCTGCATAAGCACATACCCTAACCCGTTCTTGGAGGCATCACTGTAAAAAACATAAGGTTTACCTGAAATGGGTTGAGTAAGAACAGGTGCCTCAATCATCATGCTTTTTAGCTTCTCGAAGCTTTGCTGACATTTCTCAGTCCATTCAAATTTGGCATTCTTCTGTAGTAACTTGGTAAGTGAGGAGCCTATCATAGAAAATCCTTTCACAAATCGCCTGTAATACCTAGCTAATCTAAGAAAGCTTCGAACTTCTGGAACATTTTTAGGCGGCTTCCAATTAAGAACGACTTTAATTTTCTTGGGATCCACCTTCATACCTTCAGCTAAAACTATGTGACCAAGGAAAGCTACTTCATTCAGCCAAAACTCGCATTTGCTGAATTTAGCATATAACTGCTTATCCCTCAGTGTCGGCAGTATAATTCTCAGTTGTCGATCATATTCCTCTGGTATCTTAGAATAAACCAGGATTTCATCAATAAATACCACCACGAATTGATCTAGATAGGGATGAAAGATACGATTCATCAAATTCATGAAAGTAGCCGGTGCATTAGTGAGACCAAAAGGCATAACTACAAATTCATAGTGCCCATACCTCGTACGGATAACAATCTTCGGGATGTCTGCTTCCTTTACTCTAAGCTAGTAGTAGCCCGATCTCAAGTTAATTTTTGAAAATGTACTAGCACCCTTCAGTTGATCAAACAAATCATCGATTCTAGGTAATGGATATTTATTTTTAATGGTGACTTTATTCTACTGCCTATAGTCAATACATAATCTAAGAGACCCATCTTTCTTCTTTACAAATAACACTAGAGCTCCCTAAGGGGAAACACTTAGACGGATGAACCCTTTTTCTAACTATTCTTGCAGCTAAATCTTCAGTTTTTCAAATTCTGTTGGTGCCATATGGTAAGGAGCCATAGCAATGGGTGCTATACAAAGTAACACATCAATGCTAAAATCAACTTCCCTTGTTGGGGGTAATCCTGGTAATTCATTAGCAAAGACATCAGGGAAGTCTCTAACTGTAGGCACATCACTGACTTGTAGCTTCTGAGCCTCAGATTCAGTAACAATAGCCAAATAAGCCACACACCCTTTTCTAATACACCTGTGTGCTATAGTGGCTGAGATGACATTTGATAAGAAGTCATATCGTTCCCCTATAATCAAAATTTCTTGATCTTTCGGGGTTTTTAAAGTGATCCTTTTTAAACAACAATGGATAATTGCCAGGTGTTTATGGAGCAAATCCATCCCCAAGATAACATCAAACTCATGGAATGGAAGTTCAATCAAATTTGTAGGGAAGATAGCCTGTTGTATCTAGATAGGACAATCCCTATATAACTTATTCACAACCATATTATGACCTAAAGGGTTACTCAGCATAATATCTTGATCTAACTGTGCTTTTTCTAGTCCCTTTCCCTATGCAACTCTAGTGCTCAAATATAAATGTGTAGATCCAGGATCTATCAGTGCACAAACAACATCATCAAACAAGTAAAACTTACCTATAATCACATCCAGAGCATCCTGCTCCTCTCTGGCTTTGACTGCATAAGTCCTAGCCAAAGATGGCCTCTCTGAAGCTGCTAAAGCTAAGGCACTACCTTGGGTGGATGCAGTCCCACTAGACCCACCTCTACCTCGACCTCGACCTAAAGGAAACCCCTATTTTCCAGCAGTAACCTGTGTTGATGATCTAGGAAAATTCTTCACTAGGTGATCTTGGGATCCACACCTCAGACAAGCTTATGTCAGTCTCTAGCACTCCCCTGTATGTCGTCTCCCATAGTGCTTACAAACTGGCACCTCTGATCTGTTCGATACTTGGCCTCAGGAAGCATTACCCACTGATGCAATAGAGGAGGGTGCCCGTACTGTGGTATGCTGACTCGCTGCTTGCATGGCTGAGGAATCCTATTGGGGAGCTGCTATAGAGCCTTTAACTCTCTTACTAGACCCACTGCCTTATGCTCTTGAAGCTAGCCTTCTTCTCTGCTAGAATCTGGCTCGTCTACTTGCTTCCTCTTATTGAACAGTCTCCATCTTGATAGCAGTATATACTAGCTCTTTCTATTTGAATACTCTAGCATTGCTAAGATCTTTCTCAAATCATTATGGAGACCTCTCTTGAAAAGTTAACACATTTGCTCTAGAGAAAAGTTGTATTCTTTCATATAGAAACTCAGCCTCTCAAATTCCCGATCGTACTCCTGAACCGACCGTGTACCCTGGCATAATTGCCAAAAGCCTCCTCCATGGCTCTCAGATACTCTCTGCCCACATATTTATCATGAAACTATTTGTATAAATAATCATAAGTAACCTGCTTTGGTGGTGTATGGCATCTAACTGTGTCCCACCATATGTATACCGATCCCTGAAATAATGCTACTACACCCTCAAACTTTTCTTCTGGTGGGTTGTGTGTAATTTGAAATAGCCTCACAATTTTATTAAGCCATTCTTCTACCTTTGTAGCTGTGATTGGCTCTTGGCCATAAAAATCCTTTTCACCCAATCATTTTATTGCTCCAGTATAGATCTATTAGATGACTAGGGTGGTGCCTGCTGCTGAGGATGAAATCTCTAAAAAAACTCTGCCATCATCTGCATAACATCAGCTAGTGTAGGAGGTGGAGGTGGCTATGGCACTAGTGTAGGAGTGTGCTGGAAGGGCTGCTGTGATCTGGTACTCGGTGTTGATTCCTATATTTTTTGGGTTTACAGCAGCCTCACTCGCTATCTGAGCAATTTTTTTGGAGCTAGAAGCCATAGCCATAACTAAAATGCACAAAGCATAGATAAGATTTAAATTCTAGCATTAATATCATAATATAGTGGCATGTACAATATCATTATCATATGCTCACCCATTCTCCCAATTAACATCACATCATATGTATTAACTCTAATTTTAGGATCGCCTAAACCACACTCTGATGCAATTTAATGTAACACCCTCTAAACGATTATTTAGTCCGTATTATTTTATTTATACTCCAACTATAGTTAATTTATTATTAAATTAAAAGAAAATCTGATAGCATGACGGCTTAATATTCATGCTACCCAAACCTGCAAAATTTAGTTTACACTCTCAAAAGTCATTTCTCTAACTCCCAAACTTCAATCAATCAACACAATACTTCAATATAATTCACCACGCAATCAAATAAATGCATCACTTTAAGCACGCCAACCAAACCATTAAATTCATTACATATATATAAGTTATTACAGCCAAACTTTATGTAATACTTGTGAGTTAAACATAATTGTACAATCCAAAAGAAATCAAAATGGTCTTTTGCTCTGTACATGCCACTATTAATCTCCAGTGTAGCTACCTACACTTGTCCCTGCACACAGTCATAGTAAACTATACGCTAAGCAACATAGTCACTTAGTGGTGGTTGCATTTATTAGTGTAAGCCCTAGCCCCAATGCATTGTAATAAAACACTTTAATTAATAAAATGAGGCATTTGTTTTATCTATTGTATTCCTGTGCATATCAATTGATAGAACTATCCAAGAATGTTGTTTCAGTTTAAGTTATCATATGTGAGGCACATGGTTGTAAGACCTTGAAACAAATGAGACTTCATTCTAAATATCCCTAGTTAGTCATTGTTATGGGAATAACAAATGAATTAAGACTAGTATGCTCTGTTTGATAAGTTGAGTTATGTCTTATGGATCATAAGGACAACAGTGTCAATCAGAGATCATAGATACATGTTTAGAACATGGTATCTGGATTCGATCCACTCATGAGAACACTGCATGGTACAAGCCGTAAGTGTTTCTCATATGCAAGTTTTGTATCAGAGTTCTTAGACCTAAAATCTCTATGAAACTCTTTATGAATTACTGTGTGCTTTGACATACACCTAACATGCTCGTAACAAAGTGACAAGTATGGGTATGCTTGGGTATGCATTGATTCATGTTAGAGAGCATGAGAGAAGTAAAGGGATTACCCCTTTCTATAAGAGAGAAAATATCATCGGTCACTTGATCAGTGAACTGAGAAGTGTATGGCCATACCGAGATGAAATAATGAGTAATCATTATTTATCTGAGAGTTCAGTGTCACTGGAATATCAAGAAAGGAATTAATATATATAAGGATGACTAGTTCTATGCCTTATATTAATTTTGATATTTATGGGTAAGGGACTATGCAAAATTGCATTAGGTCACTAAATGCCATATGCATTTTTATTTAATTTGGAATTCTATAATATCTTGCTAGAGAATATATATAGCCTTTGAATTAATTTATTAATTCATTGCCAACATTAAATGGACTTATAGGATCACACACAAAGCATTGGGTTTAAAATATTTAAATAAAGTATTGGGCATTAATTTGGGCTTTTAATTAAAGTCAAATTAATGTATGTAATGGGCATTATAAATGCTATTGGACCTTGGTCCATGAGAGAGAAAAATTCAGCCCACAAGGTTTAATTTCAATTAATTAATTATCTTGTATTAATTAAGTTAATTGAGTATTAAAGCCTAAAAGAATTTAAATTAAATTAAATCATTTAAATATAAGGTGAAGTGGCCGAAATTCCAAGATAAAAAAACCAAGGAATTTCGGCACATGCACATTACTTATATTAAGTGGTTTTATTTAATTAAATGTCTTGTGTTTTATTTCAAATTTGAATTTTAAATTCAAAAGAGTTTAAATCAATATATATATTACTTATTTTTAGGAAGTGATTGAGATTGAATTAATTATCTTGAGATAGCAAAATTCAGATCAAACACTTGCCAAAAGATAATGATATATATTAGTAAAGAAATAAAACCCTAGGGTTACAAGTGTGTGGCGTGAAACCTTAGTTCTTCTATGGTTTCGGCGTGAACTTCTCATCTCTCTCTCACAAAATTCTTTTGGCCAATTTTCATGAGGAGAAAGGATTGTTCCTCATTCTCTTGTGTTCTTGGGTATTTATAGCACCTAAAAGAAGTACAAGATCAAGTCTTGTAGCTTCAAACCATAGCCATTACATAATACTTATTTTGAGAGCTAGCAATCTCGGTTTTTAAGCTATCTTTGCAAGTGTGTGTGTGAGAATAGAGAGGAGTGACATAAAGGCTGTTCCTTGGAATTGGTGATCAAGATCTAAGGTGGATAAATTCATATTGGTTGCTGGTCATCACCAAATTCAAGATTTAAAAGGCATCTAAAGTTGTAAGTTTTAAAACCCTTAAATTGCATGTTTCGATTATTGTCATGGAATTGTATGGCATGTATGATCAAATTTTTTTATTTTTCGCTGCATGATCTTTATGTGCATACCATGTCATATTCCATCAGTGGTATCAGAGCCTAATCATGCTTATTTTAATGCTTTAGATGCATGAAATAATTAATCAAAAATTGTTATTTTAAATACGTGCAATGCTGAAATTTTCTGTTTTGAGTTTTTTGCATTATTTTGGTGTAAAAACAATTTTAAATGTTTAGATAGGTATTATAATTAATATGAAATGTTAATATACTGTCCTAAGCTGTTCTAAGAGCTGTTAATGGTCGAATTTAATTGATAATACCTGATGGTACATGTTAATATTAAAATTAGGTGTTATTTGGCATGTTAATTGTTAGTTTAAAAACTAGTTTTAAATATTAAATGTAAAAACGATTTTGGCATGTTTGTAAGTGATTTTTAAAGATTAAATATCAGGTCTGGACATATTTTAAATTTGGTTTTAATTCTGGTCCATGACAATTTAATTAATTAATTTTAAAATCACTTAAAACTATGACTAGTTTGTATTTGTTACATGTTTAATCAACATTTTTTTTTGTTATTTTGATTAAAATGGTAAAAACACATTTAGATCAGATTGGTACAGAATATTAAATCAATATTTATGACCTTATTTAAATTATTAAATGACTCATAAAATTGATTTAAGTATTTGTGCATTTTTATGGCATCACATAAGCATTAAAACAACTAGTTTTGTTGTTTGTTTGTTTTTATATGCATGCTGTGTATCATATATATGTTCTTCATGATTTTGTGTTTTAATTCATGTTGGTACATATTATATGTATTTTTAATGTTTATGGGCTATATGACATAAAATTAAAAATGGTAAAATTGGAAATTATACTAGAGTTGATTTATAGCACAAATCTAACTAGTTTCTGTTTTGGGCTTTTAAGAGAACTTATTCAATAAGAGGATTTAGTGGACCTCCATGTGGGGAATGGAGCACGAGTTGCTGCCATGGAGATAGGCGACTATCAACTCACTTTACCTTCCGGACTTTGTTTAATTTTAAAAAATTGTTATTATGTGCCTGCTATGAGCAAAAACATTATTTCAGTTTCATGTTTGGATTTGGATGAATTTGATTATGTTATTAAAAATGTCAATGCTCATATTCGTCGCCAAGGCATTTCTTATGGCAATGCCATGTTGCAAAATGGCCTTTATATCCTTGATTTACAAAACAAAGAGTCCATATACAGCATTAATACAAAGAGGGTTAAATCAAACGAATTGAACCTTACTTACTTCTGGCATTGTCATTTAGGATATGCAAACAAAAAAAGCATTTCAAGACTCCATAAAACTGGAGTACTTGGGTCATTCGACTTAGAGTCTTATGATACATGCGAGCCATGTTTGCTTGGAAAAATTATAAAGAGTCCTTTTAACAAGAAAGGTCAAAGGACTAATGGCTTATTGGAACTAATACATACCGATGTATGTGGACCATTAAGTACAGAAGCTAGAAGTGGTTTTAGCTACTTCCTGACATTCACAGATGACTTTAATAGATATGGCTATGTCTATCTAATGAAGTACAAATCTGAAACTTTTGAGATATTCAAAGAGTTTAAGAATGAAGTAGAAAAACAACTTGGAAAAAGTATAAAAGCCATTCGATCAGATCGAGGTGGCGAATACTTAAGCCAAGAATTTGACAGTCATCTAAAAGAGTGTGGTATTATTTCACAGCTCACTCCTCCCGAAACGCCACAATGGAATGGTGTGTACGAAAGGAGAAATCGAACTCTGTTGGACATGGTTCGATCTATGATGAGTCAAGCTAATCTTTCTGTCTCTTTTTGGTGTTATGCATTAGAAATTGTTGCGTTTCTACTAAATCATACTGCAACTAAAGCAGTTGAGAAGACACCATACGAGGTATGGATTGGAAAAGAACCCAATATGTCATTTCTTAGGATTTGGGGTTGTGAAGCACATGTTAAGAAATTAACATCTGACAAGCTAGAGTCCAAATCTACTATCTGCTTGTTTGTGGGTTATCCCAAAGAAACAACGGGATACTACTTTTACTCATAAGCCGATAAAAAAGTATTTATTGCTTGCAAGGCTGTTTTTGTAGCACCCTTATCCTATAATCTGTACATATCACTTTATTCAACTCATTACACATGAGTTACTGTGTAACATAAACATATAATCAACTATATAGAGAACTTATATTCATACTTAATCCATAAGAGTGCTAAACTATTAAAACTTCACAATATACATTAGAGTCTCTTTACAAAAATATAACCGCTAATAACATCTTACAAAATAGTTGTACTTTTACAAGATTTCCAACACAACATAAAACCTTTGAAATATAAAAAGGAACAAAAAGACAACTATATACTTTATGATCTTCAAAGACTTGTGTTGGCCAGCCAGCTACAGATATCAATCCTGATAGAAAGTCTTAACCTTGCAACCTACACAGATGAAACACCCGTGCTAAGCTATAAAGCTTAGTGGGGAACTAAATCATGATAGACGACCACTCACAGTGATCGTCAACAAGCATCCAACATGCTTCAAATGTAACAATGATTTATTTCAAGGAATGAAAGAAATTAAACATTTAAATTCACTTATAGAAATCATACAATGTAATACATATAAGAATAAAGGACACATATATATAGAGAGCATTTAGCAATTAACATGCAATTTGTTTTTGTACTAGCAGTATAGATACATATGTATATTGAGCATTCTTTTAGACTTGGGTTTTGTATGCAACAAAAGGAATATCATATGTAGAATAGTATAAAGTCAACTAAGAATTTGCATGCCTTATTAAACTTTTCTTAACCTTGATAATAAAGCCTGCACTATTCTAAAGAGGTGGATAACGGGTTATACGGTGGTACCCGAAAGTACTAGGTCACCAGAAGGCACCAAAGAGATAATAGGTCACCCGAAGGCACCAAGGAGATACCCGGAGGTATTAAACGATGATCCCTTGTAGGGATAAAACTGTATGATAAATCAGTGGACCCAAACGAGGTCAATCAAATAACATGGACCTAAACGGGGTCAATCAAATAACATGGACCCAAACGGGGTCAATCAAATAACATGGACCCAAACGGGGTCAATCAAATAACATGGACCCAAACGGGGTCACTATACTTTTAAATTCAAGTGGACCTAAAGAGGTCAAAATGTTCAAAAGCAGCTGCAAGTTACCCTTAGAGGCATGCCTATCTATCCACTTCCTAGACTCAAAGCAGGCAGAACAATCTCTTTAATTTATCTTTTCTTTATTCATTCATATTCTTATATGCACATGTATACTCTGGTATAACTGTAATCAATGTATTCATATATACAATCATGTGTAACTTTTCTGCATGTCAAGACTATACTTATATAATACCATTATATGCTTTAATAAGATTTCTATAATTGAGTCTGTAGCACTGTAGATTTGTATTTTCGCATGCCAACATGTGACAATACATATGCTTAATTAAGTCATTTCAATTAAGCAAAGACATAGTTATACATTTCACCTTAAAAATATTATTTGAATCATTACTCTAAAATAGTTTTCAAGCTTTGAACCCAACCATGTAAGATCATACATATGCATATATGTTTATATGCACACATATATTCTACTAATCACATTACTTCTTCATACAAGCAAAGTTAACATTTCAAACTATATGTACTATAGTAATTTTGAAGAAATCCATAGGAATCATGTAGAATCATCTAGACTTATATATATATATATATCAACAAATTAAAGGCCAGTCATACAACTAGATTTGGTAGCCTTAGGTTCATCGGTATGTATACAACTAGGTACCATCATCTTTACACATAAATACATATAACATGACATGTTTTCATTTTCTTAGTTCATAAACCCAAACACCAAATGAACATTCATGGATAGCATTTTTAATATTAACTATCATTCATGTATTTATATTCACATTTGAACTCTATTGCAGGCAACACTATATTCATGTTCATTTCATACTTCAAAGCTGTACTTATAGTATACCATTTGCACATGTATATAATCTCACCTATTAAGTGACATTCAATCATTTTCTATCTCATAGGAGAATTACATGCTCATGCACTCATAAATATAATCATAGATTGTACGTACCTGTAGTACATTCGCATCTAATAAGCTTGTTCTGATAAGCATGATTATCAATATATATACCTCAATCACTCATCAATCATATGCTATACATTTATCAATATGTTACCATATGTCACACACATTTAAATTTCATCATGAACTTATACTTGAACATATGATTTTTAAACAACAATCATGTCACAATCATATTATCATACACATATATGATTAACAATAATTTCATAATTATTCATGGTACTATAACTTAACTATTAATGCACAATTTCCATGATGCATAGGTATACATTCATAGACAATTTTCAATGTAAATGATACAAATCATACAAATCTATATATATATATCCTTTGATACCAATCTATATACACATGAATTTAGAGCTCTCGCATACTTGCATTCAAGGCCTATTTTGTTCAGTTACATGTGTATCACATAGGGGTAGCCAAATATACTGATAAAGGGGAATAAAAAGCATAGTTACGGGCCAAAATCATGATTTCGCGCTCGCGGCAAGTGTCGCGCTCGCGACAGTATGCTTGGCCATACGAGTTTTTCACCCTGTTTCCAAAATCCTGCAAACTGCTTAATAACTTAATCTTGTACTTCATTTGTGACATAGTAAACGGCTCTTTTAGAAAAAGTTTTCTTCTACAAAGTTGTAGATATACTTTTCTAGTTTCTATAACATCAAAAATATTTGCAATATCCTTTCTATAACTCGAGATATATTGAAATTACTAAAGACTATTTATCATAGTAGTCAATACAGAATTTCCGATTTTCAAGTGAAAATTAGGCAATGTTCTAGGCATTATTTGACTTTGATTTCTTCATATAAATTGTAGGTTTTGAAGTCTAATTTAAGTAGTGATTGACCTCATGTCATTATGATCATTGTACAATCAATTATGAAGTTTTTACCCCAAGCTATTCAAAATCGGAATCAAAGATACATCTAATATTCAATCAATGTAGGGATAAATTAGGGGCCAAATTAATGCCATTTTTCAACTAAACTTTTATACCTATATCTCATATGGAACAATCAAGATTATTATAGCTTCAAATTAAGGTCCCTAACTCATTTTTATAGATAAAAATTACAGTCAATAATTCCAGCAATCTCCATGTAACACCTATTGTAACAAATTCTAAATTCATATCTCATCCCATTTATTCCATCTAACACACTTATGCACCTTGATGATATAATCAACATTCACATGCATGCAAGGTAAGTACCATCCAATACCTTAGCCGACCCCTATCAAACCCAAGCTTTCAATCCCTTACAATGTCTTTCCCTTTATCCTTTCTATCTCCTCCTTCTTTAACTACAACAACACAAATCATCCCCAATCCACCATTTCCAGCACTTGTTCATCATTTATCTCCACCAATATGAGAATAATAAGAAGAAGAAGAAGATAAAATTCAATAAAAACCACTTACCTTAGAGTTATGCACTTAATTGCCTTAATTAACCATCAAGAATTGTCACTTAAATTACTTGAAGATTCAAAGACCTTTAAAGGAAATGAATGGAATTAATTTCTGGTTTTTCTCCTCTCATAAATGCCGATCACACCACTCTCCACCATCTCACTTTTCCCTTTCCACCCACTAAGATTATTCTATGTATAATACTATGGTAAATGTCATCTTTAATCCCTCAAGAATTTGCATGTCACATTAATAACATCCAATTCTTTGCATGTTATATTTTGTCTCCACCATTTAATCTATTCCATAAATTAACCCCACCATTTATTCCTTTCCTTAAATTGGCCTCTCAATTATTTATTTATTCACATTTGCCACTAAAGATGCCGTAATTACAAATTTACCCCAGATTAATACTTTTTACTTCAATTACGCCCTTGAATATTATTAAACCAACAATAATAATTTAATTATGACCTTATAAAATTTATACCATATAATTTACACATTTATCACATAATTATTGATAACTTAATAATATTTTTGCCTCAATTAAAATATTAACTCTTAATAATTCATCAAATAATGCTCAATTAGACTTTAATAATATGTAATTGCCCTTGAATTCTACTAGGGCCTATTTTGGGTCCTTACAATTTTCTTGGAAAGGGAGATCCTTATCAAGAAAGACAGTGGGAGTAAAGTAGAACTTGGAGAAATTCAAGTGCCACAAGCTCCTATAGAGGATGAGTTGGAAGTGGGATCAAGTTCACAACCAGTTGTGGAATAAGAACCCATTACACAAGTACCTAGAAGGTCCGGTAGGGTACGTCAGGAGATTAAGAGATATTGATTTCTAATCATTGACAGTGACACTATTGAGTTAGTAGATCGTGAGGATCCTACTACTTATCGAGAAGCCATTGAAAGCCCAGACTCAAAAAATTGGCTTGAAGCCATGAAATTCAAGATGCAATCAATGTATGATAACCAGGTTTGGACCTTGGTTGATCCACCGGAAGGTGCTAAGGTAATTGAATGCAAGTGGCTATTCAAACTCAAAGCTGATAAGACCTACAAAGGTAGACTAGTAGCAAAATGTTTTCGACAAACTCATGGTGTAGACTATGACAAGACCTTTTCGCCTATAGTCATGCTCAAGTAAATTAGGATCTAGCTTGCCATAGCTGCATATCATGACTATGAGATATGGCAAATGGATGTCAAAACTGCTTTCCTCAATGAAAATTTACTTGAGGATGTGTATATGACACAGCCTGAGGGTTTTGTCAATCTCAAGCATCCTAAGAAGGTTTGCAAGCTTCAAAAATCTATTTATGGATTAAAGCAAGCATCCCAAACTTGGAATCTTTGTTTTGATGAGGCAGTCAAAGAATTTGACTTCATCAAGAATGAAGATAAGCGTTGTGTGTACAAGAAGGTTAGTGGGAGCATAGTAGTATTTCTGGTCCTATATGTGGAAGACATCTGTAAGGCCCCTAACATGACCCTAATTTAATTTGCATATTTGTATGATTAAGATAAAGGGATAAATTAGCATGCTATTATATTAATTGCATGAAAATAAATAAAAGAATATGGTTTAATAGTATTGGAGGATGTAATTGAAGTAAATAGGTGTTAATTTGGGGTTAATTTCTAATTATGGCATTTTGGTGGCCAATTGTAAATAAAAGCATTTAATTCAAGGTTAATTTGGAAGATTGAATTAATTGGTAGCTTGAATTAAGAAAAAGAGTTAGTGGAGGGGTCTTACTATAACATGCAATTTTACAAAGGACTAAAGAGGGGATTGTTAAGTTAGTATAAAAGGCTTGAGTTAGTGGAATTTGTAGGTGTCTTGTGTTAGTGAAAATCGGCAGTGAAGAGTGGAGAAAACCAGAAATAGATCACCTTCTTCTTCCTTTTGATTTCCAATGTTTTATCTTAAATGCATTGAGGATGATGTTTGCTGGTTAAGCAAGAGTAAAATGCAGTAAATTAAGGTAATCAAACTCTTAATTTAACCCTCCATCATCTTCATCTTCTTCTTCTTTATCAAGTTAACTTAGAACAGAGTATTTGCTGGAAATGTAAATGATAATGGTGATGGAATTTGTGAAGGAGAAGAGGAAGGAAGAAGGAACAAAGGAAAAAGAATTGATAGAGGTTGAAGACTTTGGGTTTATCAGCTAAGGTATGGGAATTTAGGCCATTCATATTGCATGTAAAATGGATTACTGGAAGTGAATAGGATTTACAGAATTGAATTTACGTTTTTCTGGAAGTTTATCGTTGAAAGGTTGAAGAAGACAGACTTGCCGAGTCGTGAATGACTTCACGAGTCGTGAACATTAGTCCGACTCGTGAAGCTCTTCACGAGTCGTGAAGTCGAGTCTTTCTTCTTCACTCGTGAGCTTCTTCACGAGTCGTGAAGTTCAGCTTTTCTTCCTCACTCGTGAGCCACTTCACGAGTCGTGAAGTATAGTTCCTTCTCCACTCGTGAACCTCTTCACGAGTCATGAGAATCACCTTATTTGCTTCACTCGTGAATCCATTCACGAGTCGAACTCCTCTTCACGATTGAATGACCTGTCTTGAATGTTTTGCTCATAAGTTGAGCTATAGAATAGCAAATTGAGTGATTCTTTTTGCATTGAAAAATAGACTTCCATACCTATATTTCACATGAAGAAACCTAAGCTTAAATCTGTCTCTATGTACATGTAATCTATAGTTGAATCCGGACTAGTTTTCTAGACTACTCTATGTAACAGAAATGGCTAGTATGAACAGATTGTTGCTACACTTGATAATATGATTCTTTAATTGATTGAGACAGCTATTTGCTTATGTGATAGAAAGTTAAATGTATAATGCATGTAATATGACTGTCAATGAAGGAATTGTATGCATACACATGCGTTCATTTGCGAATATGAATAAAGACTAGAAAGGAATTATCGAACCCATACATGTAAATCTTATGACATGTAAGTGCACCTTTTTATATGCACTTGTGATATGAAAAAGAGAATAATAGTATGACCTTGGCATGTGTATATGCCATATGAAAACATGTTGATATTTTGTATAGCACATGACTTGAATGATGATAAAGGTATATATATATGTGTTGGAAACATGCTCATAAGAATAAATCGACTATATGCGAATGTACCCACAGGTATGTACATTTATGATTATGTATATGAGTATATGAGCATGTATTTGCCTATGAGATAGAAGATGAATTAGCATGACTATGAACATGTGAAATGCTTAATGAGGGCATGATCAAGTCTATGATATGATGATTATATGTCATGCTTATATGATATGATGCAAATGATATAGTCATACAGATATAGATGAGCCAGATATATATATATATATCTTGGCATATGAAATGTGCATGTATCTGATTATGTACCAGAGAATTCACAGGTTGATAAGACTATGCATATGTGCAAACAGTATACTATGAATACAGTATTAAAATGTGAATTGAACACGAATATAGTTCCGCCTGCAATAGAGTTTTAGATGTGGATAGATAGGCGCCTATAGGGAAATTGCAGCTGCCATAGTTGGCCCATTTGGGTCCATAGTACATGATCCCGTTTGGATCATGATCAGCCCCGTTTGGGTTGATAGGCGACCCCGTTTGGGTATGCTTGACCGGTCCATAGTACAGTTGGCCCCGTTTGGGTCTATAGATTCGATATCTTCGGATATCCCTCATTTGATACCATTGTGTATCCATAGTTCCCATCCACTGATAAAGCTAAGGCAGGCTAAACGTTATTCATAGTAATGATCAAGAGTAAACAATTAAAGTTATGTTAGCTAAAGATTGATATGTGGCTTATATTGTTGGTTTATCACAGGAATTATGCTTCAATTGAATATGTTCACATGGAATATTGCCATCTATATGAATTATGAAAAAGAAATATGTGTTTATCTCTCTTGAGTACAATGCTTATGTACATGAGAATATGCTTATGCTTTCTTGTATATGTTATTGTTACCATGTTATGTTGGACATGTTGATTATAGTATATGAACATATTGTATATGTATGTTTTGATGGCCTTGTGTATGGCCATCCATCTGTAGATATTCCCCACTAAGCTTTATAGCTTAGCACGGGTTATTTATCCGTGTAGGTACCTTCTAGAAAGACTTTTGCTCAGGGACGTTCTCTGCATCAGGAAGAGCCAACCATCGACTTATAACCTTGATGTAGGATATTTTGTAATACAGCTATCATATGTTTTGTATAATGGCCAGTCATATTTTGATATGTATATAACCTATGTGGGATAATGTAACTCACTAGTAGTAAAGCTATGAAAGAACATGTGTGCATGTGATATGCATGAAGTAATATCCATATAGTTAGTATGCATGATACTAAGCATGAAATGAAAAACAGGAACAGACAGGTGGCACAAATAATAGTATATGAAATCGTATGGCATGATTAATGGCTAAGTGATGGTTAATTGAACATGTAGTATGAGCATGATTAATAGTATTCATGATACATGTGATAGTAGGGTATTTGCATAAGGGGTGCTACAATTTTGGTATCAGAGCCCTAGGTTTAGCCTTTTCTGGGTAAAGATGAACCTAGGATTCTATAGTATGATATAGTGTTTTGTTGGCCTGATGCAGAAGTCCCTGTTTCTTTTTTTTATAGAGATTAAAGATGGAGAGCTCTAGAGATGCATTTGAGGAATCGGCTGAAAGTAACAGGCCGGTTAGAACTAATCCTTCCCATATTGGACCTTCATCCTCAAATCCAAATGAGGTCCCAACAGCCATCCCTACAGAAGCATTGTTAAAAATATCACAGGATATGGCTCAAGTTCTTCAGAGAATGACAGCACCCAAAGCTCCAATTTCTGAAATAAGAAAGCATGGTGCTGAGGAATTTGTAGGCACTAATCTAGAACAGTCTGAAGAAGCTGAATTTTGGTTGGAAAGGCTAGAGAGGATTTTTGATGAAATCGGTTGTCCAGTAAGTCATAAAGCATCTTGTGCTGTGTCTCTGTTACAGGGTGCAGCTTATGACTGGTGGAAGTTGGTATTGAAGCAACCTCAGTTACCAGATCCCCTTACATGGGAATTTTTCACAGCTGAATTCAAGAGAAAGTATGTTACTGAGGAGTATAAGCAAGAGAAGTTAAAGCAATTCCTCCACTTGAAACAGAGAGTTATGTCTGTGGCTGAGTATGAGAAAGAATTCAGTCACCTGTGCAAATATGCTCCCGATGAGATGTTAACTGATGCTTTTAAATGTAGACAGTTTGAAGATGGGTTGAATGATCGTATCCAAGAAAAATTGATTGGGTCTACATCTTTGCAAGTGGTTAACTTCACTCAATTGGTTACAGCAGCCTTGCGAGTTGAAAAGAATGAAATGGAAAAAAGGGAGAGAGAACAGAGAAGAGGTGGGTCCAAGGGTGGATCTTTTACAGGAAAGAGAGCTAGAGGAGCACAAGGAAGTCAGCCAGCTGAATCTGGCTATAGTTCTGCAAAAAGGGACAGGAGACAAGAATCTTCTGCAATGTCTAAACAGGGAAAACAAGCTTCAGGGAATCAGAGTGGGGGGCAACCTCCAGTGTGTCCTCATTGTTCTAGGAAACATTGGGGTAGTTGCAGGAAATTGTCTGGGGCATGTTTCAAATGTGGTGGTACCGATCACTTCATGGCTAGTTGTCCATCTAAGAGGGAACAGGATGTGGGACAGCAGGGCAGTAGAGGAACTTTTATTGCACCATCTTCAGGTAGAGGCAAGGGAAGAGGACGTGGGGGATCGAGTTATCAGGGATCCCAGTCCAGGAACATTTCTGAATCAGTTGACAGGCCCACAGCTCCAGTTGTTCCGATACGGGCTTATGCAATGAAAGCTAGAGAGGATTAGAGTGCTCCAGAAGTCATAGCTGGTACATTCTCTCTTTTTGATTCTGATATGCATGCACTTATTGATCCTGGTTCCACTCATTCTTATGTTTGCACTGGGGATATGGGTAGAAATGAGTCTACTGTTCATGAATTAGAATATGACATTTATGTAACCAACCCATTGGGTCACAGTGTTGTTGTTAATAGAGTGCATAAACAGTGTCCTATTGTAATTCAAGGGAAAGAATTCCTTGCTGATCTTATTGAGTTGCCATTCCGGGAGTTTGATATGATACTTGGTATGGATTGGCTGTCTAGACATCATGCAGTGATTGATTGTGAAGCTAAAACAGTAACTCTCATTAGTTCTGATGGTAAAGAAACTCTAGTACAGGGCATTCGATCTGAGCCTATAGCTAATGTAATATCAGCTATGCAAGCTAAGCGATTTTTGAGAAAAGGGTGTGAAGCTTTCTTAGCACTTGTGCTTGATTCAAGAATAGAGAATGTGAATCTTCAAGAGATTCCAGTGGTGAAAGAGTTTCCTGATGTGTTTCCTGAAGACTTACCTAGTCTTCCACCTGAAAGGGAAGTTGAATTGTCTATAGACATTCTACCTGGTACAGCTCCTATTTCGAAGGCACCATATAGGATGGCTCCTTTGGAATTGAAAGAACTAAAAGCTCAGCTTTAAGAGTTGCTTGACAAAGGCTTCATTAGGCCTAGTACATCACCTTGGGGTGCACCGGTTTTATTTGTGAAGAAAAAGGATGGGTCTATGAGGATGTGCATAGACTACAGACAGTTAAATAGGGTAACAATCAAAAATAAGTATCCTTTACCAAGAATTGAAGATTTATTTGATCAGTTGAAGGGTGCTGGAGTGTTTTACAAGATTGATTTGCGCTCAGGTTACTATCAACTTCGGGTTAAGGATGTGGATGTTTCCAAAACAGCCTTTAGAACCCGATATGGGCATTATGAGTTTCTGGTGATGCCTTTTGGGTTAACAAATGCACCGGCTGCGTTTATGGATCTTATGAATAGGGTGTTTAGACCCTACCTGGATCAGTTTGTTGTTGTGTTCATAGATGACATTTTGGTGTATTCGAAGAATGAAACGGAACATGCTGAGCATTTGAGAATTGTTTTACAGATTCTGAGGGAGAATCAGCTGTATGCTAAGCTGAGCAAATGTGATTTTTGGCTTAAGGAAATTTCTTTCCTTGGTCATATAGTATCTTCTGAAGGCATTAGGGTGGATCCAGCTAAAATAGAGGCTATAGTGAATTGGAAGCCGCCTCGAAATGTGACAGAAGTGAGAAGTTTTCTGGGCTTAGCAGGTTATTACCGTTGCTTTGTGAAAGGTTTTTCAGTTATAGCCGCACCACTCACTAAACTGTTGAGAAAGGGTATAAAGTTTGAGTGGACTGATCGGTGTCAAGCAAGTTTTGATCAATTGAAGAAATTTCTGACTGAGGCTCCAGTTTTGGCACAACCAGTTACAGGAAAGGAGTATGCTATGTATAGTGATGCTTCTAGAGTTGGCTTAGGTTGTGTGTTAATGCAAGATGGCAAAGTAATTGCCTATGCATCTAGACAGTTGAAGCCACATGAACAAAACTATCCAACCCATGACCTAGAGTTAGCAGCAGTGGTGTTTGCCTTGAAAATTTGGCGACATTATTTGTATGGGGAGAAGTGCAGAATCTATACAGATCACAAGAGTCTCAAATATTTGCTCACTCAAAAGGAACTTAACTTGAGGCAGCGAAGATGGTTAGAACTGTTTAAAGATTATGATTGTATAGTGGATTACCATCCAGGCAAAGCTAATGTTGTAGCTGATGCTTTGAGCCGTAAGATGATGGCTGCTATGATTGCACATCGCTGTAGATGGAAAATTGCTTATGATGGCGCTTTAATAGCACAGTTGAAGGCTAGACCTTGTTTGAGGCAAACAGTGATTGATGCACAGAAACATGATGAAAAGCTGCAACAGATTTTGAAGTCTTTACATGAAGGAACCCAGTCTGAGTACTTAGTGAAAGAAGATGGGGGTGTGTATTATCAGAATCGATTGTATGTTCCTGATGACAAAGAATTAAAGAAAACAGTATTGAAAGAGGCTCACAATACAGTATTTACTATGCACCCTGGTGGGAACAAGATGTACCAGGATTTGAAACAAAGTTATTGGTGGCCTGGCATGAAGAAAGATGTGGTAGCCTATGTCTCCAAATGCTTGACTTGTCAGCAGGTAAAAGCAGAGCACCAGTTACCATCTGGTTTGTTGAACCCCATTCCAATTCCACAATGGAAATGGGAGGATATCACTATGGATTTTGTAACAGGATTGCCCTTTACACAGAAAAAGCATGATGCTGTTTGGGTTATAGTTGACAAGCTGACTAAATCAGCTCATTTCATACCAGTTCGGATGGACTACCCTATGGATAAGTTGGCAGAACTTTATGTGAATGAGATTGTTAGACTACATGGCATTCCGATGTCAATAATCTCTGATCGAGATCCGAGATTCACATCAAGATTTTGGCAGAGTTTGCAACAAGCTTTGGGAACTCAGCTTCGTTACAGTACAGCATTCCACCCTCAGACGGATGGGCAATCTGAACGGGTTATTCAGATTCTAGAGGATATGATGAGAGGTTGTGTTTTGGAGTTTGCAGGAAGTTGGGATAGGTATCTACCTTTAATGGAGTTCGCCTACAATAACAGTTATCAAAGGAGCATCGAGATGGCACCGTATGAGGCCTTGTATGGCCGAAAATGTAGAACTCCTGTGTACTGGACTGAATTGTCTGAGCGCAAAGTTATGGGTCCTGATATTGTCAAAGATACAGAGGAAAAGGTACAAGTTATCAAGCAGAGATTGAAAGAAGCTAGTGATAGACAGAAGTCCTATGCTGATTTGAAGAGAAGAGATATTGAATATCAAGTGGGTGACAAAGTGTTTCTGAAAGTGTCCCCTTGGAGAAAAGTATTGAGATTTGGGAAAAAGGGTAAACTGAGCCCGAGGTTTATAGGCCCATATGAGATTCTTCAAAGAGTTGGGCCAGTGGCATATAGGTTGGCTCTCCCTATGGAACTAGCCAAACTTCATGATGTGTTTCATGTTTCCATGCTTCGAAGGTATCGATCAGATGAATCTCATGTGATACCAGTTCAAGATGTGCAAGTACAGTCAGATTTCACTTATGATGAAGAGCCTATAGCAATTCTGGCTAGAGAAGTTAGACAGCTTAGAAATAAGCAAATTCCACTTGTCAAAGTGCTCTGGCAACATCACGATATACAAGAAGTTACTTGGGAGCCAGAAGCAGCTATGAAGGAACAATATCCTCACTTATTCCAAACAGGTATGAATTTCGGGGACGAAATTCTTAAGGGGGAGAGAATTGTAAGGCCCCTAACATGACCCTAATTTAATTTGCATATTTGTATGATTAAGATAAAGGGATAAATTAGCATGCTATTATATTAATTGCATGAAAATAAATAAAAGAATATGGTTTAATAGTATTGGAGGATGTAATTGAAGTAAATAGGTGTTAATTTGGGGTTAATTTCTAATTATGGCATTTTGGTGGCCAATTGTAAATAAAAGCATTTAATTCAAGGTTAATTTGGAAGATTGAATTAATTGGTAGCTTGAATTAAGAAAAAGAGTTAGTGGAGGGGTCTTACTATAACATGCAATTTTACAAAGGACTAAAGAGGGGATTGTTAAGTTAGTATAAAAGGCTTGAGTTAGTGGAATTTGTAGGTGTCTTGTGTTAGTGAAAATCGGCAGTGAAGAGTGGAGAAAACCAGAAATAGATCACCTTCTTCTTCCTTTTGATTTCCAATGTTTTATCTTAAATGCATTGAGGATGATGTTTGCTGGTTAAGCAAGAGTAAAATGCAGTAAATTAAGGTAATCAAACTCTTAATTTAACCCTCCATCATCTTCATCTTCTTCTTCTTTATCAAGTTAACTTAGAACAGAGTGTTTGCTGGAAATGTAAATGATAATGGTGATGGAATTTGTGAAGGAGAAGAGGAAGGAAGAAGGAACAAAGGAAAAAGAATTGATAGAGGTTGAAGACTTTGGGTTTATCAGCTAAGGTATGGGAATTTAGGCCATTCATATTGCATGTAAAATGGATTACTGGAAGTGAATAGGATTTACAGAATTGAATTTACGTTTTTCTGGAAGTTTATCGTTGAAAGGTTGAAGAAGATAGACTTGCCGAGTCGTGAATGACTTCACGAGTCGTGAACATCAGTCCGACTCGTGAAGCTCTTCACGAGTCGTGAAGTCGAGTCTTTCTTCTTCACTCGTGAGCTTCTTCACGAGTCGTGAAGTTCAGCTTTTCTTCCTCACTCGTGAGCCACTTCACGAGTCGTGAAGTATAGTTCCTTCTCCACTCGTGAACCTCTTCACGAGTCATGAGAATCACCTTATTTGCTTCACTCGTGAATCCCTTCACGAGTCGAACTCCTCTTCACGATTGAATGACCTGTCTTGAATGTTTTGCTCATAAGTTGAGCTATAGAATAGAAAATTGAGTGATTCTTTTTGCATTGAAAAATAGACTTCCATACCTATATTTCACATGAAGAAACCTAAGCTTAAATCTGTCTCTATGTACATGTAATCTATAGTTGAATCCGGACTAGTTTTCTAGACTACTCTATGTAACAGAAATGGCTAGTATGAACAGATTGTTGCTACACTTGATAATATGATTCTTTAATTGATTGAGACAGCTATTTTCTTATGTGATAGAAAGTTAAATGTATAATGCATGTAATATGACTGTCAATGAAGGAATTGTATGCATACACATGCGTTCATTTGCGAATATGAATAAAGACTAGAAAGGAATTATCGAACCCATACATGTAAATCTTATGACATGTAAGTGCACCTTTTTATATGCACTTGTGATATGAAAAAGAGAATAATAGTATGACCTTGGCATGTGTATATGCCATATGAAAACATGTTGATATTTTGTATAGCACATGACTTGAATGATGATAAAGGTATATATATATATATGTGTTGGAAACATGCTCATAAGAATAAATCGACTATATGCGAATGTACCCACAGGTATGTACATTTATGATTATGTATATGAGTATATGGGCATGTATTTGCCTATGAGATAGAAGATGAATTAGCATGACTATGAACATGTGAAATGCTTAATGAGGGCATGATCAAGTCTATGATATGATGATTATATGTCATGCTTATATGATATGATGCAAATGATATAGTCATACAGATATAGATGAGCCAGATATATATATATATATCTTGGCATATGAAATGTGCATGTATCTGATTATGTACCAGAGAATTCACAGGTTGATAAGACTATGCATATGTGCAAACAGTATACTATGAATACAGTATTAAAATGTGAATTGAACACGAATATAGTTCCGCCTGCAATAGAGTTTTAGATGTGGATAGATAGGCGCCTATAGGGAAATTGCAGCTGCCATAGTTGGCCCATTTGGGTCCATAGTACATGATCCCGTTTGGATCATGATCAGCCCCGTTTGGGTTGATAGGCGACCCCGTTTGGGTATGCTTGACCGGTCCATAGTACAGTTGGCCCCGTTTGGGTCTATAGATTCGATATCTTCGGATATCCCTCATTTGATACCATTGTGTATCCATAGTTCCCGCATCCACTGATAAAGCTAAGGCAGGCTAAACGTTATTCATAGTAATGATCAAGAGTAAACAATTAAAGTTATGTTAGCTAAAGATTGATATGTGGCTTATATTGTTGGTTTATCACAGGAATTATGCTTCAATTGAATATGTTCACATGGAATATTGCCATCTATATGAATTATGAAAAAGAAATATGTGTTTATCTCTCTTGAGTACAATGCTTATATACATGAGAATATGCTTATGCTTTCTTGTATATGTTATTGTTACCATGTTATGTTGGACATGTTGATTATAGTATATGAACATATTGTATATGTATGTTTTGATGGCCTTGTGTATGGCCATCCATCTGTAGATATTCCCCACTAAGCTTTATAGCTTAGCACGGGTTATTTATCCGTGTAGGTACCTTCTAGAAAGACTTTTGCTCAGGGACGTTCTCTGCATCAGGAAGAGCCAACCATCGACTTATAACCTTGATGTAGGATATTTTGTAATACAGCTATCATATGTTTTGTATAATGGCCAGTCATATTTTGATATGTATATAACCTATGTGGGATAATGTAACTCACTAGTAGTAAAGCTACGAAAGAACATGTGTGCATGTGATATGCATGAAGTAATATCCATATAGTTAGTATGCATGATACTAAGCATGAAATGAAAAACAGGAACAGACAGGTGGCACAAATAATAGTATATGAAATCGTATGGCATGATTAATGGCTAAGTGATGGTTAATTGAACATGTAGTATGAGCATGATTAATAGTATTCATGATACATGTGATAGTAGGGTATTTGCATAAGGGGTGCTACAACATCCTTCTCATTGGGAATGACATTCCAACATTGCAAAAGGTTAAGCAATGGTTGGGAAAATTTTTCTCAATGAAAGACTTAGGTAAAGCCGAGACAATACTTGATATTCGAATCTATAGAGATAGATCGAATCTGCTTTTGGGACTAAGTCAAGAAAAGTACATAGAGAAAGTACTAAAGCATTTTAGTATGGGAGACTCAAAGAAAGGGTACAAACCTTTGGCTTTGGGAGTTCATTTGACTAAAAAACAGTGCCCTAAAAGTAAAGAGGAAATGGATAACATGAGTAGAATCCCATATGTATCTGCTATTTGATCTATCATGTATGCTGTGTTATGTACTAGGTTGGATGTTGCTCATGCACTGAGTATAACCAGTAGGTTTCAGCAAGACCCTGGTGAGAAGCACTGGTCTGCTGTAAAAGGGATTTTGAAGTACCAGCGAAGGACTAAGGATCACTTTTTGGTGTATGGTGGTCAAGAAGAGCTCGTCATACAAGATTATGCCGATGCTGCTTTTCAAACCAGCACTCAGGATTTTAGATCGCAATCTAGGTTTGTTTTTGTTTTGAATGGTGGTGCTATCAGCTGGAGAAGCTCGAAGCAAGAGACCGTTGCCGACTCAACTACAGAATCTGAGTATATTGCAGCGAGTGAGGCTACAAAAGAGGCTGTTTGGATTAAAAATTTCATTTCTGGATTAGGTGTGGCCCTAAGCATCCTAGATCAATTAGAAACTTTTTGTGACAACAATAGGGCCATCGCACAGGCTAAGGAGGCCTGGTCACACCAGAAATCCAAACACATACTTAGGAGGTACCACCTGATCAGATAGATCATTGATCGTGGGGACATTAAGGTTACCAAGATAGCAGGTGAAGACAATGTAGCAGATCCTTTGATGAAACAGTTGTGTCCAAATCTGCACGAAGCTCATTTGAGAGCGTTCGGTCTTACGGCTATGCCCAATTGGGACTAGTGCTAGTGGGAGATTGTTAGTGTAAGCCCCAGGCCCAATGCATTGTAATAAAACACTTTAATTAATAAAATGAGGCATTTGTTTTATCTATTGTATTCCTGTGCATATCAATTGATAGAACTATCCAAGAATGTTGTTTCAGTTTAAGTTATCATGTGTGAGGCACATGGTTGTAAGACCTTGAAACAAATGAGACTTCATTCTAAATATCCCTAGTCAATCATTATTATGGGAATAACAAATGAATTAAGACTAGTATGCTCTCTCTAATAAGTTGAGTTCTATCTTACGGATCATAAGGATAAGAGTGTCAATCAGAGATCATAGATACATGTTTAGAACATGGTATCTGGATTCGATCCACTCATAAGAACACTACATGATACAAGTCATAAGTGTTTCTCATATGCAAGTTTTGTATCAGAGTTCTTAGACCTAAAATCTCTATGAAACTCTTTATGAATTACTGTGTGCTTTAACATACACCTAACGTGCTCGTAACAGAGTGACAAGTACGAGTATGCTTGGGTATGCATTGATTCATGTTAGAGAGCATGAGAAAAGTAAAGGGATTACCCCTCTCTATAAGAGAGAAAATATCATCGGCCATTTGATCAGTGAACTGAGAAGTGTATGGCCATACCGAGATGAAATAATGAGTAATCATTATTTATCTAAGAGTTCAGTGTCACTGAAATATCAAGAAATGAATTAATATATATAAAGATGACTAGTTCCATGCCTTATATTAATTCTGATATTTATGGGTAAGGGACTATGCAAAATTGCATTAGGTCACTAAATGCCATATGTAATTTCATTTAATTTGAAATGTTATAATATCTTGCTAGAGAATATATATAGCCTTTGAATTAATTTATTAATTCATTGCCAACATTAAATGGACCTATAGGATCACACACAAAGCATTGGGCTTAAAATATTTAAATAAAGTATTGGGCATTAATTTGGGCTTTTAATTAAAGTCAAATTAATGTATATAATGGGCATTATAAATGCTATTGGACCTTGGTCCATGAGAGAGAAAAATTCAGCCCACAAGGTTTAATTTCAATTAATTAATTATCTTATATTAATTAAGTTAATTGAGTATTAAAGCCTAAAAGAATTTAAATTAAATTAAATCATTTAAATATAAGGTGAAGTGGCCGAAATTCCAAGATAAAAAAACTAAGGAATTTCGGCACATACACATTACTTATATTAAGTGGTTTTATTTCATTAAATGTCTTGTGTTTTATTTCAAATTTGAATTTTAAATTCAAAAGAGTTTAAATCAATATATATATTACTTATTTTTAGGAAGTTATTGAGATTGAATTAATTATCTTGAGATAGTAAAATTCAGATCAAACACTTGCCAAAAGATAATGATATATATTAGTAAAGAAATAAAACCCTAGGGTTACAAGTGTGTGGCGTGAAACCTTAGTTCTTCTATGGTTTCGGCGTGAACTTCTCATCTCTCTCTTACAAAATTCTTTTGGCCAATTTTCATAAGGAGAAAGGATTGTTCCTCATTCTCTTGTGTTCTTGGGTATTAATAGCACCTAAAAGAAGTACAAGATCAAGTCTTGTAACTTCAAACCATAGCCATTATATAATATTTATTTTGAGAGCTAGCAATCTCGGTTTTTAAGCTATCTTTGCAAGTGTGTGTGTGAGAATAGAGAGGAGTGGCGTAAAGGCTATTCCTTGGAATTGGTGATCAAGATCTAAGGCGGATAAATTCATCTTGGTTGCTGGTCATCACCAAATTCAAGATTTAAAAGGCATCTAAATTTGTAAGTTTTAAAACCCTTAAATTGCATGTTTCGATTCTTGTCATGGAATTGTATGGCATGTATGATCAAATTTTTTTATTTTTCACTGCATGATCTTTATGTACATACCATGTCATATTCCATCAGTGGTATCAGAGCCTAATCATGCTTATTTTAATGCTTTAGATGCATGAAATAATTAATCAAAAATCGTTATTTTAAATACATGCAATGCTGAAATTTTCTGTTTTGAGTTTTTTACATTATTTTGGTGTAAAAAAAATTTTAAATGATTAGATAGGTATTATAATTAATATGACATGTTAATATACTGTCCTAAGCTGTTCTAGGAGCTATTAATGGTCGGATTTAATTGATAATACCTGATGGTACATGTTAATATTAAAATTATGTGCTATTTGGCATGTTAATTGTTAGTTTAACAACTAGTTTTAAATATTAAATGTAAAAACGATTTTGGCATGTTTGTAAGTGATTTTTAAAGTTTAAATATCAGGTTTGGACATATTTTAAATTTGGTTTTATTTCTGGTCCATGATAATTTAATTAATTAATTTTAAAATCACTTAAAACTATGACTAGTTTGTATTTGTTACATGTTTAATCAACATTTTTTGTTTTTGTTTTGATTAAAATGGTAAAAACACATTTCGATCAGATTGGTACAGAATATTAAATCAATATTTATGACCTTATTTAAATTATTAAATGACTCATAATATTGATTTAAGTATTTGTGCATTTTTGTGGCATTACATAAGCATTAAAACAACTAGTTTTGTTGTTTGTTTGTTTTTATATACATGTTATGTATCATATATATGTTCTTCATAATTTTGTGTTTTAATTCATGTTGGTACATATTATATGTATTTTTAATGTTTATGGGCTATATGACATAAAATTAAAAATGGTAAAATTGGAAATTATACTAGAGTTGATTTATAGCACAAATCTAACTAGTTTGTGTTTTGGGCTTTTAAAAGAACTTATTCAATAAGAGGATTTAGTGGACCTCCATGTGGGGAATGGAGCACGAGTTGCTGCCATGGAGATAGGTGACTATCAACTCACTTTACCTTCCGGACTTTGTTTAATTTTAAAAAATTGTTATTATGTGCCTGCTTTGAGCAGAAACATTATTTCAGTTTCATGTTTGGATTTGGATGAATTTGATTTTGTTATTAAAAATGGCAATGCTCATATTCGTTGCCAAGGCTGCAAAATGGCCATTATATCCTTGATTTACAAAACAAAGAGTCCATATACAACATTAATACAAAGAGGGTTAAATCAACCGAATCGAACCTTACTTACTTCTGGCATTGTCATTTAGGATATGCAAACGAAAAATGCATTTCAAGACTCCATAAAACTGGAGTACTTGGGTCATTCGACTTAGAGTCTTATGATACATGCGAGCCATGTTTGCTTGGAAAAATGACAAAGAGTCCTTTTAACAAGAAAGGTCAAAGGACTAATGGCTTATTGGAACTAATACATACCGATGTATGTGGACCATTAAGTACACAAGCTAGAAGTGGTTTTAGCTACTTCGTGACGTTCACAGATGACTTTAGTAGATATGGCTATGTCTATCTAATGAAGTACAAATCTAAAACTTTTGAGATATTCAAAGAGTTTAAGAACGAAGTAGAAAAACAACTTGGAAAAAGTATAAAAGCCATTCGAACAGATCGAGGGGCGAATACTTAAGCCAAGAATTTGACAGTCATCTAAAAGAGTGTGGTATTATTTCACAGCTCACTCCTCCCGAAATGCCACAATGGAATGGTGTGTACGAAAGGAGAAATCAAACTCTGTTGGACATGGTTCGATCTATGATGAGTCAAGCTAATCTTTCTGTCTCTTTTTGGTGTTATGCATTGAAACTGCTGCGTTTTTACTAAATCGTACTGCAACTAAAGCAGTTGAGAAGACACCATACGAGGTATGGACTGGAAAAGAACCCAATATGTCATTTCTTAGGATTTGGGGTTGTGAAGCACATGTTAAGAAATTAACATCTGACAAACTAGAGTCCAAATCTACTATCTGCTTGTTTGTGGGTTATCCCAAAGAAACAACGGGATATTACTTTTACTCATAAGCCGAGAACAAAGTATTTGTTGCTTGCAAGGCTGTTTTCTTGTAAAGGGAGATCCTTATCAAGAAAGACAGTGGGAGTAAAGTAGAACTTGGAGAAATTCAAGTGCCACAAGCTCCTATAGAGGATGAGTTGGAAGTGGGATCAAGTTCACAACCAGTTGTGGAATAAGAACCCATTACACAAGTACCTAGAAGGTCCGGTAGGGTACTTTAGGAGATTGAGAGATATTGATTTCTAATCACTGACAGTGACACTATTGAGTTAGTAGATCGTGAGGATCCTACTACCTACCGAGAAGCTATTGAAAGCCCAGACTCGAAAAATTGGCTTGAAGCCATGAAATTCGAGATGCAATCAATGTATGATAACCAGGTTTGGACCTTGGTTGATCCACCGAAAGGTGCTAAGGTAATTGAATGCAAGTGGCTATTCAAACTCAAAGCTGATAAGACCTACAAAGGTAGACTAGTAGCAAAATGTTTTCAACAAACTCATGGTGTAGACTATGACAAGACCTTTTCGCCTATAGTCATGCTCAAGTACATTAGGATCATGCTTGCCATAGTTGCATATCATGACTATGAGATATGGAAAATGGATGTCAAAACTGCTTTCCTCAATGAAAATTTACTTGAGGATGTGTATATGACACAGCCTGAGGGTTTTTTCAATCTCAAGCATCCTAAGAAGGTTTGCAAGCTTCAAAAATCTATTTATGGATTAAAGCAAGCATCCCGAACTTGGTATCTTTATTTTGATGAGGCAGTCAAAGAATTTGACTTCATCAAGAATGAAGATAAGCGTTGTGTGTACAAGAAGGTTAGTGGGAGCATAGTAGTATTTCTGGTCCTATATGTGGACGACATCCTTCTCATTGGGAATGACATTCTAACATTGAAAAAGGTTAAGCAATGGTTGGGAAAATGTTTCTCAATGAAAGACTTAGGTGAAGCCGAGACAATACTTGGTATTCGAATCTATAGAGATAGATCAAATCGGCTTTTGGGACTAAGTTAAGAAAAGTACATAGACAAAGTACTAAAGCATTTTAGTATGGGAGACTCAAAGAAAGGGTACAAACCTTTGGCTTTAGGAGTTCCTTTGACTAAAGAACAGTGCCCTAAAACCAAAGAGGAAAGGGATAACATGAGTAGAATCCCATATGCATCTGCTATTGGATCTATCATGTATGCTATGTTATGTACTAGGTTGGATGTTGCTCATGCACTGAGTATAACCAGTAGGTTTCAGCAAGACCCTGGTGAGAAGCACTGGTCTGCTGTAAAAGGGATTTCTGAAGTACCTGCGAAGGACTAAGGATCACATCTTGGTGTATGGTGGTTAAGAAGAGCTCATCATACAAGGTTATGCCAATGCTGCTTTTCAGACCAGCACTCAGGATTCTAGATCGCAATCTAGGTTTGTTTTTGTTTTGAACGGTGGTGCTATCAGCTGGAGAAGCTCGAAGCAAGAGACCGTTGCCGACTCAACTGCAGAATCTGAGTATATTGCAGCGAGTGAGGCTACAAAAGAGGCTGTTTGGATTAAAAATTTCATTTCTGGATTAGGTGTGGTCCTAAGCATCCTAGATCCATTAGAAATTTTCTGTGACAATAATGGGGCCATCGCACAGGATAAGGAGGCCTGGTCACACCATAAATCTAAACACATACTTAGGAGGTACCACCTGATCAGATAGATCATTGATCGTGGGGACGTTAAGGTTACCAAGATAGCAGGTGAAGATAATGTAGCAGATCCTTTGATGAAACAGTTGTTTCCAAATCTGCACGAAGCTCATTTGAGAGCGTTCGGTCTTACGGCTATGCCCAATTGGGACTAGTGCTAGTGGGAGATTGTTAGTGTAAGCCCTAGCCCCAATGTATTGTAATAAAACACTTTAATTAATAAAATGAGGCATTTGTTTTATCTATTGTATTCCTGTGCATATCAATTGATAGAACTATTCAAGAATGTTGTTTCAGTTTAAGTTATCATGTGTGAGGCACATGGTTGTAAGACCTTGAAACAAATGAGACTTTATTCTAAATATCCCTAGTCAGTCATTATTATAAAAATAACAAATGAATTAAGACTAGTGTGCTCTCTCTAATAAGTTGAGTTCTATCTTATGGATCATAAGGATAAGAGTGTCAATCAGAGATCATAGATACATGTTTAGAACATGATATCTGGATTCGATCCACTCATAAGAACACTACATGGTACAAGTCATAAGTGTTTCTCATATGCAAGTTTTGTATCAGAGTTTTTAGACCTAAAATCTCTATGAAACTCTTTATGAATTACTGTGTGCTTTGACATACACCTAACGTGCTCGTAATAGAGTGACAAGTACGAGTATGCTTGGGTATTAATTGATTCATGTTAGAGAGCATGAGAAAAGTAAAGGGATTACCACTCTCTATAAGAGAGAAAATATCATCGGCCACTTGATCAGTGAACTGAGAAGTGTATGGCCATACCGAGATGAAATAATGAGTAATCATTATTTATCTGCGAGTTCAGTGTCACTGGAATATCAAGAAAGGAATTAATATATATAAAGATGAATAGTTCCATGCCTTATATTAATTCTGATATTTATGGGTAAGGGACTATGCAAAATTGCATTAGGTCACTAAATGCCATATGCATTTTCATTTAATTTGAAATGCTATAATATCTTGCTAGAGAATATATATAGCCTTTGAATTAATTTATTAATTCATTGCCAACATTAAATGGACTTATACGATCGCACACAAAGCATTGGGCTTAAAATATTTAAATAAAGTATTGGGCATTAATTTGGGCTTTTAATTAAAGTCAAATTAATGTATGTAATGGGCATTATAAATGCTATTGGACCTTGGTCCATGAGAGAGAAAAATTCAGCCCACAAGGTTTAATTTCAATTAATTAATTATCTTATATTAATTAAGTTAATTGAGTATTAAAGCCTAAAAGAATTTAAATTAAATTAAATCATTTAAATATAAGGTGAAGTGGCCGAAATTTCAAGATAAAAAAACCAATGAATTTCGGCATATGCACGTTATTTATATTAAGTGGTTTTATTTAATTAAATGTCTTGTGTTTTATTTTAAATTTGCATTTTAAATTCAAAGGAGTTTAAATCAATATATATTACTTATTTTTAAAGAGTGATTGAGATTGAATTAATTATCTTGAGATAGTAAAATTCAGATCAAACACTTACCAAAAGATAATGATATATATTAGTAAAGAAATAAAACCCTAGGGTTACAAGTGCGTGGCATGAAACCCTAGTTCTTCTATGGTTTTGGCGTGAACTTCTCATATCTCTCTCACAATATTCTTTTGGCCAATTTTCACAAGGAGAAAGGATTGTTCCTCATTCTCTTGTGTTCTTGGGTATTAATAGCACCTAAAAGAAGTACAAGGTCAAGTCTTATAGCTTCAAACCATAGCCATTATACAATACTTATTTTGAGAGCTAGCAATCTCGATTTTTAAGCTATCTTTGCAAGTGTGTGTATGAGAATAGAGAGGAGTGGCGTAAAGGCTGTTCCTTGACATTGGTGATCAAGATCTAAGGCGGATAAATTCATATTAGTTGTTGTTCATCACCAAATTCAAGATTTAAAAGGCATCTAAAGTTGTAAGTTTTAAAACCCTTAAATTACATGTTTCGATTCTTGTCATGGAATTGTATGGCATGTATGATCAAATTTTTTTTTGTTTTTTGCTACGTGATCTTTATGTGCATACCATGTCATATTCCATCAGCATCTACATAAAATTTCACTCAATACATTTATTCTATATAGTTTAATCAATTAATTCGTTAATAATTTAATTAAATTTTCAAATTTCATAAATTCTAAATTTATTCTCTTTATCTTAAAATTTTCTCCTAATCAGCTTAAAATTTTTCTTTCATGTTTAATTTCATAATTTCTTTAATTTAAGTGAAAAATTATAATTATACCCTTGAAGTTGAATTTTTCAATATTTGACCTAATTTTGACTTTTTTTTGTTGACTTTTCTTTTGGTTAACTAATTTAACTCCAATTTGACTTAGCTGACTTCCTTTGATTTTTATTTCCTTTTTAATTACACAAGTTACATTTGAGTCCTTAAAAATTTTCCTTAGATGGAAAATTACCATTCAGTCCCTATGACCTTCCTTAATTACTATTTTGCCCTCATTAACATATATACCTCATTTTTTACCTTATCTCATTCTTATTCACATTTAACATTTGAGAAGCCACAAATACATCTTTTGTGCAGTTTATTTTAGAATTACCATTTTGCCCCGAGTTGTAGACAGTAGAAAAACCATGAACCATATAAGCGGATGAGCAAATCCAGTCAACAAGAGTGATCTTACCACTAGGGTACAATGTTACTCTCCGGTATGTCAGTATAATGAGTCGACTAACAGTATATCCTCACTTTTTCAGTGCAAAACGGTAAAGTAGTAGTATAGCATATAGAAAACTGTATGGTAAGTGCCCCTATGGCTAGCCATACTATCATAAGGTCCTGAGTTACCAACTAAACACTAAGGGCATTATAAATCATTGTATTTTCATACTTAAATTGTTCTTAGCACAATGCATCAATCTCAGTATGCTATAAGATGTTTCCACACAAACTTGATTATCCTCATCATGATATTTTAATCACATTATACCCTAATTTTTTCTCATATGAGTTTATTATTTAATAATTCTTCATATGTAGGCATTTAATATTATAAAATTCAATTAAACCATTTCACTCCACAAGTAACACTCTTCAGCCGTATGGAAAAATCACACTTCCAAACTCTTTATTCCTCCAATTTCATGCCATACATGCTTAAATATTCATTTTATAACATAACATAGCAATTTGCATGAATCACATTTAAATATATTCAAGTTACCATGATTTTCACCATTATGTAACTATATCATAATTAGGATAAAACCTCATATTTTAATTTAATCAACATAATTTCATCTTTTACACATTAAGTTAGTTATTTACCATAAAATACACAATTACATTTCATTTTACACTAAGGTTCCCTAAGGTATATAATTCGGCCAACATAACTCCTGTCCCTTTTAATTAAATTTCTCACCTTAATTAAGTTTCAAACAACTTAATTTGTCATGATATGTTGTTACCTTAATTTATTTCATAATTACATGCAATTAAACATAGTTACATAATAGAAAAATTAGGGAAATTCATCAAAACTAGTGAATTTTAATGTAATAAACATCCACTAAGCACAATTAGGCTTGATTTCCACCTACTTTTCCCTTCCCTTTCCCTTTCCTCCTTGGCTTCTTCCTTCTTTTTTGTTTTCTTCTTTTGGCTAAAATTTGAGAGAGAAAATTTGTGAGTTTAAGTTGAAATTTTAAGCAAATTAAAGATACTACAATACTCTGATAATCATTTTCTACATGGTCATGTAAAAGTTTGCCCACTAATTCCACCTAAAACTTACTTAATCACTTAATTACTCTAAACTTTTCTTGCCTTATTTTTCCAATTCTTGACTTTCCCTTACTGCAAATATTATTCTAGGTTAAAGAGGATGAAATTCTAGGTAGGAGGTTGAAATTTAGGCTTAGAATTTGGAGAGATAAAGCTTGGATGAAAGATAAATAGTGGAGAGGGATTAGTTTTGCTAGGTTCAGATTTTTCAAAGCGAAGGGAACCAAATGCTGGAATTTCATGGTTAATTCCAAAAATCTAACTCCTTTTTTACTTCTCTTTTAGTGGTAAAAAGGAAGGGCCAAGATTCAATATTTTACTATTGAATCCAATGGCTTGAAATTAAGCCACTTGTCGCTCGATCACCCACTTCTACATATCCATTTACCATGGTCTTATACACACCAGATAATAACTTAATTTTAATGACATTTATATCCTTATATGTCAAAATTCCTAATTTGACTTCTTAATTTACCCGATTTTCGTTTTGCACCCTGAAATATGAATTTTCGTTCCCAATATAAGTGTTCCATGAAATATTTCCTCGAGTATCCCTATATATTCAAGAACTTGTGGTAAAAATTTAGCTCATTTTGACATCTTTTCGATATACTTCTTGCCCTGGCGGCTTGTGCAGCCGATCTAAAGCTCGAAATTCTCGAATTGTCAGAATTGCTATTTTTTGATACCTAGGGTGTCTCTGAATTATTTATATGATGTATATGAAATATAGGAGCAATTAGAGATCTCTAGATGCCCCAATTGCTCAGTCAAAGTATTGGTCAACCCTAGGAAAACTCGTGAAATTTTCTTTTGTTCACTCATTTGGAGGCCTATTTGACCTCAGTTTCTCCTCAAATTGTACCACTAACCTCTGTTTAACTTGTGTTTTCATGCTTTAAGATTTACTATGCATGACAGATGCAAAATTAGGGGTGTTACAGTGTCCAAATTGGAGCCTTTACTAACATCTTCTTTAATTGGTCAAAGCTTGCTTGACATCGATCAGTCCACTCAAATTTGATACCCTTTCTCAACAATTTTGTAAGTGGTGAAGCTATAACTAAAAAGCCTTTTACAAAGTGACGGTAGTACCCTGCTAAACCCAAAAAACTTCTCACTTCTATAACATTTTGAGGTGGTCTCTAATTCATTATAACCTTAGTTTTGATGGGAACCACTTTAATGCCTTCAGAAAACATTGTATACCCAAGAAAAGAGACTTCCATAAGCTAGAAATTGCACTTGCTCAATTTAGCAAATAATTGATTCTCCCTCAAAGTCTGCAACACAATTCTCAATTGTTCAGTATGTTTTGCTTCATTTTTTGAATAAACCAATATGTCATATATAAACACAACCACAAATTGGTCCATGTAGGGTCTAAATACCTTATTCATAAAATGCATGAAAAGCAAATGGTACATTTGTTAACACAAATGGCATTAGTAGAAATTTGTAATGACCATATCGAGTTCTAAATGCAGTTTTGGGAACATCCACATCTTTTATTCAAAGTTGATAATACTCCAATCACAAGTCAATCTTGGAAAACACTCCAACACCTTTCAACTATTCAAATAAATCTTCAATTCTTGGCAATGGATACTTATTCTTCACTGTCACTCTATTTAATTGATGATAGTCCATACACATTCTCATAGTCCCATCTTTCTTTTTCGCAAATAAAACTGGTGTACCCCAAGGTGATGCACTAGGCCTATTAAAGCCTTTGTCAGACAATTCTTGCAATTGAACCTTTAACTCCTTGAATTTCATTGGGGCCATTTTGTATAGTGCCTTAGAAATAGGAGTTGTACCCCGGTAAAACTTCTATACAACTCTACATCTCTTTTAAGTGGAAGAATTGGTAATTCTTTAGGAAATACATCAAGAAACTCATTTATAACAAGGATGTCTTGAAGTTTAACCTTTTTCTTTTTTGAATCAAGTACCAAGGCTAAAAATGCTTCACATCCTTTTCTCAGAAATCACCTGACTTACATAGTCGATATCACATTGGCCAAAGGTTTTGTTCCAATACCCTACACTACTACTTCTTTAGCATTTACATCTCTAAATGTTACTGTCTTAGCCCCATAATTTACCACTGCATGTGGTTTGATAGCCAATCCATGCCTAAAAACTCTTTTGCACTGTACTTTCTAATTTCAGATATTAGAGCTTTAGGTGCAGTCATTCTTTGTAGAATTTGGGCTATATCCAACGAAAGTTTTAATAGTGCTTCACTAGGAATGGCTGCAGGATAATCATTACGATTAGAGGACGATGATCCTAGATTGGAAGAATTTGATCTAACTGGCAAATTGCTTTCAGCTGATTCTTTAAAAGCTTATCTAGAATCCTCCATCTTTAATTTATAAGAAAAAAGGCTTTAATACCAAATTGTAACACCCTCATACTACAACCCTATTAACCATGTGCAATTAATCATGTTAATCATGCTTTTCAACACTATCATACCTTTATATTACCAACCATATGATCATTACATTACTGTTACTCATATCATGCTATATCATATAATCATATAAGTGCTACTATGACTGTGAAGGGAAGTTGAAAAACAAAATTTAAGGGTTTGTGAGCTTAAATTTCTGAAAAATTTTAGGGCATGGATGATAAGGATTATTTCTTTTGGTACTCCTCTCAGTAATTAAATAAAATTTTATTTAAAAAAAAATAAATTTCAAGAAAGATAGAGGTAGGCTATAGAAATGCCATTTAATTCATACTGTAGAAAATAAGTGTGGGGTACCTAGTGGTTGAGGGAACTGTTAATTAGTTGAGATAAAAGGTTTTAGCTCTCGCTCCCTCCCTGAGATTTTGAGAACTCATGTCCTAAAATTCATCTTCCCAATTAATAGTAAGTGGGCATAAAGTTTGAAGAGTTATTTCTCTTAAGAAAGTAGGTGGTATTTGTTTTTGGGTAGTGTGGCTAATTCTATCTTACTGACTTTATCAATTTTTTGGAGCCAATACCTTCACCCCATTACAACCTTAATGTAAGACTTGGTGATCCTATTTTGTTCTGAGTTGTTTAGTGGAGATGACACTTGTAGTTCAGGTGCTAAAGGAGAGGCTTATGATTGTTTCGAGTTTCAAGTGCGAAATCATCATATTTTTTGGTTGCTTGATTACTAGAGTTCACTGGTAGTTTTGGTTTTGAAAGATATAAATCTTTTTTGACCTAACACACACACACACACAAGAAATTTTTTGATATAGATCAATTTCAGTCTTTTTGATTGAGTTCTTCATCTGAGTGTCTTCTATTGAGTGTTGCTCTGGCCTCTCTGAATTTTCTTGGTCTGAATTGAAGTTTTGAGTTTTCAATATTATGGATGATTCATTTGCTTGAGGGCAAGCTAGGTCTAAGTGTGGGGTAGTTGATAACTCCAATTCAGTGTTTAGGTTTAGATTAAGTTTAGTCTAGTTTTCAGTGTTTTTCTAGTGTATTTTGCTTTATTTTGCTTGCATTTAATAATTTAATCTCATTCTCAATTAAGTCTAGCTTTTGTGTGTTTTGGAGAGCTTTTAATGGAATTTTATACTAAATTGTGAATTTTGTAGGTACCTCACGGTAACTAGGTTCTTCTTGGTAATCATGATCTATGTTATCTATCAAAACACACCATTTTGGAGTATGTCACAGTCAGTAGAGCAATTGTGCATAGATAGGTGTTCACTGAGACCTATGAAGCTCTTCAGTTCAGAATCTAAAGAAGGACTACCTCACAATTACCAGGTTTTTGATAGTAACTGTGAGGTAGTCATGTTTCCAATCCAGAAAGCAAGAGAGAGCTATCTCACAGTTACCAGGCTTTTGCTGGTAACTATGATCCCCTGTCAAGAAGCAATTCAGACCTACATCATGGTTATTAGGAAATTCCTAGTAACCGTGACTCAAGCTAGTTAAATGAAGGAATTTTAAGTAGGTCATAGTCAATAAAGAATCTCTGGTAACCGTGACCCATGTTGGGCTATAAATAGCAGATTTTTTTGAGGAATCGAGAGAGCTGGGTTTTCTTCAGTTTTAGGGTTTTATTTCTTCTTTCTTTCATTCCTTTGTTCGTTTTACATAGATAGATACATAGATTTACTTGAAAATAGATAGATTTATAGCAAAATACATAGATTAAACATAAAAAGATAGCTTAGACACTTAGATTTACATAGTTTTTAGCTTATTCCCTTTCAAGCATTGGAGAAGAAGATTGAAGGACTTGGGATTCAGCTGGGTATTCTTCCACCATGAGTTTCAGGGTTTATTCTATCCTTTTCTCTTTTTATTTTGTAATGGATAATGAGTAGTTCCTTAGTTGTTTGGGGGATCTTTGAATCCCCTACCTACAATGTGAATATTGAACATATTTTCAATTATAGATATGAATGAATGATTTATTACACTATTGCTTATTCCTATTTCATTAGTTTTCAGCTTCTTAAGTGATTTTCTAGCTTTGATGAATGGTTTTTATCTTATATCTTGGTTAGATGCTAATGCTTATGTCGGTTGAATACTATGAATGAATTTTGCTTAGTTTTTCTATCAAAAATGCTGTCTATTTTAGATTGCTCCAGAATGGGACTCTGGATGTGCAATATTTTATGGTTTTAGGGTTAGAGTGTGGAGTGAAATAGATGAGTTTAGGTTGTTTTGCTCCAGAATGGGAAAGCAAACCAAACTTAGGATGAAAACCTGTGCTTAGGCTAGTTGTGAGGCTTGCTCCGGAATGGGATGTTTTGCAATTAGAATAGCTTGCTCCAGATTGGGACGCTTGGGTTAAGAGGGTTATCCCAGATTTGTTCATATATTATATTAATCTAAATTAATTCACATTGGTTGTGGGGTGATTGAGTGAACTCAAACAAGGTTTTCCTTATATAGATTTTTACACTTGTTAATTTTTCATAATTTAGCTCTTAATTGAATTACTACTAGTTTAATTTTAATTTATTTCCATTACATATTTTAGTATTTAAAGTCTTCATTCTAAATAGCTATAGCACAATCACCAAAACTTTTGGAAATTCTTTAGCATACGACTGATTGTCTTAACTTACACACACAATTCCTTGGATACGATATTTGAAAGTCTTAAAAATACTTCTCTTTACTACTTGTCAATTTAGTATACTTGCTAGGGTCACAACAAAGGGCCATGACTTGCCCGTTGCCCCCTCAATGAGTCCGTGAATCCCTCCTGGCCCTTTTCCTTTGTCCCTTATGTGTTTTTTTCCTTTATTTTTTTAGTTTTTTTTATCTTTTTCTTATTTCTTAATTTTTTTTATTTTTTTCCTTTTTGGTCTGTTATTTTGTAACCTTGTTTAATTTTGTATCAATTTAGATTTGTTGTTTAACTAATGTAATTTCATTTTTATTTTTATTTTAGGTAAAACACATCGCAAGTTTGTGTGGAAATGAGGAGCAGGAGATTGAGCTCGTTCAACTCAATATCAAGTTATTACTTAGATTTATTCAGTTATTTATTTATTCTATATTTTTTTGTTCATTTTATTTCTTGGATAATAATTTGTATTTGCTAGTAAAAAAGGGTATTTTTGGCACAATAATTAAGTGAAAATTCTCACTAAGAGTTTTATATTTAATTAATTAATATTTCATAAAAATGGAACTATGTAAACTTTTTTTAGCCTCAAAGTCACATAAATGTTTATAAAATAAGCATGGGGAGTCGAAGTTCTCAAAACAATAAATGACCCGATTTAAACATGTTTACTATTGCTTTATTATTCTTTTGTATTATTTTGTCCAATTATTTTTGCACAATTGATTGTAAAATTCATTAAATTATTTTATGCAAGTTTGAATGGGATTTTTTATAATAAAAAGGGACCAATGTCTCGATTTTCACCTACAAAATAATATGTAAATTAAAGATCTATTTCTTTAATACAAAATGATTTTTTACCTCAAAATTGGTTAATGCAATTCTTTTTCTAAAGCAAAATGTGTAGCACCCTTAGCCTATAATCTGTACATATCACTTTATCCAACTCATTACACATGTTTTACTGTGTAACATAAATATATACCAACTACACAGACAACATATAATCAAACATAATACATAAGAGTGCTATACTTTTAAAAACTTTTCAGTGTACGTTAAAGTCTCTTTACAAAATACAACAATTGTTTAACATTTTTACATATAATATCTCCAATAACACTATCCTATATTCTTTACTATATTCAAAGAGCCAAAATAAAAGTCTATAAATGTCTCTCTCATTGACTTGAGTTGGCCATTCTGCTGCAGATATCACCCCAACAACCTACAAGGAGAAAACACCCGTGCTAAGCTATAAAGCTTAGTGGGTAACTAAATCATGATAAACGACCACTCATAGTGATCATCAACAAGCACACAACATGTCTCAAATATAACAAAATTTTGTTCCAAGAAATGAACAAAATGCAGCAATTAATTCATATTACGGGAATCATAAAGTTCAGCAATAAAATTTGCGTTGATGCTTTAATCAACATATGTAACCATGTAAGCTCTAATGTTCTATGGCTTTAAATTCAACTAATTATTAAGTGTCTAGTTTCTGAATTGATACTAAACCGTAAAAGCATAAATATCTATTATCTTTTCATATATTTAACATGTCTTTGATATATACACATTAGAATTAAATAGTAAATCCACACTTCCAATTACCATGAGATTATTATATTACTATAGGCTTATTTTATATTCCACAAGTTATTCATGTTATAACATATTAGATGTATCATAAAAAATAAGCCTTTCAACTAAACATAACACTTATATATCATTATCATAAATAACAAATACACGTTAAAGAATGTGAACATGCAACAATGTGAACATATAAATATATAATCATAAGAAAAGTATTTCAAAACAATGGTTGTTACTGTCTAACCTTCATAATCTTTAATATACACTATGAATATGCACTTATAAAATTATTGCGCGCATTAGACTTTTATAATACTCTTGGACTTAATAAAAATTCCTTCATCAATCATGTATTGGCATACATATAGAAATAAGGTTTATGACCACAAAGGCATATATATATATAGATGATCAATTTAATCAAAATATTAATATAATGTAAATTCATCATTTAATGATTAGCATGTATTTAGGACACTAGCAGTATAGATACATATACTATTGCACATTCTTTTAGATGTGAGTTTTACGTGCAAAAAGTCAATTAAGAATTTGCATGCCTTATTAAACTTTTCTTAACCTTTGACAATAAAGCCTGCACTATTCTAAAGAGGTGGATAACGGGTTATACGGTGGTACCCGAAGGTACAAGTCTGTTTAGTCACCCAAACGGGGTTGACTACAATCCAAACAGGGTTGAAAATGATCCAAACGGGACCATGTCTATTTAGTTAACCAAACGGGGTTAACTAAACCCAAACGGGGTTGAAACTATCGCAGCTACAAGGTACCCTTATAGGCATGCCTATCTATCCACTTCCTAGACCCAACGCAGGCAGTACAATCTCTTTACTTTATCTTTTCTTTATTCATTCATATTCTTATATGCACATGTATACTCTTGTGTAACAACGAACAATGTACTCATACACATGCTCATGTGTAACGTTATATAAAACCTTTGAACATGCTCACTATTGGGTATTACTATTCTATATTTGAAATCTTTTTCAATCATGTAATTATTTCGTATAACATGATTGTATCTATATTATACTATTTTCTCCTATGCATAATCATGTACAGATATATATATCTTCTCTAGAGCATCAACATATATGCATAATTCATAAAACAATTTATACAATTGGCTCATATAACAATCACATGACAAAATACTCCCTTTTTAATGCATACACTTGTGTACGTATTGTCATATAACATTGTTATTATGTACTTTAATAAGATTTCTATAATTGAGTCTATTGCTCTGTAGATCTGTGTTTCAGCTTGCTAACATGTGACATCACATATGCTTGTTTGTGTCATTTTATTTAAGTAAAGACATAATCATACATTTCACTTTAAATCATATGCTTTAAATCATTTCACTAAAATATCTTTCAAATCCGATCATGTAAGATCATACTATATATGTATATGCTTATATGTACACTTATATTCTACTAGTCATATTACTTCTTTTTACAAGTAGAGTTAATATTTCAAATTATAAGTATCATACGAACAGTCATGGGTAGCATTTTTAATATTCACTATCATGTATGTATTCATATCCACATTTGAACTCTATTTTAGGCAACACTATGTTCATGTTCAACTCACATATCAAGACTGTATTCATAGTATACTATTTGTACGTATACAGAGTCTTGTAAAACTATAAGTTCTCTGGTGCATAAACAAATATATGCACATTTCATATAACAAGTTATACATCTAGCTCATCCAATCCGTGTGACTATAAAATTTGCATCATGACATATTGGCATGACATATAATCACCACATCATATACTTGATCATGTTCTCATTAAGCATCTCACATGTTCATAGTCATGCTAAAACATTTTCTATCTCATAGGGCAATTACATGCTCATACACTCATATACATAATCATGTGCTATACAAAATATCGACATGTTTTCATAAGGGCATATACATATGACATGGTCATACTATTATATTCCCTATTTCATAGCATAGGTACATGTCAAAATATGCACATTCTCATCATAGGATTACATATATATATACATAAATTTTGCATATGACAATCATGTACAAATCTAATTACATATATAGGTTAGATATTTTCATCACCAATATTTATATATGTACACATACAAATGTATATGTATGCATATAAATCCTTCATTGATAGTCATATTCCATGACCTATCAAATTTATTTTACTATAACATAAACAACTATTTATCTCAATTAATTAAAGTATCACAAAAGTCTGCACAGGGAAGCATTCTGGACTCGATTTGTGAGCCACATTTGAAATTAAAGATGTCATTTTTAGGTGAAATGATCTTCTAAAATCTTATCTTCCTATGTTTATAGTTTCCATAGCATCAAAATTCATCCTAATACCTGACCTATAGCTCGAGTTATTTGAAAAATACTATAGGCTGTTCATAGAACCAAAATAGTGTGGGCTATCACTTAGAAAAATTCATAATGTACAATTTAGAGGGATTTAGACCAACATTTCTCAATCAAAAACGTGCTCCTAGGTATATAGTTTATCCAGAATTTTACAGCATAAGATTTTGACTTCTCTACTAATACTTCTGCCCAAAATACTATAATCAGTTCTTGAACCGAAATCAATAGCTCTCTTAAATTTTCATGTAAATATTTGGATGAGTTATATACATATTTAGCTCCAGGTTCCTTCTAAAAAAATTTTTATATTTCTATCAAATTTACATCGAATCAAACCTCACTCATATATGACTTTAATGCAGGGATTTATGGTCCAAACAATGCTAACTGTTCAAAACAGCCTGTACACACAATAACCCACTTGTACGAATTTTATGAGTTCCTTAAAAACAGAATCAAGCCATGACTTCTTCTAATGAATTTTATATAATTGAATCTAATTTACTCATAATTTTGAATCACCTCAATCCAAAATCTACAACTCCAGATATGCACAAAACATGCAGGCTGGTTCACAAGTACCACACCCAGTTTTTCTTCAACATTCAAACTCACGATTTTTCTATTTAAATCTCTCAATAATCCTAAATAAACTAATAAATTACCATCAAAATTAATTAATCCAAGCATAAACATTGATATCCACACACATGCATGAAGAATAAGTTCCCAAACCTGGACATGCAACTCAAATCTTCTTGTAAATTCTCCTTTTTCTCTCACTATCTTCTTCTTTGATGATCTTAATTTTCTCCTTCTTTTCCTTTCACAATAATTTCATCCATTACAACAAAATTTCAGCATCTAACTCAATCTACTATTAACCAAAGCAAGAAGATGGAGAAGGAGAAGAAGAATCATCAAATTAAGTTAATTACCTTGTAGATATACGCTAACTTGTTCTTCAAAAATCCATATGCAAGAATTCTTCAAAGATTTTCTTAGAGATTAACCAAGAGTGAAAGAGAGGAGAATGAAGAAATTCTGTAACTCCCTCTCTAATTGTCGTCCCCTTCCTTCCTAAACTTCTAATTTAAATAACTTGCAGCAGGATTTTCTCTTGAAAAGTATAGATCAATTTAGAACTCTTAGAGAAAGATGAGAGATGAGTAAAAGAAAGAAGGAATTAATGAGAAATCTCCTTGGTGTTGCCGACCAACCCCTATAAATATTCCTAAAAACATTGCTTGCATGGTGATTTAAGTGGAAAATGACATCAGCATGGCTCCCAAAAATATATCTTTTAGTCCTCCAATAATTTGCATGTCACACCAAAACACAGATTTCTTTGCATGTTATAAAGTGACCCCTCCACTAACTCTTTTTCTTAAATCAACCTTTCTATTTAATCCCTTTTATGAATTGACCTCTTAATATATGCTTCTATCCACATTTGACCCTTAAAATGCCATATTTATAAATTGACCCTTAAATTAATTCTTCATGCTAAACATACTCACTTTTTACTGCTCACTATCCGATTTTTGTATAATATTGTTCACATGGAAAACGACATTTTTCAAGAAACATTTCTTCTTAACAATTTATACTTAAGATCTTAACTATATGATATAAAAATTTCAAGTTATTTTGTTGTATTTCCCAGGAGTTATAACATAAGAAACACCTACTGCTCCAATGACCTGCCAAATGAAAAAGAGCTACAGTTTTGGGCATTTTTGAAGACCTTAGAGGAAAAGTTTCATTATTGTTATTTCTATAACATTTGTAGACAAAGAAGTCTCAGTTCTATCCCAACTAAAATAATCAATTTTGGAGTTCAAAAACTCAACTTATGATTAAAAGAGTCATTAGAGGTCAATCCAAATTTCTGGACAGCACTTTCACATTAATGCCTAATATCTTAATTCAAGTCAATATACTTATAAAATCCATAATCAACACAAGTATTAATGCATACAAGAAATAATAGTTCCCAAACGATATCTTAACTTTATTTTTGCTCAAATTATACATACTATGCTATAATGTCATTTGACTATGGTATACTCTATCTCTTAAAACCATGAATCTATTAGATCATAAGTACTATTAATTTATCCCCTAATGCTCAATTTGACTTTAATGACATATGTTTGCCTTTGAATTCCACTAAGGCCTCTTTAGGGTCCTTACAAATCTCTCCCCCTTAAGGAATTTCGTCCTCGAAATTCATACCTGTGTCCTTTGCTCAAAAGTACCACTATCAATTCTTAGATTTTTATGTTTAGCACTATAAACTTCCATTCCATACTATCTCTGCCAACTTTCCTTGATGCTCATTTTGACTAAATTTGCTTCTCTTATAACTCAATCTCTATAAGGAGTGATATTATCATAAAATTGCATCAGTACTATACTTAACATATATCCTGTCAGTTTTCTTTATTAGTTGGAGCCTGTACATGTAATATGATGCTTGATGCTATGTTATGCGTGAATAACGCTTTCGTGTATGCAATAAGATGCAAATGCATTTTCTCAGGTGCTGTATATGATTTAGCCCCATCTCATGTATAATGCTTTATCAATTGCCTGTACTTGATAAGGAAATACTGACAGGTATATAGAGCATCATAATTACACCTCAATTTGATATCTCAGAACCTTCAACTATAGATACTTTTATCAACTAAGCAAAACTCCATCTCATGTATCATAATTAAATAATCACTACTTATCCCTCTAACATACTTATTTCATAATCCAATATTCCTTTATATATGCATTTTATGTACTATTTGATCTAGGATTAAGATCCCAAAGAGAGTACTATTATACACATAATCCAATTTTGAAACTTCAATCATATATATTTATACTCCAACATGGACAGGAACCCAATAGGTCAAACACATAGAGAGAAAAGGGTAAAATGGTAAAATGACAAGGATAATAATATTTGATATCATTATGAAGGTAGAGAAGTAAATATGATAATAATTAATTAAAGAGTTTGATTAATTATGATCAAATAAAATTGTCCGTGGAACTTTTGAGAAATGTTCTGTAAATTAGACCTAATTGAAATAATGTATTTCATGATTAATTATTATTATCTTATAAGTGTTATAGGACTACTGTAAGTGTTATAGGACTGGTATAATAATTAATAAGTCAATTGGAGGAATTATTAAGGGCCAGAGGAATGAAGAAAGTTGGCGGAAGCCCTTTTGTAAGGGCCACACACCAAGTCCAATACAGAAGGCCTTAATGGCCCATTTCATGTACCAAATTAATTTATATTTGTTACATAAGTGTTATGGAACTCACATATTTAATTTGGTTGGATTTGGAATCCATTTGGGTATTTAAATCCAATTAGTTGCACAAAAGGCCAAGTTTGTGGGTTTTATGCATAGTCTTTTATGAAAAGATTTAATTTGGATTTAATTAAGCCCAAATGATTATAATTAACTCCAGAGGCCCAATTAATAATTCTCCAGCAATTTTAAAGAGGCCAATCTCATTAAGGAGTTGGAATTTTAACCTAACTATAAAAGGCCAACTAATGAGAATTAGGGTTAAGTGATTAAAACAAAAAGAAAGTCTTTTTCTCTAATCTCTCTCTCTCTTTTGCTCCAACTCCTAAGCTAGCTCTTGGGAATTTCAGCCAGCCCTAGTTAAACACCAATTTGTTGGTTCAATTTACCCCTCTCTAGTGTGGATTACTCATTGGAGGGGTTCGATTTTGGACACTATGGTTTGCGACAACCCAGTGCGAAGTAAAATCAACTATTCAACAAAAATCAAAGGTGATTTTTCTTATTCTCATATAGTTATATTGTGTATTTATGGCAAGATCAGATCTAATGGTTAAAAAATTTTAAAATTCCGCTCATGTATGTGATGCATGTAACCGTTAAAATCCAACATGGTATCAGAGCCACGGTTTTGCCATGGATATACAATTCTATATTTTTCTGCGGAATAAGTTTTGTTTTGTTTTGAGTTATTTATTTCATGAACTTTAAAATATTAGATTTGTTTGTTCATGAATGAGAAATATTGATTTCTGGTTGTATGTGTGATCAAATAAATTTGGTGGAAACAAAAACGAAACTTTTGAAGGATTGTGATTAGGGTTTGGCGTGAATCCCATTAGGGTTTGGCATGAAACCCTAGGTGATGTAGGGGCTGTTCTAATTTAATTTCTTTTGGATCCATTTAAAAATTATTTAGATGATATTTTATGTGTTTAATATGTGATATTAAGCCGTAGGATCGAACAGAATTAAAATCGAACAAGTTTTGTATGAAAACTAGTTTTGTCGGAAAGTTCGATAAATTGGTGTTCTTCGTGTGTTCTTGATGTGTTCTTAGTTAGAACGAATTTTGATCTTCTAAATCTGATATATATGATATATTAAAGTGTTTTTAATTAATTTGATTAATTAAAATGGGCCTTAAATTAATTTGATTAATTTTAATTTATTAAAACCACTTAATGGGCTTAATTATGTTTATGGACTTGGTTTAAATTAGTGAATGAATTGGTTGGCCCAAGGAGCTGATTTAAATTAAACATTATAAACATTAATTAAGTTTATTAATGGGTTTTAAGGGCTGGAGTGGGCTTGGCTCATTCCAAAAGGCCCAAATGGTCCAAAAGACACAAAACTAGTTTGTGTGTGAACACAGTTAGGGTTTTTCTTCTGTGGGTTTCGGCCTACATTTGTTTTAAGCCCAAAATTGATTCTTTTAATTATTTAATATGATTAATTAATTAAATAATCAATTTATAATTAATTATTAATCAATTGGATTGATTATTAAGAAAATAACACATGCATGCAAAAGGTTTCCTAAAATGAAAGTTTCCAAAATGGAAAAAGTTTTCTAATTTGATCACATCATTAAAATAACTCAAAATATAGTTTCAAAGGTTGAAACAAAGTTAGTAATCCATTTCTTTATGCATTAGAAAGTCATATAAGGGTGTATGATTGGCATGATGGATAGTTATGGACAAAGCCCAATGTGATTGAGCATTATGCATGTTTTGGCCCAATGAGGACTTTTATGTCCCGGCCACTTGTTTTTGGTTTGTATTTCTTTTCAAGTTGTAATATGTAATTATATTACTTAGATTAGAATTAGAAATAGAGATGGAGACCACTATCAAGGAGCAAGATGGGCTGGATGGAGATCCAACAAGCTTGAAGATAATGTAATTATTTTTCTTGTTTGAAACATGCATACTACCTAGGTGTGACCTTTTGATTTCCCTCTTGTCTCCGGGAAATCAATGTAGTGAAGTCCATAACTATACCATATTTGTATGCTTATATTTATGTGATAGATATAGGATGCATACCAATGTATGCCAACCATGTATGATGAGACTTAATTAACTAAAACCCTCAAACAAATACTAAGGTATATAAGCCTTCCATTAAATTGAGGAGAACCAGAGTTCTTTATAGTGTGGGTTGTTGACCACAGTCAAGCTCACATTATATCGAATATGTTCAAATCTAATTAAATGGGTCATCTTAGCTAGCCCATTAGTTTGTTGACCACAGTCAAGGCTAATGGTTCTAGAGGCAAGATTAGGGAATGCATATATGATATGCATGCATCAAGAGTTGATAACCTAATGATCCAATAGTTGTGTAGAGACACAATTGGTATAGAGATACCTACCTTTCAATGGTACGGAATTTGGCTTGTTGACCACAGTCAAGGTCAAATTACATATCAAGGATTGGATATTGGCCCACTAAGAAAACCATTGGGTTTTCTTGGATTATATAGTGAGGGCTATTAATTCGCAATAAAATAGTGGGAGTAAATGGATTAATTAAAGACCTTATTAATGCATACATATATATGAACATACTCTCATATCTTTTCTTTTTCACATCTATGTCATCATCATGAGCACATCAAATATACGATCAATCTTGGATAACAAACTGGTTGGCAGCAACTATTCTGACTGGATCAAACAAGTGATAATTGTTCTCAGAGCTGAAAAGATCCATTATGTCTTGGATAAAGATCCACCACCAATTCCATCAGATGATGCCATTGATGAGATCAAAGGTATTTATCGAAAATACATAGAGGATAGTGAAGCAGCAAGCATGTCTGATGCTGGGTGCTATGTCCTCAGAGCTTCAGAAGCAATATGAGATAATGGATGGTGGGGTTTCCAATAAGAAGGTTGCCAAGAAAGAGAATCCCAAAGGAACTTGCTTCCATTGTGGAAAAGATGGTCATTGGAAGCGTAACTGCAAGGCCTATCTATATTCTCTCAAGGAGAAGAAGCATACAGATGCTTCTACCTCAGGTATTCATATGATTGAAATTAATACTTATTCTATTGTTTCAAAACAATCTTGGGTCTTAGATACCGGATGTGGATCACATTTGTGTAATGATCTACATGGGCTTAAAAGCTTTTGAAGAATTGGAAAGGCAGAGATATGTTTGCAGTCAGCTACTGGATAGAACATCTCTACAATAGTTGTGGGGACTTACTATTTGCCTCTTCCTAGTGGATTAGTACTGAAATTAAATAATTGTTATTATGTTCCAGCTTTATCCAAAAGTATTATTTCTTTCAGTCGTTTGATGAATGATTATGATATTTCTTTAAAGGACAAATGTTGTTACATTTTTATAAACAATATGTTTTATGCAAAAGCTATCATTGAGAATGGTATATTTGTTCTTGATTTAATTAAAGAAGTACATAATGTGGATACCAAGAGAATGAAACATGATAATCTAAATACCTCATACTTATGGCATTGTCGTTTAGGCCATATAAATGAAAAACGCATGACCAAATTACTCAAGTCAGGTGATTTGGGATCATTTGATTATGAATCATTTGATACATGTGAATCTTGTTTATTGGGAAAAATGACAAAAGCTCCCTTTATTGTAAAGGAGAACGAGCTAAAATGGTTTTGGACTTAATACATTCAGATGTATGTGGTCCAATGACTACACATGCCATAGGAGGTTGCTCCTACTTCATTACTTTCATAGATGATTATTCCAGGTTTGGATACATCTATCTAATGAAATATAAGTCTAAAGCATTTGAAAAGTTCAAAGAGTTCAGAAATGAAGTAGAGAAACAACTTGGCAAAAGTATCAAAACACTTAGATCAGATCGAGGTGGAGAATACTTAAGTCAAGAGTTTCAGGATTATCTTAGAGATAATGGGATTTTATCTCAATGGACTCCTCCATATACACCACAACACAATGGTGTATCTGAAAGGAGAAATCGAACACTATTAGATATGGTTCGATCAATGATGAGCCGAGCGGACTTGCCTAAGTCCTTTTGGGGATATGCACTAGAAACTGCTGTTTATGTGTTAAACAGAGTTCCTAGTAAAGTGGTTGATGTTACTCCATATGAGATGTGGAATAATAAAAAACCCACGCTTTCTCATATGAAAGTATGGGGTTGTCCTGCTTATGTGAATAGGACAATGTTAGACAAACTGGATGTTAAGTCTGACAAATGTTTATTTGTGGGATATCCAAAAGAAACATTTGGATATTATTTCTATCATCCCTTAGAACAAAAGGTGTTTGTTTCAAGGCATACTGTCTTCTTAGAAAGAGAATTTCTCCTACGAAAGGACAGTGGGAGTAAAATTGAACCTGGTGAAGTTCAAGACCCACAAATAGAAGATGATCAACAGATTGAACCCGAAACTGAATTTCATAATGATGAGATTACAGTTGAACCTGATTATACACAAAATCCTAGAAGATCTACTAGGATGCGTTCTATCCCTGTGAGTTATGGATTTCACATTGATTCGGATAGAGGCATAACTGTAGCAGAGGACAATGAGCCTACAAGCTATCAAGAAGTTTTGAACAGTTCAGAACGTGATTTATGGCTTAAGGCTATACAGTCTGAAATGGACTCCATGTATGAGAACAAAGTATGGACTTTAACTCAACCACCTGAAGGGATAAAACCCATAGGGTGCAAATGGGTCTTCAAAAAAAAGACTGACATGGAAGGTAATATACTTACCTATAAAGCTGGCTTAGTAGCAAAAGGTTATCATAAAAAAAAGGTATTGACTATGACGAAACTTTTTCTCCTCTAGCGATGCTTAAGTCTATAAGAATACTTTTAGCCATTGCAGCTCATTATGATTATGAGATTTGGCAAATGGATGTGAAGACAGCTTTCCTTAATGGAAATCTTACCGAGGATGTGTATATGCCACAACCAGAAGGATTCACATCAGGAAATGGCGAAAAGGTATGCAAGCTTCAAAGATCCATTTATGGATTGAAGCAAGCCTCTAGGAGCTCGAACATACAATTCAATGAGACAATCAAAGAGTTTGGTTTCTCACAGAATGAAGATAAACCTTGTGTGTATAAAAGGGTCAGTGGCAGTGCAATTGTCTTCCTAGTTCTATATGTAGATGACATATTGATCATGGAAAATGACATTTCTCTTCTCCAATCTGTTAAAATATGGTTATCCAAGCAATTCTCCATGAAAGACCTTGGAGAAGCATCCTATATTATGGGAATAAGGATCTATAGCGATAGATCCAATAGGTTGCTAGGTCTTTCTCAAAGTACATACATAGATAATGTATCGAAGAGGTTCAATATGGATCTCTCTAAGAAAGGGTTTATACCCATGGTGCATGGGAAACACCTTTCTATGTCTATGTGTCTACAGACACTAGAGGATAGAGAGAGCATGAATAGAATACCATATGCATCTGCAATTGGTTCTATCATATATGCTATGTTATGTACACGTCCAGATGTAGCATTTGCTTTGAGTGTCACAAGCAGATTCCAATCCAATTTTGGAGAGGAACTCTGGGCAGCTGTCAATAATATTCTTAAGTACTTGAGAAGGACTAAGGATATATTCTTGGTATATGGAGAGGGCAATTTGGAAGTAAATGGGTATACAGATGCCAGCTTCCAATCTGATAAAGATGATGGTAAATCGCAATCTGGTTATGTGTTCATAATGGAAGGAGGAGCAGTTAGTTGGAAAAGTTCCAAATAAGAAACAACTGCTGATTCCACGACGGAAGCTGGGTACATTGCTGCTTCAGAAGCAGCCAAAGAAGCAGTCTGGATCAAAAAGTTCATAACCGAACTAGGAGTGGTGCCTAGAATTGTTGATCCGATTCCTTTATACTGTGACAACAATGGAGCCATTGTGCAAGCAAAGGAACCACGGTCTCATCAGCGATCCAAGCATGTTCTCATACGCTACCATCTCATAAGGGAAATAGTAACTAGAAATGATGTGAAAATAGAAAGGGTTCCCACAGATGGCAATGTGGCGGATCCCCTCACTAAAGCACTTTCCCACACTAAGCATCATCACTATATAAATAGCATGGGTTTGAGACATATGAGTGATTGGCTCTAGTGCAAGTGGGAGATTGTTAGAGAGTATGCCCTAGAGCCCATGTAATAGGGTTGTTTTTCATGTGTATGAAATTTATATTTTTAATAAAAGGAATCATTCATTTATTAATGCTATGTTTAAATACATGAGTTTGTAAATCTTAAATTAATAAATGAAGTCCTAGATATTATAAACACAGTGCAAAGGAAACCATGAAAGTGTTCATGATGTGAGATGTCTATTGCATGCAAATGTCTTAATATCTAAATATCCCTAGTCATATAATTAACAAGATAAGACATTGTTAATTCGGACAGACTAGCACATGTTATGCTTCTTGAATGGTTCAAGCAGTGGTTCTCATAACTGTGATTATGGAAGATAATCAAAGCTAACATGTGGATGCTTGTTAGAAGAAAAAGTTCATTGGAGACCTGCAAAAAGAATCCTCACATGGATATTAAATCTATGTCAGTGAGGAATCTCTTCATAGCGGTTGTGCAAGTATCCTTAGACTTGAGATCACCAAAGTTATCTTAAGTAACAAGTGGTACACTTTGACTCCATAACTGATTACTTCCAACTGGAAGTGAACATAGTTAGGAGATTGGGTATATCATGACCTACTTGAAGATAGTTGAGTGATTGACAAAGGATTCACCATCCCAGATTTAATAAGGGAAGTTATCTCGCATGATTCTATAATTACCTTGTTCAGAGAATCTCTGGCCAGAGTAATATGCCGAGATGGATGGAGATCCATGAAGTGCATTTTAGGAACAATGGTTAAATTAATAGAACATACATAATTAGATTTATATGAGTTGAAAAAAATCCATACTCAGAATCTAATTGAGATAAGAGTTGTGAAAGGAGTAATTGCACGGTAACTGTTTCTATGGAAGGGTATAGTCAAACCACATGACTTTCCTGACATTTGGGTAGTCATGATGCCTAGATAGAGGCCAATCATGACTTGTATAATGATGTATCAAAATATCAATAGAGATTGATAAAATGATTTAAAGGAGTTTGAATCATGTGAGTTTTGAATAGAACTCACAATTACATATTATACTGCCAACATGGACAGGAACCCAATAGGTCACACACATATAGAGAAAAGGGTAAAATGGTAAAATGACAAGGATAATAATATTTGATATTATTATGAAGGTAGAGAAGTGAATATGATAATAATTAATTAAAGAGTTTGATTAATTATGATCAAATAAAATTGTCCGCAGAACTTTTGAGAAATGTTTTGTAAATTGGACCTAATTGAAATAATGTATTTCATGATTAATTATTATTGTCTTATAAGTGTTATAGGACTACTATAAGTGTTATAGGACTGGTATAATAATTAATAAGTCCATTGGAGAAATTATTAAGGGCCAGAGGAATGAAGAAAGTTGGCGGAAGCCCTTCTGTAAGGGCCACACGCCAAGTCCAATACAGAAGGCCTTAATGGCCCATTTCATGCACCAAATTAATTTATATATGTTACATAAGTGTTATGGAACTCACATATTTAATTTGGTTGGACTTGGAATCCATTTGGGTATTTAAATCCAATTAGTTGCACAAAGGGCCTAGTTTGTGGGTTTTGTGCATAGTCTTTTATGAAAAGATTTAATTTGGATTTAATTAAGCCCAAATGATTATAATTAATTCCAGAGGCCCAATTAATAATTCTCCAGAGATTTTAAAGAGCCCAATCTCATTAAGGAGTTGGAATTTTAACCTAACTATAAAAGGCCAACTAATGAGAATTAGGGTTAAGTGGTTAAAAGAAAAAGAAAGTCTTTTTCTCTAATCTCTCTCTCCCTTTTGCGCCAACTCCTAAGCTAGCTCTTGGGAATTTTGGCCAGCCCTAGTTAAGTAGCAGTTTTTTGGTTCAATTTACCCCTCTCTAGTTTGGATTACTCATTGGAGGTGTTCGATTTTGGACACTGTGGTTTGCGACAACCCGGTGCGAAGTAAAATCAACTGTTCAACAAAAATCAAAGGTGATTTTTCTTATTCTCATATAGTTATATTGTGTATTCATGGCAAGATCAGATCTAATGGTTAAAAAATTTTAAAATTCTGCTCATGTATCTGATGCATGTAACCGTTAAAATCCAACACAGTGATCGTCAATAAGCACACAACATGCCTCAAATATAACAAAGTTTTGTTCCAAGAAATGAACAAAATGCAGCAATTAATTCATATTACATGAATCATAAAGTTCAAAAATAAAATTTGCATTGATGCTTTAATCAACATATATAACCATGTAAGCTCTAATGTTCTATGGCTTTAAATTCAACTAATTATTAAGTGTCTAGTTTCTGAATTGATACTAAACCGTAAAAGCATAAATATCTATTATCTTTTCATATATTTAGCATGTATTTGATATATACACATTAGAATTAAATAGTAAATCCACACTTCCAATTACCATGAGATTATTATATTACTATAGGCTTATTTTATATTCCACAAGTTATTAATGTTATCACATATTAGATGTATCATAAAAAATAAGCCTTTCAACTAAACATAACACTTATATATCATTATCATAAATAACAAATACACGTTAAAGAATGTGTACATGTAACAATGTGAACATATATATATATATAATCATAAGAAAAATATTTCAAAACAATGGTTGTTACTGTCTAACCTTCATAATCTTTAATATACACTATGAATATGCACTTATAAAATTGTTGTGCACATTAGACTTTTATAATACTCTTGGACTTAATAAAAATTCCTTCATCAATCATGTATTGGCATACATATAGAAATAAGGTTTATGATCACAAAGGAATATATATATATATGATCAATTTAATCAAAATATTAATATAATGCAAATTCATGATTTAACGATTAGCATGTATTTAGGATACTAGCAGTATAGATACATATACTATTGTACATTCTTTTAGATGTGAGTTTTATGTGCAATAAAAGGAATTTCATATGTAGAATAGTATAAAGTCAATTAAGAATTTTCATGCCTTATTAAACTTTTCTTAACCTTTGACAATAAAGCTTGCACTATTCTAAAGAGGTGGATAACGGGTTATATGGTGGTACCCGAAGGTACAAGTCTGTTTAGTCACCCAAACGGGGTTGAAAATGATCCAAACGGGACCATGTCTGTTTAGTTACCCAAATGGGGTTAACTACAACCCAAAGAGGGTTGAAACTATTGCAGCTGCAAGGTACCCTTATAAGTATGCATATCTATCCACTTCCTAGACCCAACGCAGGCAGTACAATCTCTTTACTTTATCTTTTCTTTATTCATTCATATTCTTATATGCACATGTATACTCTTGTGTAACAATGAACAATGTGCTCATATACATGCTCATATGTAACTTTATATAAAACCTTTGAACATGCTCACTATTAGGTATTACTATTCTGTATTTGAAATCTTTTTCAATCATGTAACTATTTCGTATAACATAATTGTATCTATATTATACTATTTGCTCCTGTGCATAATCATTTACAGATATATATATCTTCTCTAGAGCATCAACATATATGCATAATTCATAAAACAATTTATACAATTGGCTCATGTAACAATCACATGACAAAATACTCCCTCTTTAATGCATACACTTGTGTACGTATTGTCATATAACATTGCTATTATGTACTTCAATAAGATTTCTATAATTGAGTCTATTGCTCTGTAGATTGTGTTTCAGCTTGCTAACATGTGACATCACATATGCTTGTTCGTGTCATTTTATTTAAGTAAAGACATAATCATACATTTCACTTTAAATCATATGCTTTAAATCATTTCACTAAAATATCTTTCAAACCCGATCATGTAAGATCATACTATATATGTATATGTTTATATGTACACATATATTCTACTAGTCATATTACTTCTTTTTACAAGTAGAGTTAATATTTCAAACTATAAGTATCATACGAACAGTCATGGGTAGCATTTTTAATATTGACTATCATGTATGTATTCATATCCACATTTGAACTCTATTGCAGGCAACACTATGTTCATGTTCAACTCACATATCAAGACTGTATTCATAGTATACTATTTGTACATATACAGAGTCTTGTAAAACTATAAGTTCTCTGGTGCATAGACAGATATATGCACATTTCATATAACAAGTTATACATCTAGCTCATCCAATCCGTGTGACTATAAAATTTGCATCGTGACATATTGGCATGAAATATAATCATCACATCATATACTTGATCATGTTCTCATTAAGCATCTCACATGTTCATAGTTATGCTAAAATATTTTCTATCTCATAGGGCAATTACATGCTCATGCACTCATATACATAATCATGTGCTATACAAAATATCGACATGTTTTCATATGGGCATATACATATGACATGGTCATACTATTATATTCCCTATTTCATAGCATAGGTACATGTCAAAATATGCACTTTCTCATCATAGGATTACATATATATATACATAAATTTTGCATATGACAATCATGTACAAATCTAATTACATATATAGGTTAGATATTTTCATCCCCAATATTTATTTATGTACACATACAAATGTATATGTATGCATATAAATCCTTAATTGTTAGTCATATTACATTCCCTATCCAATTTATTTTACTATAACATAAACAACTATTTATCTCAATTAATTAAAAAGTTATAGAATAAAGTATCACAAAAGTCTGCACAGGCCAGCATTCTGGACTCGATTTGTGAGCCACATTTGAAATTGAAGATGTCATTTTTAGGCAAAATTATCTTCTACAATCTTATCCCACTATGTTTATAGTTTCCATATCATCAAAATTCATCTTAATACCTGACCTATAGCTCGAGTTATTGAAAAAATACTATAGGCTGTTCATAGAACCAAACCAGTGTGGGCTGTCACTTAGAAAAATTCATAATGTAAAATTTAGAGGGATTTAAACCGACATATCTTCATCAAAAACGTGCTCCTAGGTATATATTTTATCTAGAATTTTACAGCATAAGATTTTGAATTCTCTACTAATACTTATGCCCAAACTACTATAATCAGTTCTTGAACCGAAATCAACAGCTCTCTTAAATTTTCATGTAAATATTTGGATGGGTTATATACATATTTAGCTCCAGGTTCCTTCTACAAAAATGTTTATATTTCTATCAGTTTTACATAGAATCAAACTCCACTCAATTATGACTTGAATACAAGGATTTATGGTCCAAACATTGGTAACTGTTCAAAACTGCCTATACACACAATAGCCCACTTGTACAAATTTTATGAGTTCCTTCAAAACAGAATCAAGCCACGACTTCTTCTAATGAATTGTAGATAATTGAATCTAGTTTACTCAGAATTTTGAATCACCTCAATCCGAGGGCTACAAAGCAGGCAGGTTCACAAGTACCACACCCAATTTTTCTTTAACATTCAAACTCACGATTTTCCTATTTAAATCTCTCAAAAATCCTAAATAAACTAATAAATTACCATCAAAATTAAGTAATCCAAGCATAAACATTGATATCCACACACATGCACGAAGAATAAGTTCTCAAACCTGGACATGCAACTCAAATTTTCTTGTAAATTCTCCTTTTTCTCTCACTATCTTCTTCCTTCATGATCTTAATTTTCTCCTTCTTTTTCTTTCACAATAATTTCATCCATTGACACAAACTTTCAGCATCTAACTCAATCTACTATTAACCAAAGCAAGAAGATGGAGAAGGAGAAGAAGAATCATCAAATTAAGTTAATTACCTTGTAGATAGACACTAACTTTCTCTTCAAAAATCGACATGCAAGAATTCTTCAAAGATTTTCTTAGAGATAAACCAAGAGTGAAAGAGAGGAGAATGAAGAAATTCTGTAACTCCCTCTCTAATTGCTGTCCCCTCCCTTCCTAAACTCCTAATTCAAATAACTTGCAGCAGGATTTTCTCTTGAAAAGTATAGATCAATTTAGAACTCTTAGAGAAAGATGAGAGATGAGTAAAAGAGAGAAGGAATTAATGAGAAATCTCCTTGGTGTGGCCGACCAACCCCTATAAAATACTCCTAAAAACATTGCTTGCATGGTGATTTAAGTGGAAAATGACATCAGCATGGCCCCAAAAATATCTCTTTTAGTCCTCCAATAATTTGCATGTCACACCAAAACACAGATTTCTTTGCATGTTATAAAGTGACCCCTCCACTAACTCTTTTTCTTAAATCAACCTTTCTATTTAATCCCTTTTATGAATTCATCTCTTAATATATGCTTCTATCTATATTTGACCCTTAAAATGCCATAGTTATAAATTGACCCTTAAAATAATACTTCATGCTAAACAAACTCACTTTCTACTGCTCACTATCCGATTTTTGCATAATATTGTTCACATGGAAAACGACATTTTTCAAGAAACTTTTCTTCTTAACAATTGATACTCAAGATCTTAACTATAAGATATAAAAATTTCAAGTCATTGTAATGTATGTCCCAGGAGTTATAACATAAGAAACACCTACTGCTCTAATGACCCGCTAAATGAAAAAGGGCTACTGTTTTGGGCATTTTTGAAGACCTTAGAGGCAAAATTTCATTATTGTTATTTCTATAACATTTGTAGAAAAAGAAGTCCCGGTTATATCCCAACTAAAATCATCAAATGTGGAGTTGAAAAACACAACTTATGATTAAAATAGTCATTGGAGGTCAATCCGAATTTCTGGACAGCACTTTCACATTAATGCCTAATATCTTAATTCAAGTCAATATACTTATAAAATTCATAATCAACACAAGTATTAATGCATGCAAGAAATAATAGTTCCTAAACAATATCTTAACTGTATTTTTGCTCAATTATACATACTATGCTATAATGTCATTAGCAACGGAAATGTTTCTATTGCTAATTAGTATTTTGTTAGGGTAATACAATTAGCGACGGACCATCGCTAATTAGTATTTTGTTAAGGTAATACAATTAGCGACGGAAGTATTTAGTCACTAATCCATCGCAAATAAATTAAAAAATAAGCTTTTTGATTTCACTCCCATGGTTTATGTATAATTTCAAGTAAATTTAATATAGACCATATGAAATGAATATTTTCTTTTGTAACATAAAATTATAAATTATTTTATAAGTTGATAATAATTTTTTTATCAATTATACCAAAATCTAAAGTTATTTATTTAGAAAATTTACATTTTTAATAATAATAATAAACTAACTTTTACAATTATTATATATTTACGTGTTCAAGATTAATAAAAATAAATATTTATAAAATAATAATATAAAATTTATTATTTCATTTAAAATAATAATAATTTGTAATTTATTTTTATTTTATAAAATTTAAAGCAAATATTAAATTATTAGGAATTTTATTGATTTCTATATAATTGTTATATAGTCGTGTTATAAAAAATAATAAATATAAATATTTATATAATAATAATAATAATAATATAAAATTTATTATTTCATTTAAAATGATTATGAAAAATGTATAATTTATTTTTATTTTGTTAAAATTTTGAGCAAATTTTAAATTATTAAAAATTTTAGTTATATATATTTTCAAAATTATCCTTGAATACAAGGATAAAATGATGAAAGTTGTTAAAGTAAAATACATTTTAATTTATAAAATCACAATTAACTTAAATTAAGTATATAATAATAATAATAATGATAAAAAAAGGTAAAAGCCTAGAAAATTCGGGATCTAGAAAAAGTGGTGGCCATTAATTGATATTGGCATTTTGAGGCTACAAAAAATAGGGGGGGAGAACAGATCGTGGGGGAGATCGGTAGAGGCGAAACAGGAAGGAACGTCGATCGCCGCCGCTCAACGGCGTAGACTACGGTGAAAAGAATCAACCCATCGCCAGCCATCTTCCTCAGCGTCGTCTTCTTTCTTTCTCCATTAGAATATTGAAATTCCTTTTTCCTTGTTCTGGCGAGTCGCAGCGGCAGACGATGAAGTTACTACCACCGAACAACTCCCTACGGCCAGGCGATTCTCCTGATGTTCTTCGTCGCTCCTCGCTGGCCGGCAACTAACAGATCAGAGAAAGAAAGTCTCCAATGGTTTTTGTTAGATTCATCGCTATGAGCATTAGATTTCAGTAAAAAATATATCTTTTATTTGTGAAATGCTAGATTTATACTATATTTTGGTTAAATATATTTTTATTGTTTAGAATGGCATATTTACATAAAAAAGTTAAAAAGTGTGAAATTGATGTATATTTAAACCATAATCAAATTAAAAAAATATATTTAGTCTAACAAATTTAGAAATATATTTTTAATAGAAAAAATTTATTAGGGTAATATTATTTCTTAATTACTTTTTATTAATCTTATGAATTAAAATATTTATTTTTGATTAGCGAAAAAGGCGAGGATCATTCGATAAAGGGAACACAGAGTATGATAAAATCGAACGGCACATAGCATTCGAGAAGAATCTCAGGACTTAGGCCCACTGGATTGATCAAAATATTGATCCCAATCGCACCTCTCTTTTCTTTAGCACTATATGTCCTCTACATGACAGGTATCATATTTATTGGCTAAAAAATTAATATATTTATTTATTAATCAAATTAATAATTTAATTTATTAGTTTTAAAATAATTAATAATTTAATTTATTGAGAAAACTAATAGTAATTGTTACAAACCCCAAAAGGTTAATTTATAAGCCAAGCATTATTGGAATTTCTTTTAAATTAATTAATTTTTGAATCTACATTTTTCTATTTATATGACTAAATTGTTACATTTCATTTTGTAATTATTTATGATTTATAATTTGTCATATATTAAGAATGGGAGTCACTTTTTTTATAAAATATATCTAGTCTAACCCAAGCCCACAACCCGCATATCTCATTCAGGGTTTTTAGGGTTCATATCACTCCATATTATGGGTTCAGAGTGCGAGAGAGAGAGAGAGATGGAACACAGAGAGGAGCAAAAAGCCTAACCGCAAGCAATGGCTCCAAGGAAGACGCTGAAGGTGACAAGGAATCCCGATTTAGTTCGAGGAGCCGGAAAATAGTCTAGGTTTAAGATGTATCACAAGAGGGGTTTGTGGGCAATCAAGGCCAAAAACGACGGCGTTTTCCCTAAACACGACCCCAAGCCAAAGTCTGCTGTGACGGTTGAAAAGCTGCCAAAGTTGTACCTAATCGACGACGTCAAGAAGCCTCTGCCTAACAAGTGCAAGCCTAAGCCCACCAAGCTCAGGTCTTTACTCTTTATCTCTTTGTACTTTTAGCCTTTTGTTGACCAAGCCACTGAACAGCAGATTCTTGTCACTGGTATCAAGGTATTTGAATGGTATCTAAAGGAATATCACTCCATACTGTGGGTGTCATTTTGTTTGAGTTGATTGTTGGTATTCCACCTTTTAATGCAGAGCATCCCCAGGTTAACATTACTTTTAATGAAATTCTTCTTTGTCCTTCGATTTCTAGATGTTTGATGTTTCTATACACGTGTCTATGCGCATGGTTGTGAGCACTGGGGTGTGTGGTTTGTTCTAGTGAGTTTAAGTATTTATATTTGTCCGAACAATGGATAAAGGTTTTTTTATTTTTTATGTTTTTTGGGCTTTATGAAATGAGTATGAAGTGTTAGTTTCTCTGTCTTTTCCTTACTGCATTTAACATCTTTTTTTGAGCATTGAGATTGACATGCATGGGAAATATCTTTCTACAACTGAATGCCGGATTTCAGGATAAATTTGGAAAGAGATGGCAATTTTATGGTTTTGGTGAGTGTTTGGCATTGGCTGGAACTGCAGTCAGGTTCAATAGTAAATAGTAGAGAATCGAAGGATCCGTCATTTTCTTCCTGGATTTTATTTGATGAGTAGTGCTGAAGGGAGGTTTTATTGTGAGATATTGAATTTGATGATAGAAGTAAATAGATTTATTTAAGTTTTAAAAATTAAGAGTTTTTTATGGACTTTGGTAATTAAAGTGAAAATACTGAGAAATATGTAAATTATAAGTCCTCATCGACTAAAATGGCGCTATTGACAGGTTTAGTGTTCCTTTTATTACTGTGTGCTCATTACCTGTATTGCTTGTAGATAATATTCGATAATATTCTCAACCGAAAGATACCTTGGCCCCAAGTGCCTGACGAAATGAGCCTTGAAGCGCAGGATCTAATTGATAGGTAAGGGCGCTGCCTAAAATGGATTTGCAAGTCATAAAATAGTATATATATATATATGTGTGTGTGTGTGTGTGTGCGTGTGTGTGTGTGTGTGTGTATGTGTAAATTTGTATTTTAAAGGTTTGATTTACAAATAAAAATAATAATTCAAAGTGCCAATATTTGTTTAAAAAAAAATTCCTGCATAATTTTGGAATTGAGATATGTGTGTAAATTTGTATTTTAATAGTTGAGAAATACTTAGAATGCTTACTAATTTGTTTAAATTCATGCTTGTCACTTCAATCATTAAGATTTCTAACAATTCTGTGATATTTCTTAAGTTTTTTGAAATATTTAAAAAACCTATTTCAGAACTACAAAAAGAGCTCATTTGCCTACCTATATTTTTGCTTCTGACAATGGCTATACCCATTTGCTATTTCGACAGCACAAAGTCCACTAAGGAAAAGAGATTTTCATTATAAATTTTTGACATGTGGATTGTATACATCACTAGTCTCTTTTGTGATCCTTAGCTGCTTGCAGGTTGTAATAAAGTCAAAAATGGAAATTCTAAGGCATTAGACATTGTTCAAGAACTAAAGTATAATGGACTACAAATGGATAGCGTGATGTATGGCACTCTTTTGGCAGTTTGTGCTTTAAATAATCACTGTGAAGAAGCTCAAAGCTACTTTGATCAGATGAAAAGTGAAGGTCATTCGCCTAATCTATTTCACTATAGTTCTTTACTAAATGCTTACTCTTCTGATGGGAACTACAAGCAGGCTGAGGAGTTGGTGCAAGACTTGAAATCTTCGGGGTTAGTTTTTGAATATTTTCCCACTTCGTTTTTCTTCTATTTTTCTTACTGGGGAGCTTAATTAAAATGCACATGTTTCTTGTTAAATGCTTGGTCCTGTGGTTGAGGAATGAGGACCCTGGCTTAGCATGGCCCTGCCTACCTGAACATATTGATACTCTAAATATAAACATTAGTAACTTATTGCTATGGGCTATTTCACAGAAGAGTCTGAAACATTATTGATATAAAAGAGAAATTTATTTACATGATTTTGTGCTTTGCGTTTGGATCTCCATGCCATATGTTAGGCTATTAGCAATTTGAAACTTTATGTTCTATTAAATGCTTGGTCCTGTGGTTGAAGAATGAGGGCCCTGGCTTAGCATGGCCCTGCCTAGCTGAACATATTGACACTGAGCACCACTAGTGGTTCTATATTTTCACATTACTGTTCATGGAAATGTTGTTTGTGGCTTTCAAGAGCCAGTCAAACCTTGATAAACTATTATTATTGGAGCTGTTTTTAAGTATAAAGGCTAAGCTTCTCAAAATTAGTAAACCAAGCTTGAATGGAATTTTTCCTTCGATATTGAACTTAAGTTTGGTCTGAGCTTGAGTTGATGTATAGAAATTGAACTTGAGCATTAATGCATTATGATACTTCTCTCACTGAATGTCTCTCTCTTTGCTTAATGAAATCGTGGATTATTATCGCTTGAACTATTCTATTAACTATAACATGGTTGGCAGTGAAGATGTTATAATTTTACCTTCAAATTAAACCTTCATATTCTTCTCTCAGTATTACTCATGTCTGTGTCATATTTATGGTGGCTAGCAACATTGTCATTGCTAGTTGTTAGGCAATTACTGGTGAATTATGTGGTATTAGTTTTGTTTGTTGCTTCTCAACTGAAAAGTTAATAGTTTATGTCGTTATAATAGTGTTAATTTTTCTTTCTAGAAGGATAAGGATGAAACTATGATAATGTCCATTGTGTAATTCTATGTAATTCCTTCATGGATTTTTTAAAATGAAATTTAAAGTGATGTTTATCCATTTATAATATGCAAAATGCAGTTTATGTCATGCCTCAATTTTTATTTTTATGCTGCAACTTTAATTTGATATTTATGGTCACTGATTTTTGTAGGGGCATTTGAGCGTTTCCGTGGCATTCTCCATGAAGGAGAGATTGACAAGAGGGTTTAGTTTTTGATTGAGAACCTTTTTGCCACCAGGAAAGCCAAATTTTAGGTATACTCTTCTGCCAGGACAGGAGGTAAGCAACATATATTCAGCTTTTTTTTTACTGACTGGTGCTTTATAATCACTGATATCTATGGTAGGCATATAGTACTTTATTAACTTACTCATCAGCTATATTCTTTAGTATTATTTGAGCGTGTCAAAAGAGTATGGATAGGTAAAAGAAATGAAACTGAAACTATATTGGATTTCTGAAATTTAAGATAGTGAAGAAGGATAAGAATGATATGTATGCGGCTGTAGATAGGAAATAGATGTGAATAGAGGTGAAGATTTATGTCCAAATAGAGAGTCAAAGAAATTGTTGGGGGAGAAGCTAAATATTATACTCACTTTGTCCCACAAAGATGGAGATGCATCCATTTTCATACAAATTTAAGAAAATATAATTAGGAATTGATAAACAATAACATGGTCATTGGTTTTAAAACATTTTGACAGGGTCTACCACTTGAGTTTTGCAAAGATCACTTTCCTTCTTGCAATGAATTTATTATGTTGGTGGATGAGAATGGAGATGCATATGCGACAAAATACCTAGTGAGAGAAAAAGAACTCAACGTTGGATGGAGAGGCTTTGCCATTGATCATGAACTATTTAATGGTGATTGTCTGGTATTTTGTATGTATTGTTTGGTAGTTCTTTAAATTTATTAGAAAATCTCAGCTATGTGGATTAGTTGTGAATATTACTTTCAGAGATTGTACAGTATTATTATTTTTTTGTTGTTTTATAAGAGATTTTTTAGGATAATATTATGTAAGGTTTCAAATAATTTTCTATATGTATATTTTGGAATATATTATGATTTCAAATCAATATGTCTGTATGTGTGAGATCAATCTTGTGTCCATGATGAAAATAAATAAATAGCGATCACTTTTAGCGATCATTGTACACAGGATTAAAATTTTAAAATGCATGGGAAGAAAAAATTCAAATATGCAATAATTTAGCAATGGATTTGTGACAGAAAACTGTCGCTAATGTGTAATAGATATAATTTAAGAAATAATTAGCGACTAACATTTCGTCGCTAAATTGAAAGTAAATTCATAATTAGCAACGGATATTGTTTTCGCCAAATATTATTATTATAATACCGACGACTAATTAGGGATATACATTAGCGACGGAAAAAAAATAGCGAAGAAATTTTTCGTCACTAAATTAGCGACTGATTTTGAATTCCGTCGCTAATATATTCGTGACTAGCCTTTTAGTGACTGTTCGTCGTGGCGTCGCTAATTTAAATTAGCGACGGAAAATGAATTTACAGTTTTTTTGTAGTGCAATTTCCTCACCAAAATGGGATCAATAAATGCCACAATTTATGTATGATTTATTTAAATATAACACAAGATTTATCACTTTTTGTGTGATTATAGTGTGTTATTTAATTCTTTACCTCATAAAGCATGGGAAGATGATTAGAAGAATTAACCATAAGCATTCATTTATTTAAGCATAAACCCAGCATGCAAGTAGGGGTGAAGTCCGAACTATCTTTAGTTTTGGCTTTATAAGGTAAGAAATCACTTTCCTAATGTTTTATTAGGTGGTGACTCTATAATACACACCGTGTGATGCTTAGAAAACACCTTATAGGTTAATCTCTAGCAAATGGATCAGGATACCTCGAGACAGTATTTCATGCCCTTTTAAGGCTCGAGGCATCGCATATTGGGTTAATTCCCTATCACTTGCAAAGCAATTGATCTTCATGAGTTAAATGAGTTTTGATCCGTTCTTAAGCCCTAAAAGCGAGTTTTTGAGAGTGATTTAGATGCCTATAGGGTTCAGTGCATGTCAAAATTAGTAAGGACAAAACCCTCATTAATTTTGCTAGAAATAAATCCTTGCTAATGTAAAAAGGATGTTTCCCTCACTAAGGCTTAAGTCATGGCATTTAATTTTTGCACTAATTAGTGAGGAGAAAAACCCTCACTAATTTTGCTTCAAATAAGTCCTTGCTAATGTAGCGAGGATGTTTCCCTTACTAATGCTTGATTCCTAGTGTATTTGATTTTTAAACTAATTAGCAAAGACAAAACCCTTGCTAATTTTGCTAGAAATAAGTCCTTGCTAAAGTAGCTAGGAAATTTCTCTAGCTAACACTTAAGCCATGGTGTATTTGATTTTTAAATTAATTAGCAAGGACAAAACCCTTACTTAATTTTCTAGAACTAAGTCCTAGTTAATATAGCGAGGACAATTCACTTGCTAACACTTAAGTCATGGCATATGTGACTTATGAACTAATTAGTGAGGATAAAACCCTCACTAATTTTGCCAGAATAAAGTACTCACTAATGTAACAAGGACATTTCCCTTGCTAACTCTTAAGTCATGGAATGTTATTTATGAACTAATTAGTAAGGACAAAACCCACATTAATTTTGATATGCCAATTTATCTATAACTATGTCTTCGCAATATGAAATAGTTAGCGATGACATAATCTTCACTACTTTAGCTAGGCAATTTTTCCTAGCTATTTAATGAATAAGTGTGAAGAGTAAAAGGACAATTAGCAATGTAGTTTCCCTTGCCAAAGGTTAGCAAGAGAAATATTTTCTCATCAATGTCTAAAATGCCCACTTTTTTTAGTGGGATTAATAATGAATTTAGCAAGAGTAAACCCCTTACTAATATTAAATCCAATTTGGTATGAAAAAATTAGTGAGAATGCAACTTTCGCTAACTTAATTAGGACAAACTCCTCACCATATGAAAAAAACTAGTGCTCACCAATTTAGCTAGGTAAAATTTCCTAGAAAATTAATGAAAAAGTGTAATGGATACAATGGCAATTGGTAGAAACAATTAGCACTTAGCTAGATCTAAGTCCTTTCCATGTGAAACAACTAGTGAGGAAAAATACCACGCTAATTTAACGACCTAAATTTCCTTAGCTAATTAATGAATAAGTGTGACTTGTCCTAATGTAAAGTGATTGGCAATGTAGTTTCCCCTGTAAAAGGTTAACGAGAGTAGTATTTTCTCATAATCTAAAATTCCTATTTCTATTTTAGTGAGACCAATAATGAATTTAGTGGAATTTAATTGAAACCTAGACTATTTTCATTAAAACTCTACTTTCTCTATCGGCATATGCCAATCCTTTCAACTTCCACTTTGGCATTATTTCCCACATAAATCCATTTGGCTCTATTTGGTATTCATTAAAATTCAATAAAAGTTTCATGAGCCCTTGTCAGATGGTTTGTTACTCCTAAGTCTATCGCCCATAAAGGATAAAAATCAGTTAGGAATACATAACTAGATACACAAATTTCACTAACTCTCGAGTTAGAACAGTGTACTTGTTTGGGCATAATGCAATCTTTTGCATAGTGTCCTTTCTATTGGCAATTAAAGCCCTTCACTCTTAAAATGTTAACTTTCTCCTTACCTTTGGACCTATTAGCATTTTTATTACTTTGGCTTCTTAGGCTCCATAGCCTTGTCTTTACCCTAATTCTTGAAATATTTTCTCTTGTTTTGGTTAGAACTCGTTCAATAAAAATGAGACCGTGCTGTATACACTTTGACATTGATCTTAATGACTGCCAAAAAATTCTCTTTAAGTTCAGAATGATGAGAAACATCCCCAAATGTCTTTATGTTGTCCATATGAGTTAGTTGCATTTTTATATGCTCCTAACTCCCAAGTAAAGAGTGAATGACATCTTAGACATGTTTCTTATCGATCAGCTTAAGACCAACCTCACTAAGCTCAGATATTATATTCCCTATCTATCTCAAATGTTTTTGCATGCTATGATCATACTTCTTCTGATAATTATCAAAATTGATCATTAATAATCGTAGCTTAGTCAGATACACACCTCTAAACTTTTCTTACAAAGCAATCAACAAATCTTTTGCATTATGATATTTGTAAAATTTCTTAGTGATGTCATCAGCCATTGCACTTAGCAAAATGATGTGAGCATTGGAATTTTTATTTTCCCATGCCATATAAGTATCTCAGTCCGGCCTATGCTAGGCAGTGGTGCCATCCTCTAGTTCAGACATAATCGAACTTAAGGGTTTCAAAGCCTCTTACTCTTCAAGCACATACTGGATTTTCACACTATAGATCTCATAATTATCACTGTTTAATTTTATATCTTTGTTTAGTTCGACAATAATAGATTTAAAAGTAGTGGCAATTTCGGATCCTTTAATCTCTAATGGAAAAAAATTACATGTTATTAAAAGACAATTAGGCAATACATGCTATTTACTATGCATTTGAAATAATAACCAAATAAAGCTATCTATTAGGCCCAAATTTGAAAAGGTTACTAATAGTATCCAATTACACTCTAAATCCTAATGTCTAACTTTATAGGTTAAAATTTCATACATAGTAAATTCTTAATTATTGGATATTAAATTCTTAAACTTAAATGAGGATATTATATATTTGATAATCTAAATCTCAATTCATTATCATGCAATCATTTTGCTCATAAAATAATGCAAAGCAATTAATAATAAAACAAACACATTTATAATCAATTTTAAATGCCAACATAATATCCGCAAAATAAATGCATTTAATAAAAAATAAGCATTTAACAATTTCCAAAAGTAAATAAAATAAGATAAAACACGTTTTTCTTAAAACTAACAATAATAGGAAACATAAATCCTATCTAAAAAAAATCTGCTAACATAAAAATTTGACACTCATTCAAACTACTCAAGAAGTCTAGTTCATCTTAAAATAAGCCTCGTCATGAGAAATGAATCTTCAACCATTGTATATAACTGATAAGAAATCTCATGAATTTTATCATAAATCCATGGATGATGCACAATACATCCACTCCATAAAACCATATCAGATTTAGTATTGCTTCTTAACACTCTTCTTTTAGTTACCTTAAACAAAAAAACGGATAATTGACTTTCTATAATTTCCATTTTCTATAGTCTATGATTCAACCATCAATCTCCTTAGATTTGGATGGTGACAAAAAGAGTTCATCATCACCTGGTCTTATTATTAATTCCTCAGTCCAGGTCACCTACCTAAATGAACCATTGCATTTTTTCATGCATAAATACAATATGATGTAATATTGCATCAATGTCATCAGCTCAAGCCTTCCTATCCACCCTAATTTTGCGAGCCTTTCGCAGTTTTGTATTGGTTTCTACGATAGCATGAGGAGCCTCTAGACATCTTGGAATCATTATCAACATTATTTCTGTTACACATAATAGAAAATAAACAGTTAGTACATTCATGTATAAACACATGTGATCGAAACTCATTTCAATAAAAAAATAAAGACATATCCACATAAATAATTTTCTAACAAATTTGAAAATTTAAGAAGTCAAAAAAATATTTTCATCAATTTTATAATATAATTTTATTTAGTAAAAATAAAAAAATATTTTATTGGTCCTTAAAAAATTTTCAAAAAATGACCAAAAAATTGGAAAAATTAAGAAATTTGGATTTAATATGAGAGAAACATGGCTATATGTAGAAGATGAAAAAGTAAGAAAGAAGGATAAAGGAAATGAAGTTGTAAAAGATTGAAGATTCAAAGAGGATTTTGGCCAAGGTATGGGAAATATGTGTTTTCCTTGCATACATGTGAGTAATGAAGAGAATTATGAAATAGTGTATGAGATCTAGAACTAGAGAACCAAAATTAATTTTTGATGGCTTTAAATAAGAACATTTATGGAAATGGTTGAATAACTTACAGTATGTTTCATATAACTTGGGCTACAAAAATCTAATTGAGTTCATTCTAATTAAGAATTTCACATAAGATCTGTACCTACATTTTTGTAGAAGAAACCTAAGGTTGCTTTTGCCTCTATGTAGCCTTAATCTTTAATTGAAATTGAAAGTAAATAGCTATCAATTTTAGTAGATAGTTTGTAGTATTTTGAGTCTAATTGATTGTATAGATGTCAAAATGATATGAGGCCATATTATAGTTAAACTAGACTTATATGTCTAACTTTTCTATGAAGAAAGCAAAGTGTATATATGCCTCTAAACCTACCTAAATTTAATTTGAAAACTGGAATCCTGTGCTGCCTACCATAATGAACAGCCATTAGTAATTTCTAATTATCTTGAGTTATAGAAATGATATTACAATGATTCTTGATGTTTCAGACACTAAAAACATAGAGGAACAAATTTTTAGAAGACCGTTTTCACTGAAAATGCCATTTTTAAGGTCAAAAATTGCTCATAAAATGAACTTGGAATACTATCATTGCCCTATCACGAGTTACACAATTCACACGACTCGTGTCCATGTGCTCTTTGTAATGACTCGAATTTTTGTCACAAGTCATGAGTCCCTCTTGTTCGAGTCATCCCTTCTATCCAAGTTATCCCTTTAAGCCTCTAAATTGATACTAAAGCTTGTTTCAACCTTCTTAAACACTTTTAGTACATTGGAAGCATAAAGATAAACATTTTAAGCAATAATAACATGTGATTTTTAGGTCCCAAATTGATTGTAAAGTCCATCTAGACCTTTTTAAATAATTATAGAGTATATCTTGACATAGAAACAACACATAATAAGGAACACACACATTAAATATTTGATAATATCATAGTGCGAAGCAATTGGAATGATCAAAAGTTGAAATAAGTACATAGAAATTGTAAGTTAAGGTAAATTATTATTTACTTATATATATAAGATAATATGAATATGATATGATGTGATTGTTATATGTCATACATATATGTTGTTACGACAAATGTATAGTCACAAGGATAATGTGAAGCAAAGTGTTGAAACATGAATAAATGATTGATAAAAAAAGATATTACTTGTTGAGTATGCAATGTTATATGAGACTATGTATACAAGTGTATACACTAGAGATGGTGTATCTTGTCATGTGATTGTTTACATGAGCAAATTATATAAATTATTTTATGAATTGTGCATATATGTTTATGCACTAGAGAAGATATATTTTTACATTATTTTGTATACGTAAAAATGGTATAATGTAAGTATAGTCTTGTTATACAAAATGAACATGAACATAGTATTGCCTACAAATAGAGTTCAAATGTGGATAGATAGACGCCTATAGGGATAATTGCAGCTACCACAATTTGGCCCAATTGGGTCTAGAGTATAGTTGATCCCGTTTGGATCATGAATAGCCCCATTTGGGTTGTTAGCCAACCCCGTTTGGGTCCGCTTGATTGGTATAGAGTATAATTTGGCCCTGTTTGGGTCTACCGATTTGATATCTTTGGATATCGACTATTTTGATACCTAAGTATATCTACAATTCTCATTATCTACTATTAGAACTAAGGCAGGCTAAATTCTATTTATAGGACTGATCATAGTTCTCGAATCAAAGCATGATTTATTTAAATAACATTATTGGACCATATGATTGGTTTGATTAAGAAAATTATGTCTCAAATGTAAATGTTCAGATGAATAACTGTCAACTATATGAATTATTTATATTGGGATATTTGTTGTCCTTGTTGCTTTAATGCTCATATACTTGAGATATAATTAAAGCTACAAACTTGTTATTATTGATATGTTATGCTGTATGTGATACATATTGATTGTGTATGCTGATGACCACTGTGAGTGGTCATCCATCTTGAGTTTTTCCCCACTAAGCTTTGTAGCTTAACACGGGTTATTTTATCCGTGTAGATTCAGTAGACAAGACTTTTGTTCAGGGACATTCTCTGCATCAGGAAGGGCTAACTCAAGACTAATAAGAATTAATGTAAGGATATTTTGTACTAATACTTTGAAATGTTTTGTATTATGGCTAATGGGCATATGAGGATGTATTTAATATGTGTAAAATGAATTGTAACCAACTCAAAATATGACTAAGCAAGAACATGTGTAAAGACTATTCTAACTCTACTGATACCTACCATCATACATACTATCTGGTATAACATACATCAATACATAAGACATATCTACAAGAAAGCTTTAGGATACCTTACACTGGCTCTTATCTTGCTCCTCATATTACATAAGACAATGAAGTGATTACATAGACAAAAAAAAACAACTACATACTTAGACTCTTCCTATCCCTAGTGTTGGCCTTACTGCAACATATCTTGTCTTGCTAGGAAGAAATCTAACTTCAAGAACCTACACAAATAAATACTCGTGCTAAGCTTACTAGCTTAGTAAGGAATAAGGAAAAATAATCTTAACATAAATTCCATACCGTACTCATTGATAACTTACATACATAGGCATAGCATTAGTCTAGTACAATCTAAAACTATAGTGTCAAACTTTCATAACAACTATACTTAACTTCTTATTAAGGTTACAAGTATATACAATAATCAATAACAATCATTAATTAAATTGCATGTGAAACCAATGAAAACATTAGAAATTAATAGCAATTATTGTATGCATGTATTTCTATAATATTATACATTTTTGTAATTTAGACATAACATAACTATGCTCTTTTACACGTTCTCTCTATGCTAAATATGAGTATATATATATATATATATATATATATATATATATAACAATGTTGGAAAACAAATCCTAGTATACGTTATCATGTCATTCTATTAAATTACTTATCATTACTAATATATGCAAGAATTATTAAAGTATTACATATCTCATGTTTAAAACCCTCTATATGCACCCTAATCTCTCTATATGTTGTGCATGAGTTATGTAAAATGATATATGAATCGAATTATTGTAGGCCATATCATTTCTGTTAAATTACGTTTCATATTACTGTACTTGTAACTTGTAATAAGCCTGCACTTTTTTAAGAATATGGATAAGGGGTGAAACTGTAACTGTACTGTGTTGTAGTAACTGAAGGAACAAAAAGATACCTAAAGGTACCAATCATAGGGACCCAAATGTCATTGAACATAGGGACCTATATGAGGTCGAATCATAGGGATCCTAACAGGGTCGAACATAGGGACCTACATGAGGTCAAATCATAGGGCAACTATGAGGAACCCTTATAAGCATGCCTATCTACCAACAACCTACACACAAATGCAAGCTCTATAACTTATTACATTAATTATCTCTATTTCTCTCTTATTATTTTATACGCTTTTAACTCAACTACAACATATCTTTGAACATAGTGTCATATATATATATACAGGTTCATACATTTATGTACGCTATCATAATGAAGTTGCCTTTATATACATGTGGACACATATTGGTACCCTTTTATAATCATAGCAGCATAGCTTAAACCATCAATGTATAATTTCAAGTGCTTTTATATAATTTACTTGCTTTAATTATAACATCTCTATTAATGTATGATCATTATCATAACTATATGAAATAATTGTAAGAATTACAACCATGTGGAGACTATTATCTGTATGCACGAGTGCACATATATCCATATGATTCACCTTGTACCTATACTATTCACATTTATATCTTAACCTATTATATTTCATCTAATACATCATTTTATGCATGCATATATATATATATATCCAATGTATCCCAATATACATATACATACATATATACCAATATTGTTACCTGTCTATAATAATGTGGTTGAAACACATATGTATATACTTGAAAATATAAATATCTTTGTACATATATAATGTTTGCTTTATCTAGTTAGAGTATCATTAATCTTATATATCCCTATGTACCCTTATATGCATATACATCTTTAAATATATCAGCTTATGCCCTTATAGACATTCATATATTCGAATCACAATAGTTTACACACATAGAATTGGTATGTGAACCAAGTAGTAGTTTGCATCAACTTATACATCCTAGTTCCCTCATAACTACACCTCAAGGTATATTGTATATTGCACATGTTTCATAAGTTATTATGTCTATACATACATATATATATATATATATACACACACACATTTATACAAGTATATTTACATACATTCCAGCATACAATGCTTCATTTATACTTTTATACTTGATTCCATTGGTTATATGAATAAGGTTGATATTTGTAAGGACCCTAAATAGGTCCTAGTAGAATTCAAGGGTAATCATATGTTATTAAAGTCTAATTAAGCATCATTTGATGAATTATTAGTACTTACGATCTAATGAATTCATGGTCTTTAGTGATAGAGTATACCATAGTCAATTGATATTATAGTATAGTGTGTTTAATTGGAGCAAAAATATAGTTAAGATATTTATTAGGGCATAAATATTATTAGGTTATAATTAATTATGTGATTAATGAGTGAATTATATGGTATGAATTTTATAATGTTATAATTAAATTGTTATTTTGGTTTAATAAGGTTCAAGGGTGTAATTGAAGCATGAATTATTAATTGAGGGGATTAAGGCACCTTAAGGGTCAAATGTGAATAAAAGAAAGATTTGAGAGGTTGATTTTAAAAAAAAAATAATTGGATAGGCCAATTTATAACATGGAAGAAGATGAGAGGTAAAGGTGTAACATGTATTACATTGAGAGAAGTTAGCGCAACATGCAAAATTTTGAGGGACCAAGAAAGAAATTTACCTTGCCACTATATATATATATATATATATATTATAATTCACAAGAAAGAAAAAGAGTGCATTGTGAGTTACAGAAAATTATCTTTCTTCTTCTCATTTCTTAAAGCCATAGTACGTTTCTCAAGGTATTCTTGAAGAGGAAATTCTTGCATGTGGTTTAATCAAAATAATTAGTGTAACAATAAGGAAAAGAAGAAGGTGGAAGAAGTAAAGAGAAATGAAAAGCACAAGATTTAAGTGAAAGGGAAACTTTTTGCCAAGGTATGGGAATTAGGATTTTAATGCTTGTATGTGCATGATGTTTGTAGAAATTTAGTGTAAATGATTTGAATTTTGAGTAATTAAAAAGTGAATAAAACTGAAGAAGTGTGTATGAAGAGATGACATGAAACCACTTGACCTAGTGACTGAAATTTTGGCATATGTTGAAATAGAAACCTCTAATTAAGACCATTAAAATTTCTAAAGTTACACAAGACATATACCTACAAAATTGTAGAAGGAAGTTTTGCTAAAAATGATGGAAGTACTAAGAATTATTAATGCATGAAACTGGGGATAAAATGGTGTAAACTTGAGTAAGTTATTTAGGCATGAAAGGGAATCCTTACAAGAGTTGTTATTGTTGAAAGGATATTGGAATTGTGTAATCCGCATTTGTCGCGCTCGCGACAATGCAGTATATATGGACTTTTATTTTTGCCTTGGTCGCGCTTGCGACCATAGTCATGCTCACGATAATGTAGCATATGTGGTCTTTTAATTTTGCCCCTGTCGCGCTCGCGACATGCTTATGTAACATGTATTCTTCTTTTATTGCCATGCTTTTGTATGAGAAAACTTGCTATGCGAACTTAGTAACTCTACTATATTTGTACAGCACTATAGTATGACAAGAACCCATATAAGTATAGTATTGATTTATGTCAAGTTATGGTATGACCAAAGAATTCATTGATTTATATGATAAAAATGAAATTGAATGTTATGACATGTTATAGAGTTTCATATGTGAGACATGTGTTGATAAGCAACAAACATATATGTTCTACTAATTGATTGAAAATGTATGTGAAAGTTATTGAAAGTAAGTTAAAAGAATATAGAAGACTATATGATAGATGCTTTTGAAATAAGAGATGCTTTAACATGGCTGTGAACACATGTAATGTGTAATGATAACATACTTAAGTATATGACCATGTCGATATGTTATATGTGTGTTAACTTGGAAGCACATTGAATTATGCATGGCGTATGATATGTTTATTGATAAAGGTATATATATATATATATATATATATATATATATATAAACAACATTCATATATGATCAACTTATGAAAAAGCTTGTTATGTGTGAACATACTTAAATGTAGATATAAATACATATATGATAGTTAATATTAAAAATGTTACCCATTACTATTCATTTGATGCTAAAGTGTATGAACCAAGAAAAATGAAAAAATGTCATGTTTTATATATTCACAAGTAAGTTTGAAACGTTAACTTTACTTGTATAAAGAAGTATTATGTTTGTAGATTATATATGCACATATATATATATATATATATATGATTTTTTATGATTGGGTTTGAATCTTGAAAGATGTTTTAGTGTAATAATTCAAAGAATATGTTTTAAGTGAAATGTCTTTAATTAATGATAACATAGATATGTACATGCATTTGCATATAACTATATTTTAACGTAATAATAGAATATAATTGTGTATATTGTGAGAAGAGTCACTCAATATAATATGATTATAAATGTTGTTCACGTGGAGATACATGCGTTGTTCTCCTTGCAATTAAAGAGTATCAATACTTAAAGGTAGAAATGATTGCATGTCAATTTCCTTACACAATTTCATTGAGAGTACATTTTTATAAATGTATTATATATATAAATATATATATATATATATATATATATAGAGAGAGAGAGAGAGAGAGAGGGAGAGAGAGAGAGAGTTTGATATTTGAATAAAGTTATGAAATTAAGTGAAGCAAGTTTTACAAAGAGATTTTAACTGCTTGCGTTGAGTCTAGGAAGTAAATAGATAGGCATGCCTATAAGGGTACCTTGTAGCTGTGATAGTTTAAACCCCATTTGGGTGACTAAACAGACATGGTCCCATTTGGATCATTGGTGCATTCGGGTGACCTATTATTACAGTGGTGCCTTTGGGTAACCTATTATTACAGTGGTGCCTTCTGGTGACCTATTATTATAGTGGTGTCTTCGGGTGACCAATTATTATCGTGGTGCCTTTGGGTGACCTATTATTGCAATGGCGCCTTCAGGTGAGCTATTATTGCAGTGGCGCCTTTGGGTGACCTATTATCTCTTTGGTGCCTTCGGGTGACCTAGTAGCTTCGGGTGCCACCATATGACCCGTTATCCACCTCATTAGAGTAGTTCAGTCTTTACACCAAAGTTAAGAAAAGTTCGATATTAAAGTTTCATGAAGCATGAAAATTCATGAATTGTCCTCATAATATATATTACATATGAAATTCCTTTTCATCACATATGGAAATGATGATATTAAAAGAGTTTTCAATATACACTTATGCATAATTATTGCATATAAAAATTGAATGTACAGAGTTATATGAATAAACTAATGCATTACTAATCTCTAGTTATGGACTATATTAGAGATAGTATGTTCCCTATAGTAATATGTAGCTTGATTGAGCTAGTTAAATGACTTGTATGATTTGTCATATATGCAAGCTATGAAAATGTTTTGCCAATATAAGTGTTTTCTTTACAATGGAATATAAGAGTTATGTTTAGGTATTCATGTTGGTGATTGCTTTTCAATTAATACATTGGGTTATATGTTTTTCGTATAACTACTCGTTCTTGTTTTCTATTGGGAAAGGAAGTATAATGTCTTGTATGCAAACATAAAATATTTACGGATCTATAAGTGATAAACTCAATATGATATTGGTATTTGAATGAAAGTAAGTTAGTAAGTCAATGTATGCATTCGTACATTAACTATCACAAGTACATTTTAGATCGATAAATGAAGAACTTGCTTAGTACTAATGCTCTGTCTTTCTCATGAAGATACATATATGTTCTTGCTGATCATATGCTTATATTTGAGCATAAGGTATACTTGTAGTTCATGTTGTATGCTTGTTGGCAATCACTATGAGTGGTCATTTATCTTATTTTGTGTTCTCCACTAAGTTTTATAACTTAGCATGGGTTCTTTATCCGTGTAGGTTGTAAGGATAGGACTTAACACAAGTTTTAGAAGATTGTAGTAGAGTCTTCTTTTTGTTCTTTTATTTTGTGGTTATGGAAATTTTAATTAAGTTGGAAATTTTAGTATAAATAGAAATGTTTTGTTTGATAAAACATTGTAATGTATTAAAGACTCTTATATAAATTAATGTATTACACTTACATTCATGATATGGTTTTACATTTGTTCTATAAGTTATCTAATACGAAATGTTTTTAGCTTCAGAATGTAGTAATACATGTCTTATGATGCAAGTTTTAGTGGTAATAACTAAGTATAGAATTTCGGTGTTACAATTAGTGGTATTAGAGCTTAGGTTTAGCCGTTTCTGGGCTATAAGTGTTTAGAGTAATTGTTATATAGATGTTTTAGCGTGTTGGCCTAATGCAGAAATCTTTGTTTTGTTTTATAGAGATTAAAGATGGATAAACTAAAAGAAATCGGAAAAGAGATCATTAAAGATAGCAATTTTGGGGCATTAAACTTATTTGTCCCCAATCCTATGAATGTAGCTCATGTAGAGATGTTTGTTTCTATATTAGAGGACCTAAAGAAAATGAATTGCATCTTGAATCAGATTTTACAAGAGTTAACTTTGCCTAAAGTGATCTTAGTAAACTCTATTATATATGAAAAGCACTATAGTATGCCAAGAACCCATATGAGTATAGTATTGATTTATGTCAATTTAAGTTTTGACCAAAGAATTCATTGATTTATATGATAAAAATGAAATTGAATGTTATGACATGTTATAGAGTTTCATATGTGAGGCATGTGTTGATAAGCAACCAAACAGGTCTGTTCCACTACTTGATTGAAAATGTATGTGAAAGTTATTGAAAGTAAGTTAAAAGAACATAAAAGACTATATGATAGATGCTTTAACACGGCTATGAACACATGTAATGTCTAATGATAACATACTTAAGTATATGACCATGTTGATATGTTATATGTGTGTTAACTTGGAAGCACATTGAATTATACATGGCGTATAATATGATTATTGATAAAGGTATATATATATATATATATATATATATATATATATATATATATATATATATATATATATATATATATATATAAACAACATTCATATATGATCAACTTATGAAAAAGCTTGTTATATGCGAACATACTTAAATGTAGATATAAATACATACTTGATAGTTAATATTAAAAATGTTACCCATAACTATTTATTTGATGCTGGAGTGTATGAAACAAGAAAACTTAAAACATTTCATTTTATATATATTCATATGTAAGTTTGAAATGTTAACTTTACTTGTATAAAGAAGTAATATGTTTGTAGATTATATGTGCACACACACACACACACACACACACACACATATATATGATTTTATATGATTGGGTTTGAATCTTGAAAGATGTTTTAGTGTAATAGTTCAAAGAATTTGTTTTTAAGTGAAATGTGTTTAATTAATGATAACATATATATGTACATGCATTTGCATATAACTATATTTTAACGTAATAATAGAATATAATTGTGTATATTATGAGTAGAGTCACTCAATATAATATGATGATAAATGTTGTTCATGTGGAGATACATGCCTTGTTCTCCTTGTAATTAAAGAGTAGCAATACTTAAAAGGTGGAAATGATTGCATGTCGATTTCCTTACACAATTTCATCGAGAGTACATTTATATAAATGTATTATATATATATATATATATATATATATATATATATATAGTTAGATATTTGAATAAAGTTATGAAATTAAGTGAAGAGATTTTAACTGCCTGCGTTGAGTCTAGGAAGTGGACAGATAGGTTTGCATATAAGGGTACCTTGCAACTTTGATAGTTTCAACCCCATTTGGGTTCTAGTCAATCCTGTGTGGGTGACTAAACAGACATAGTCCTATTTGGATCATTGGTTCCTTCGGATGACCTATTATTACAGTGGTGCCTTCAGGTGACCTATTATTATAGTGGTGCCTTTGGGTGACCTATTATTACGATGGTGCCTTCGGGTGACCTATTATTACAGTGGTGCCTTCGGGTGACCTATTATTGCAATGGTGCCTTTGGGTGACCTATTATTACAGTGGTGCCTTCAGGTGACCTATTATCTCTTTGGTGCCTTCGGGTGACCTAGTACCTTCTGGTGCCACCGTATAACCCGTTATCCACCTCATTAGAGTAGTATAGGCTTTACACCAAAGTTAAGAAAAGTTCGATATTAAAGTTTCATGAAGCATGAAAATTCCTGAATTAACCTCATAATATATATTACATATGAAATTCCTTTTCATCACATATGTAAATTATGATATTAAAAGAGTTTGCAATATACACTTATGCATAATTATTTCATATAGAAAATTTATGTACAGAGTTATATGAATAAACTAGTGCATTACTAATATCTAGTTATGGACTATATTAGAGATAGTATGTTCCCTATAGTAATATGTTGCTTGCTTGAGCTAGTTAAATGACTTGCATGATTCATCATATATGTAAGCTATGAAAATGTTTTGCCAATATAAGTGTTTTTTACAATGGAATATAAGAGTTATGTTTAGGTATTCATATTGGTGATTTTTTTTCAATTAATACTTTGGGTTATATGTTTTTCTTATAACTACTCGTTCCTGCTTTTTATTGGGAAAGGAAGTACAATGTCTTGTATGCAAACTTAAAATATTTATAGATATATAAGTTAAAAACTCAATATGATATTGGTATTTGAATGAAAGTAAGTAATTCAATGTATGCATTTATACATTAAATATCACAAATACATTTTAGATCGATAAATGAAGAACTTGCTTAGTACTAATGCTCTATCTTTCTCACGAAGATACGTATATGTTCTTGCTGATCATATGCTTATATTTGAGCATAAGGTATACTTGTAGTTCATGTTGTATGCTTTTTGGTGATCACTATGAGTGGTCATTTATCTTATTTTGTGTTCTCTACTAAGTTTTATAGCTTAGCATAGGTTCTTTATCCATGTAGGTTACAAGGATAGGACTTTCTCACGGGACTAATATCTGCAGCTAGTTGGCAAACAAAAGTCTTAGAAAATTGTAGTAGAGTCTTCTTTTTGTTCTTTTATTTTGTGGTTATGGAAATTTTAATTATGTTGGAAATTTCTGTATAAGTACAAATGTTTTGTTTAAGAAAACATTGTAATGTATTAAAGACTCTTATATAAATTAAGGACTTACACTTAAGTTCGTGATACAGTTTTACATTTCTTCTATAAGTTATTTAATAAGAAATATTTTCGACTTTAGAATGTAGTAATACATGTCTTATGATGCAATTTTTATTGCTAATAGCTAAGTATAGAATTTGGGTGTTACAATATTAGTCCAACTAATGGCCCTAACAATCCATATACTCATGTTTTCTTTATATTTGTTTTCATTTTAACTTAGGTGTGAAATATAATTATATATACCTTTAGGTTTCAATGCATCTCATGTCACATTATAAGTTGGTTGTTCATGGTTAAAGTGATCAAGCCCTTTAATTCCATCAAGGAAATAAGCTTAAAAAAAAGAAGAAAAGGGAAAGTGCCCGACTCGTGTCACCCTTCACGACTTGTGTCACCTTTCACAATGCATGACACCTTGTACAACTCATGATAGAGACCAACATGATATGACTCATGATACGCTGCACGACTCATTACAGAGCCCAACATGACATGACTCGTGACACCTTGCACGATAGAGAAGAGACAGTTTCCATGGTTCGTTTATTTTGCAATATCATCATACCCCAACCAGATTCAGCCAAAATGTTCTTCTACAAACTTATTGCTCTATGTTTCTAGTTTCCAAAACATTATAAATCACTCCATTTTCCTTATAAATATCAAGATATTCACCAACCAATGTGGACTGCTCCCAAAAATAGTGCAGTAGACTAGGTCTAGGTTTAAGCTAATTTCTTACTATCATAAAGGATGAAACAAACATTGGTGTCTTCTTATGAAACTTAGATTTATGTGTCTAGTTTCTATTCCAGCTAGAATTACTCAATTTAGAGCTCCCAATCTCCAAATAAAGGAAAAACTATCTGGACAGGTCCAATGGACCTAAAAATAGATTTTTCTAACTAGAAGGAATATGCTTCTATTTTGGTCCTTATACCTAATTAATCATCATATATATGCATCATTTACTTAATAACTTCAAATTAAGATAATCTTGAAATTCTTGGCTTAAGTATTCTCTACCTCGATCTGATCTAAGTGTCTTAATTGTAAAGCCCCTAAATGACCCTAATTGAAATTTTCATGATTTGAGTAGGATTTATTTGATTAAGATTAAATTAAAAATGAAAATTTCATATAAAATATGGGGCAAGTGATAAATTATTGTTTTATTATATTATTTCCATGAAAATAAAATTTAATGTTATAGTTTAAAATTACTCAAAGGTATAATTGAAGTATAAAGTATTAATTTGGGGTAAATTTGTAATTATGGCATCTTTAGGGGCAAATGTGAATAAATGAATAAGTGAGAAGTCAATTTATCAAAGGGATTAAATGGAGAGGTTGATTTAAAAGATTGATTAAAAGGAGGTGTCAAACTATAACATGAAAAAAAGTGTGTGACAGTTGTGTGACATGCAAAATTTTAAAGGATCAAAAAGGGGATTTTCCTTGATAGTATAAAAGTCAATTTTGTGAAGAGAAAGGATGTGTGGGACGTCATTTTAAAGTGAGATTCAAAGATTTTTCTTTCCTCTCAAGTGTTCATCGTTAATCTCTTTAAGAAATCAAAGAAGAAATCTTTGCATGTGGTGATTAATCAAGACTATTAGTGTTAAAAAAAAGGAAATTATCTTAATCTAAGGATTTATCATATTCTCCTTCATCTTCTTCTTGATTTTATTGAATGGTTGAATGATCAAATGCTGGAAGTTAAAGTTAATGGATGAAATTATTGATTTAAGGAGAAGAGGAGAGTAGAAAGACTAAAGGCAAAGAAGTAGCAAGAGATTGAAAGTGAAGGGGGATTTCAGCCAAGGTATGGGATGAGGGTCTTCCTACTTGTCTTTGGATTTTTTGGTAGAATCATTTTGTGAATGACTTGAATTTTGAATAATTAAAGAGAGAATAATATTTAAGAAGAGTACATGGAAAAATAATAAGAAAATCTCTTGACCTAGTGTCTGAAAATTTAGCATAAATTGCAATAGAAATATCTAATTGATAACATTCAAATTTCTAAAGTTATACAAGATATAAACCTAAAAAATTATAGAAGGAACCTAGCCTTAATTCTGCCTATAAATATTTTTTATTGAACTATTAGTTCCGATTCTGGAACAGGTTGTGGTTAAATTGAGATATCTTTGTGTACAATGATCATATTTGCATGAGGTTAATTTCTATAGAAATTATACTTCTTAATCTACAATTCTTAATAGGAAGCTAAGCCTAAATCTATCTCTAAGAATATGGAATTTAGGGTTGAATTCGGACTATTTTACTATACTGCTCATAGAAATAGTTGTCAGAAAAATTTGAATATCCTGAGTTCCAGATATGATTCTGGGATTATTTTTGATGTTCTAAAAGCTAGCCATGTAGGGCTACAAGCTTTTAGAAGAAAGTGTTTGCTAAAAATGATGTTTTCTTAGTCAAAATTGCAATACAAGTTAAATTGGTAAATCTGCCTATGGACAAATTATATGTCACGGTTACTAAATTTTTCTTGGTAACCGTGAGATAGTCTAGTTTCAGTCTAGAATTGAAATGTAATTTATCTCATGGTTACCAGGAATTCTCTAGTAATCGTGCCTCTTGTATTTCACCCGAACATCACATTAAGGTCACTAATAGATAGTAATGATTATCTAATCTATTCCATTGAAAATTTAACAATTTGTAACATAAAATTTCATGTAAGAATAGATGTAAGTCAAGTTGTGATTATCTATGTATATCAAAATTTACATGTTGTTAAGATAAATGTGTGCCAAATGGAAACATATTGATTTATGTATAGCATATGATTTGATTAATGATGAAGGTATTGATGTATAAACATGTTTATATCATCAACTTATGAACAAGCTTATTATTATATGCAAGCGTACTTTACAGGTATGTACATTCATGATTATGTAAATGGGTGTATGGACATATACTTGCATTATAAAATATGAAAACTTTATTAAGACTATGATAACATGAGATGCCTAATGAAGACATGTTCAATTATAGGATCATGATGATATGTGTGTTCAAATATAGATATTTGTATTACTATAAGTATGCAGGAATACATGTTATACACTAGAGAATTTTGTATTATTATATGATCACATACATGTGCAAAGTATATGATATTGGTGCAATCATGATATATATATTTATATATATATATATAGCTTAGAAATTGTATTGTCTACTACTAAAGTTCAATTGTGGATAGATAGGCGCCTATAGGGATCTTGCAGCTGCCATCATTGACCTTTTTAGGTCTATAATATACTTGATCCTACTGGATCATGCATAGCCCATTTGTGTTGTTACTTGACCCTGCTTGGGTCCTTGATCGGTCCACCGTACAGTTGTCCCTGATTAGGACCACAGTTTTGATATCTTCGGATATCCACCGTTTTGATACCCTGGGGTATCCACCGATCTCGTTATCCACCTTTAGAACTTAAGCAGGCTAAATTAAAGTATTAAAGATTTATAGTTATTAACAGAATGAATTATGCATACAATACATGGATTATCATGTTTAACTATGTTTTCTAATGCATATATTGGTATCTAATTACATGATGTTCAGATCTCATTATAAATTGCTTCGATTCGAGTATGTTGTGTAACACCCATATCCTATACTTAGCTATTACCACAATATCATATACCATAAGACATATATTACAACGTTCCCAAGCTGAAAACATTCCTAATTAGATAACCTAGAGATGAAATTATAACCATGTCATGTGAACTTAAGAGTAATACCTTAATCATATAAAAGTCCTTAATACATTACAATGTTTTCTCAAACTTAACATTAGTACTTATACAAAATTTGCAACATAATTAAAGTTTCCATAACTACCAAAATATAAGGACAAAAAGAAGGCGCTATTATCAATCTTCTAAGACTTGTGTTGGCCAACCTACAGCAGATATCAGTCCTGGAAGAAAGTCTTATTCTCACAACCTACACGGATAAATAAAAATCCGTGCTAAGATATAAAACTTAGTGGGGAACACTAAATATGACAAACGACCACTCATAATGGTCGTCAACCAACATACATTATGAACTATAAGTATAACTTATGCCAAATTTTAATAAAAACAAAATGTAGACGTAAATCCACACAAGATAACCAAATGACTTAATGATAGTAAATTCGGCATTAATGCTTTATATACACAACATTTAATCATATAAGCATGTTTATCCTTTAGACTTGCAATTCATTCATTGAATGATATACCACTGTTTATACTTAGTCATTCCTTCCACTTACTACATACTTTCGTATACCAGGAATATATACAAATACATATTCACATATGAGCTATGATCAACAAGGACATATGCATATTCAAAAGTAAGATAGAGCATTAGTACTATGAAAGTTTATCATTTATCAATTCTCAATAAAGAGCAAGAACGAGTAGATATAGGGAAAACAAATAATCCAATGTATTAATTTGAAAGCAATCACCAACATGAATACCTATACATAGCTCTTATATTCCATTGCTATAGAGAACATTTATTACAACAAAACATTTTTTTTTCATAGCTTTCATACATGATGAATCTTGCAAATCATTTATCTACCTAAAGCAAGTAACATATTACTACAGAAAACATACTATCTCTATTATAGTCCATAACTTGATATTAATGATGCACTAGTTCATTTATATAACTCTGTACATACTATTTCTATATACGATAATCATGCAAAAGTGTATATTGCCACATCTTTTAATATCATAATATCCATATGTGCTGAAAAGGAATTTCACATATAAATTAGATTATGAAATCAATTTATGATGTCATACTTCATAAAACTTTAAGTTGAACATCAAACTTTTCTTAACTTTGGTATAAAGCCAACACTACTCTAAAAAGGTGGATAACGGGTTATACGGTGGTACCCGAAGGTACAAGTCTATTTAGTCACCTAAACGGGGTTGAAAATGATCCAAACGGGACCATGTTTGTCTGTTTAGTCACCCAAACGGGGTTAACTACAACCCAAACGGGGTTGAAAATATCGCAGCTGCAAGGTACCCTTATAGGAATGCCTATCTATCCACTTCCTAGACTCAACGCAGGCAATAAAATCTACTTTATTTTTTCTTTATACAATCATATTCTTATATGCACATGTATACTCTAGTATAACCATAAACAATGTACTCATAAATGCGCTCATGTATAGCTTCCTGTAAACATTTCGCTGTTGGGCATTACTATTCTGTTCTTGTAATGCTATTCGATCATGTAATTATTCCGTATGTCAAGACTATACTGTATGATGTCATTTGTACCCATACATAATCATGTAAAATCTATATATCTTCTTTAGTACATATACATATATGCACAATTCATAAACAATTCATATAATTTTCTCATATAAAACTCACATGACAAGATACTCCTTCTCTAATGGATACACTTATATACATAGTCTCATATAAAATTACAATTATATGCTTTAATGAAATTTCTATAATGGAGTCTATAGCATTGTAGATCTGTATTTCAGCATGTTAACATGTAACAACACATAGGCTTAATCATGTCATTTCAATTAAGTAAAGGCATATTCATCCGTTTCACTTTACTCGTCATTACCAACAACCCTTACTTAGGTATAAATATAAATATAAATATGTGTAAACATTTATCAACAATAATATTACATGCCATACTTAATTCAATGTGCTTCCATATAACTATGAATTTATCATAACAACATGTAGTTAAGCTGTACATATGTAATCATAACTTTATTTACATTCCTAGTAACATGTATTTCTATTTTAGACATTGCTTAATGATAACTGAGCATATATCATCATAAGAGTATATACAAACATTAGCCTTGCATATAACAATTATGTACAAATTTAATCACAAATATATGTTAGATATATTCCTCACTAGTCGTTACCTATGTACACATGTGAAAGTATATGTATACATATAATTTTTTATTTAATAGTCATATTACATGCCCTATCCAATTCATTTGGTAATCACATAAATACATATTTAGCTTAACTAACTGAAAACCATAAAATAAAGTATGTTAAAGAAAATCTGAATAGGGCAGCATTCTGAACTCGACTTTTGAGCCACATTTGAAATTTAAGATATCATTTTTAGGCAAATTTATCTTCTACAATCTTATCCCCCTATGTTTCTAGTTTTCATAACATTAAAATTCATCTTAATATCTGACCTATAGCTCGAGTTATTGGGAAAATACTATAGGCTGTTTTTAAAACTAAAACAGCGTGGTCTGTCACTTAGAAAATTCATAACGTAAAATTTAAAAGGATATAGACCAAAATTTCTTCATCAAAGTTAGACTTTATTGTCTCTATTTTCATCAAAATTTTATTTTGTAGCATTTCAACATCTCTACTAAAAGTTATGCCCATTATTGTAAAGTCTATTTCTATTAGCAGTCCAGGGAAACTTGTACGGATTCACCCCAAAATTCCAAGTACATAGAGACAGATTTAAGTTTAGGTTTCTTCATATGAAATATAGGTATGGAAGTATAGTTTCTAAAGAAAAAAGAATCACTCAATTTTCTGTTCTATAGCTCAATTTATGAGCAAAACAATCCAGATAGGTCAATCAGTCGTGAAGAAATGTTCTACTCGTGAAGAGGCTCATGAGTGAAGTAAAAAGACTAAACTTCATGACTCGTGAAGGGGCTCATGAGTGGAGAAAAAATGCTACATTTCATGACTCATGAAGGGGCTCACGAGTGGAGAAAAAATGCTACATTTCATGACTCGTGAAGGGGCTCACGAGTGGAGAAAAAGGGCTACATTTCACAACTCGTGAAGGGGTTCACGAGTGAGAAACTAACATTCACGAGTGACCTGCACGACTCGTGAAGGGCTTCACGAGTCAGAAAATATTTCACGACTTGTGAAGAGCTTCACGACTCAGCAAAGACACTCACAGCTGGTTCTGTTCTTTATCTCGTTTCGATAAAACCCAGAAAACAATAACCCTAAATTTCTGTCACTAAGTCAAAGGAATTCACAACATATTCCAGCAAATACTTTCACATGCAATATGAACAGCCCTAAATTCCCATACCTGGACATGCAACTCAAATCTTCTTGTAATTTCTCCTTTGTCACTCACTATCTTCTTCTTTCACGATCTAAATTTTCTCCTTCTTGTCCTTTCACAATAATTTCATCCATTAATACAAACTTTCAGCATCTAATTCCATCTACTATTAACCAATACAATAAGATGGAGAAGGAGAAGAAGAATCATTTAATTAAGTTAAATTACCTTGTAGATATACACTAACTTGTTCTTCGAAAATCCACATGCAAGAATTCCTTATTTGGTTTCTTTAAGAGATTGACCATGAACACAAGAGAGAGAGAGCGAAGAAGAATTTCTGTTATCTCACTCTCAAAATGCCGTCCCTCTCTCCCATATCTTCTCTTTCACATGAAATATAGTATATATATATAGTTACAAGGAAATTTTCCTTCTTGGTCCCTCAAAATTTTGCATGTTCCACTAATTTCTCTCAATTTCTTGCATGTTACACCCTTGCCTCTCACTTTCTTGCATGCCTAACATTGACCCACAACTTATCTTCTTTCTTTCAATTTTACCCCATCATATGCTATCTTTTATAAAATTGACCTCACTCATTTATTATTTTTAACATTAACCTTTAAGTTTATATCCTATTTTAATTAAGTCCTCAAACTATATTTCCCTTTTTAATTATACCATTATAAAAGTCATAACATATAATTCACATATTCATCACATAATTAATGTTAACTTAATAACACTTACATCCCAATTGATCCTTGAAATAAAATATTATTTCAATTACACACAGAAATAAATAACTAGTTTATCCTTTAATAAATATAAACTCATAATAATTCATCTAATTAAGCTTGTTTAAACATTTATAATTGGGATTATGTCCTTGAATTCTACTACGGCCTAATTTGGGTCCTCACATGTTGAATTTATTGAAAGAGTTACATTGTTATTAAGATATTGTGCTCTGTATTTTACTTATTTCCATTATTTAAACTGTATCATTTTCTATTATTTTATATTAAATATTTTGATGACCACTATGAGTGATTGTCTTTCATGTTTAGTATCCACCACTAAGCTATATAGCTTAGCACGGGTTATTTGATCCGTGTAGGTTCCATTGTAAAAGTTTTTGCTCAGGAACGATCCCTACATCAGGATAGGCCAACACCAAAGTCATAGAAGTTGATGTAGGGATTATTTTTGGTTAATTTTGTGCAAGTTCTTTTGCATGTTTAATATGTATAAAAGGGATATTAAATATATATGTATGTAATATGAAGTAAATAATGTAATAAGTTTATTGAAAGAATGTTAAAGCATGCAAGCATATAATAGCTAGAATGCTTAGTAATATATATGCTAGATGAATTTATAAATGTCATGTATGATAAGAAACAAAGTTAAGATAGTTATAACTAACATGAATATGATGAGTATGTTACAAAATAAGTCATTATGCATATATAATTGAGAGACTAAAGTTGTGTGAAACACCTAATTGATGCATAGGATGCTTAATTATATAGACTAGTTATTATGTTAAATGTATACTACATTGAGTTAATAACGTTCTATTATAGGATTGAAAGGTAATATATGATACATGATAAAGGCATTAGATTAGGGTGTTTCAATTTGGTATGAGAGCCTAGGTTTAGTCTTTTCTAGGCAATTTGAGTATAGGATTCTATAATATGAGATAGTGTTGTGTTGGCCTAATGCAGAAATTTCTGTTTTCTTATTGATCAAAGATGGAAAATTCCTCTAGGGATGCTATAGAAGAATAAGCTGAAAGTAATTTGCCTGTTAGATCAAATCCTTCTAATCTAGTGACTTCATCATTGCATCAAAATGAAATTCCTAATGTGGTTTCTGAAGAAGCCTTGTTGAAGATTTCTTAGGATATAGCCTAGATTCTGCAAAGAATGACTATACCCAAAGCTCCAATATCTGAAATTAGGAAACATGGGGCACAAGAATTTATGGGCACTAATTTAGAATGATCTAAAGAAGCTGAGTTCTGGTTGGAAAGGTTGGAGAGGATATTTGATGAAATTAACTGCCGTGTAAATCACAAGGTATCTTGTGTTGTGTCCTTACTTCAAAGCATGGCTTATGATTGGTGGAAGATAATATTAAGACAACCTCAGTTACCTGACCCACTTACCTGGGAATTCTTTGAGGGGGAGTTCAGAAATAAATATGTTACTGATGCTTACTAGGATGTGAAATTGAAGTAGTTTCAGAGTCTGGGACAAAAAGCTCTATCTGCAGCTAAATATGAAAAAGAATTTAGCCGGTTATGCAAGTATGTTCCCGAGGAGATGTTGATAGGAGTCTTTAAATGCAGACACTTTGAAGATGGGCTGAATGATTGAATCAAAGAAAAATTATTTGGATTTGTATCTCTAAATGTGGTAGATTTTAATCAACTGGTTATGACTGCCATGAAATTTGAAAAGCATGAGATAGCTAAAAGAAGAGGGAGAACAAAAGAAGTGGTTCTAGAGGAGGATCTTCCACTGGAAAAAAATTTAGAGAAACTCAAGGCGGTCAGCCTGCAGAGTCTATTTTTAGTTCAGTTAATAAAGGAAAGAAACAAGAATCCTCAACCAAATTTAAATCTGAGAAGGAAGCTTTAGGAAGACAGAGTGGGGGTCAAACACCTAAGTGTCTACATTGTTCCGAGCACCATTGGGGTAACTGCAGGAAACTAGCTGGAGAATGCTTTAGATGTGGCAGTGCTGATCATTTTATGGAAAATTTTCCTTTGAAACAAAATCAAGGTTTTAAGCAACAGGGTAGTAGGGTAGCTTCTAATGCACCACCATCTAGTGAAGGTAGAGGCAGAAGAAGGGGTGGATCAACTCATCACGGATCTCAATCTCATAATATGTCAGAAATAGTTGACAGACCTTCTACTCAAATGGTTGCTAGACGGGCTTATGCAATCAAGGCTCGGGAGGAACAGAATGCTCCAAAAGGTATATTTGGTACTTTTTCTTTATATAATTGTGACATACATGCACTTATTGATCCTGGCTCTACTCATTTATATGTTTTTACTGGGGTTTTGGGTAGAGATAGGTTTAAAACACAATAGTTAGATTTTGATGTATGTGTAACTATTCTATTGGGACATAGTGTAATTATTAATAAGGTGTGTAAAGACTGTCCTATAGTAGTTCAAGGGAAAGAGTTTCCAGTAGATTTGATTGTGTTGCCTTTCATGAGTTTGATGTAATTCTGGGAATAGATTGGTTATCCAAGCATCATGCAGTGGTAAATTGTGAAATGAAAATAGTAACTTTCAGGGATGATGAAGGAAAGGAAGTGATAGTAGAAGGCAATTGTTCTAAACTACTGACTAATGTTATATCAGCAATGCAAACTAGCCATTGTCTTAAAAAAAAAGGATGTGAAGCATTTCTAGCTTTAGTTCTTGACTCTAAAATGGATACAATAAAGCTTGAGAATATACCGATTGTGAAAGAATTTCCAGAAGTATTTCCTGAGGAATTATTTGGTCTTCCTCCAGAAAGAGATGTTGAGTTGTCTATTGATTTGTTACCTGGTATAGCCTTGATCTCCAGGGCACCATATAGAATGGCTTCATCTGAATTAAAAGAGTTAAAGGTTCAATTACAGGAATTGTTAGATAAAGGCTTCATCAAACCTAGTGTGTCACCTTGGGGTGCTCTGATTTTATTTGTTAAGAAGAGGGAAGGGTCTATAAGAATATGTATCGATTATAGACAGTTGAACAAAGTGACAGTGAAGCACAAATATCCTTTGCCTCGAATTGAGGATTTATTTCATCAGTTAAGTGGTGTTGGTGTGTTTTCAAAGATAGATTTGCGATCAAGATAATATCAGCTCAGAGTTAAAGATGGGGATGTTTCTAAGACTACATTTAGAACTTGTTATGGACATTATGAATTCTTAGTTATGCCATTTGGGTTGACTAATGCACCTGTTACATTCATGGACCTTATGAATAGGGTATTCAAACCCTACTTGGATCGATTTGTTGTAGTGTTTATTGATGACATATGATTTACTCCATAAATGAAGTTGAGCATGCTGAACATCTGAGAATTGTATTACAAAAATTGAGATAAAATCAGTTGTATGCCAAATTAAGTATGTAAGGACCCAAAATAGGCCCTAGTAAAATTCAAGGGCAATTAAATGTTATTAAAATCTAATTGAGTATTATTTGATGAATTATTAAGAGTTAAGATATTGATTGGGGCAAAAATGTTATTAAGTTAACATTAATTATGTGATAAATGTGTGAATTATATGGTATGAATTTTTATAAGGGCATAATTAAATTATTATGTTGGTATAATAAAATTCAAGGGTGTAATTGAAGAATGAAGTATTAGTTTAGGGGTTAATTTGTAAATAGGGAATTTTATAGGTCAATTGTGAATTTAAGAATATTTGAGAGGCCAATTTAAGGAAAGGAATTAATGGTGGGGTTGATTTATGAAATAGATTAAATGGTGGGGACAAATTATAGCATGCAAAGAAATGTGTGTTTATGGTGGACATGCAAAATCTTAAAGGACCAAGAAGGATATTTACCATGGCACTATATATAAAGGTTAAAAGTAGAGAGAGAGGTGTGTGTCGCCTATTGAGAGTGAAAAACCAGAAATTTTTTATCCCTATTCTCTCATTTTCTTTGAAATCATTCAAGCAACTAAGTGATTTATGATGGTTAAGTAAAGGCAACTAAGTGCACAACTTTAAGGTAAATAATCTTTACTGAATTTCATCTTCATCTTCTTCTTCTCTTTCTTCTTTTCATTTTATTAAGATAATGGTAGAGTAAGGTGTTGGAAGTTAAGTTAATGAATGATGATGTTTGTTGTAAAGGAGAAGAGGAGGGTAGAAACAAGTAAAGGAAAAGTAGTTGCAAAGGGTAGAGAGTAAGGGGATTTCGGCCAAAAGTATGGGATCTAGGGCTTTCCCTATTGCATGTGCATGTGTTTGCTGGAACATGTTGTGTTTGACTTGAAATCTTGATGAAGTAAAAGAGAACACAAGTTAAGAAAAGTATATGAAGTTATAGTGTGATTTCTCTAACCTATTGACCAAAATTATAATGTAAGTTGAAATAACGACCTCAAAATGTAATAACTCAAATTTCTATAGTTACACAAGACATATACCTACAAAATTGTAGAAGAAATCTAACCCTAATTCTGCCTCTAAATAATTCTTATGATTTATTGAATTTTAGGTGAACTGTTGATTCCGATTCATGAATAGTTTGTGGTTAAATTCAGATAACATTGTGTAAAATGATCAGAATAATGTAAGGTTAATTTCTATGTAAAATATACTTCTAATTATACATTTCATATGAAGAAAGTAATGCCTAATTTTATTTCCATGTATGTCAAATATTAGCATGAAATTCGTTGAATCTGTTTGTACTGCAAAGGTACAAATTTTTGGTATTTTGGGCATAAGTATTAGTAGAGACGTTAAAATCTTATGCTGTAAAATTTTGAGTAAACTAGATACCTAGGAACACGTTCTTGATGAAGAAATCCCTTTTAATTTTATGTTATCAATTTTTGTAAGTGACAGCAAACACTGTTTTGGTTCTATGAGCAGCCTATAGTATTTCTCAAATATCGTGAGCTATAGGTACGATATTAAGGTGAATTTTAATGCTCTAGAAACTAAAAAAATAGGGGAATAATATTGTAGAAGATCATTTAGCATAAAAAAGATATTTTAAAATTCATTTGTGGCTCACAAGTTGAGTTTAAAATGCTGCCCTGTGCAGATTTTTAATATACTTTATATTATAGTTTTTAATTAATTGAGTTAAATAAGTATTTATGTGATTACAAAATGAATTTGATAGGACATGTAATATGACTATTAATACCATATTATATGTATACATATACATTCATACGTGTACATAGGTAAGGGCTAGTGATGAATATATCTAACATATATTTGTGAATAAATGTGTATGAGATTGTTATATGCAAGGTTAATGTATGTAAGTACTCTTATGATGAGTAAGTATATATTTTGACATGTACCTATGCCATGAAATATGTGATATAATAGTATGACCATGTCATATGTAATGCCTTATGGATAACATTTTATAGTATCTAACAAGATAATATATGCTCAATTGACAAAACATTGAGTTGTTACATGGCAAAATTGTTACATGTATTTATATAAACTTGAGATTTTGGATCCTTTGCACGATCACATACCTAGTAATGCTATTAATAGAGTATATGTGTGCTTATATCATAAACATAGTGTGATTATACATGAATGGGTTTAAATCTTCAAATATACTTTTACTTAATTATAACGATGCATATTCATTTACATATAATTATGGTTTCTATAAATATATCATATAAGTATGATAATACACAACTTATACAATTATGAATTTATAATCATAAACAAAAGTGTTTTTAAGCATATGATAAGTTTAAAAGAAATATAGATATGTGGCCATATATCCTTTGAATAGAGGCACTTAATATAATGAGATGATAAATGTTGTTTACATAAGTGATATTGTGGAAATACATGCCATGATCTCCTTATAAATAAAGAATAGTAATGTTTAAAAGTGGAAGTATTCTTGTCATGTTTATCTCACATAGTTCATATGAGTATACATTTTTATAAGTGTATACATATAGACATGATTAAACTTATGTGGATAAAGTTAAAGTAAAGCAAAGTGAGTTTTTATGAAAGGATTCAACAGCCTGCATTGAGTCTATGAAGTGGATAGGTAGGCATGCCTATAAGGGTACCCTGCAGTTGCTTCTGAACATTTTTGGCCTATTTAGGTCCACTTGAAATTAAAAGTTAGAGTGACCCTATTTGGGTTTAAAAGTTAGAGTTGATTTAAACAACCCCGTTTGGGTTTTAGCTGACCCCGCTTGGGTTTGCTTAACCGGTCCATGTTATTTGATCAACCTATTTGGGTCCATGTTATTTGATCGACCCCATTTGGGTTCATGTTAATTGATTGACCTATTTGGGTCTACCGATTTATCATACAGTTTTATCCTTACAAGGGATCAACGTTTAATACCTCCGGGTATCTTATTTGTATCTTCGGGTGCCACCATTAAAATTAACAGTTTTGTACCTTTGGGTGCTATCGTATAACCCATTATCCACCTTTTTAGAACTTGAGCAAGCTAAATTAAAGTATAAATTCTTTACAGTCAATTTCAATGTAATGGTTAATCGTACTATATGAAATAGTAAAATGAAGTATGATTTTGTGTATAGATTATGCGTATAAATTATAAAAGCATTTTAGGCAATATTGATAGTAAGTATGCTAAATTAAATGTTAGGGTACTTCATTATTGCTAATATCCAAATTACATGCTAGTTGGTTATATAATGAAATTGTATTATATTAATGCTTGAATTAAATTGATGGTATATATATGTATGTCCTTTGTGATCATAAGCCTTGTTTTATATGTATGCCAATGCATGATATATAAAAGAACTTTTATTAGGTTAAAGAGTATTATAATATCTAATTGATGCAACAATTTTATAATTGCATAAACATATTTTATATTAAAGATTATAAGTGTTAGACAGTAACAACCATTGTTTTTGAAATATTTTTCTTATGATTATATTTAGGTGTTCACATGTTTTGTATGTATACATTTAATGAATTTGTGTTTGTTATTTGCAGTGCGATGTATACAAATCTAAAACCCATAACCTTGGTATATAAGAATAGGCTGGCATTGATGGATAATTGTTATGCTTAATTGATAGGCTTGTTTTTGTGACTTATGTAATATAAAGTAAGCTTGTAGTAATATAAAGATCTCATGGTATTTGGAAGTGTGGATTTGCTATTTAATTCTAATGTGTATATATCAAAGACATGCTAAATAGTTGAAAAGACAATAGATAATTAAGGTTTAAAACTAGTCACATGATAATTAGTTGAATTTAAAGCCATAGAACATTAGAGCTTACATGGTTGTATATGTTGATTAAAGCATTAATGAAATTTTTATCGTTGAGCTTTATGATTTATGTAATATGATTTAGCTACTGAATTTTTGTTCATTTCTTGAAACAAAGCTTTGTTATGATTGAGACATGATATGTGCATTGTTGACGATCACTGTGAGTGGTCGTTTAACATGAATTTAGTTCCCCACTAAGCTATATAGCTTAGCACGGGTGTTTCGTCCGTGTAGGTTACAAGACTAGGACCTTCTCGTAGGACTGATATCTGTAGCAGGTTGGCCAACACAAGTCTTTAAAGATTATAAAGTATATAGTGTTCTTTTTTGTTCTTTTTTTTTGTATTTCGAGGGTTATATGTTTTGTTGGAAATCTGGTAAAAGTACAGCTATTTTGTAAGATGTTAATCAGTTGTTATATTTTGTAAAGAGACTCTAATGTATATTGTAAAGTCTTAATAGTTTAGCACTCTTTATGGATTAAGTATTAATATTAGTTCTCTATATAGTTGGTATATGTTTATGTTACACAGTAAAACATGTGTAATGCGGTGGATAAAGTGATATGTATAGATTATAGGATAAGGATGCTACAATTAGTGGTATCAGAGCTTAAGTTTGGCCGTTTCTAGGTTATCGGTGATTAGAGTTGTTGTCATAGGAAGTTTTTTTTTGTGTTGGCCTAATGCATATATCACTATTTTTTTTATAGATTGAAGGATGGATAAGTCAAAAGAAACTGGAGATGAGATAGTCAAAGATTATAGTACTGGGGCTTTAAACTCTTATGCTCCTGAATCTTCGAAAGTGAACTGTGTCAAAATACCAGTTTCCTTGCTTGAAAGGTTAAAAGAAGTGATCCATGATTTAACTCAGATTCTACAAGAGTTATCTAAATTAAGAATGATGACAGATGTTGAGAATAACTATGAGATTAAAGGTAAATATAATAAGAACCCAAAACAAGAGAAATAAAATAAAAGAAAAATGATGATGGAAGAATTTTCCTCTAGCAAAATACCACATCTTAAGTAAGATTTAATCAAGGAAGGCAGAGGTCCTCGAGCCCCTAAGTGCATTTATTGCTCTAAAAATCATTAGGGTATATATACGGTTGCAAACTAGGCTTGTTTTAGATGTGGAAGTACTGATCATTTTCTGGAAAATTGCCCAAGACCCCAAAAGATTAAGAGAACAATATCCTAGAGTGAAAAAGAAGCTTAAGGTTCTAAAAGAGTTTCAAGCTGCTGAACAAGATTTTGGTAAATATCTCTTTTACCTTAGTATTTATTTATTTGGATTGATAAATCCTAAACTTAGAAATAAAAAAAATTATATGCTTTTGAAATATTTGATATGATGGAAGTTTGTCAATGATATATGAATATGATTAGTATATGCGATTATGGTACAGGTTTGTTAGTAGAATACATAGTGATTATTTTATAATGATACATGAGATGGAGTTATGTTAGTTGATGAAAAAGATCTATAGTTGAGGCTTTTGAAATGATAATTTGATGATTCATTAAAATGCTCTATATATATATATATCTGTCAGTGTTTCCTTTTTGAGTAAGGGCAATTGACAAAATATTTCATATAGGATGGGGCATAGGATATACAGAACATGAGAATACACCTCTATATTCTATTGCAAGCATGAAAGCATACATTCATCACATATCATTGTACATTACTTGACAAAACATGAACAACATCATACCACATGTACAAGCCCTAACTAAAAAGGAATCTAAGAGGATATACATTAAGCATAGTAATGATATAACAGTATGATATGGTTGCCCTTATTTGGAAATAAGGTTTAATGAGAAGTGAATAGAGAATATGGTAGAGGAAGTACAGAATCATAGATGATTATGATTGACATAGAGGTATAGCAATGATAGTGTTGTACATGAGTAAAGTATACAGGTATGAATTTCGAGGACAAAATTCCTTAAGGGGGAGAGATTTATAATGACCCAAAATAGGCCCTATTAGAATTCAAGGGCAATTACATGTTATTAAAATCTAATTGAGTATTATTTGATGAATTATTAAGAGTTAAGATACTGATTGGGGAAAAAATGTTATTAAGTTAACATTAATTATGCAATAAATGTGTGAATTATATGGTGTAAATTTTTATAAGGGCATAATTAAATTATTATGTTGGTACAATAAAATTCAAGGGTGTAATTGAAGAATGAAGTATTAGTTTAGGGGTCAATTTGTAAATAGGGCATTTTAAGGGTCAATTGTGAATTGAAAAATAATTGAGAGGCCAATTTAAGGAAAGGAATTAATGGTGGGGTTGATTTATGAAATATATTAAATGGTGGGAACAAATTATAACATGCAAAGAAATGTGTGTTTATGGTGTGACATGCAAAATCTTAAAGGACCAAGAAGCATATTTACCATGGCATTATATATAAAGGTTAAAAGTGGAGAGAGAGGTGTGTGTCACCTATTGAGAGTGAAAAACCAGAAATTCTTTATCCCTATTCTCTCATTTTCTTTGAAATAATTCAAGCAACTAAGTGATGATTTATAATGGTTAAGTAAGGGGAACTAATTGTACAACTTTAAGGTAAATAATCTTCACTGAATTTCATCTTCTTCTTCTCCTTCTCCTTTTCATTTTGTTAAGATAATGGTAGAGTAAGGTGCCGGAAGTTATGTTAATGAATGATGATGTTGGTTGTAAAGGAGAAAAGGAGGGTAGAAACAAGTAAAGGAAAAGTAGTTGCAAAGGGTAGAGAGCAAGGGGATTTCAGCCAAAGGTATGGGATCTAGGACTTTCCCTATTGCATGTGCATGTGTTTGCTGGAACATGTTGTGTTTGACTTGAAATCTTGATGAAGTAAAAGAGAATACAAGTTAAGAAAAGTACATGAAGTTATAGTGTGATTTCTCTGACCTATTGACCAAAATTATAGTGTAAGTTGAAATAGAGTCCTCAAAATGTAATAATTCAAATTTCTATAGTTACACAAGACATATACGTACAAAATTTTAGAAGGAATCTAGCCATAATTATGCCTCTAAAAAATTCTTATGATTTATAAAATTTTAAGTGAACTGTTGATTCCAGTCCTAGAATAGTTTGTAGTTAAATTAAGATAACTTTGTGTAAAATGATCAGAATTATGTAAGGTTAATTTCTATGGAAGAAAGACTTATAATTATACATTTCATATGAAGGAAGTAATGCCTAATTTTATTTTCAAGTATGTCAAATATTAGCATGAAATTCGTTGAATCTGTTTGTATTGTAAAGGTACAGATTTTTGGTATTTTGGGCATAAGTATTAGTAGAGAAGTCAAAATCTTATACTGTAAAATTATGGGTAAACTAGATACCTAGGAGCACGTTGTTATATGAAGAAATGTTGGTCTAAATCCCTTTTAATTTTAGTTTATGAATTTTTATAAGTGAAAGCAAACACTATTTCGGTTCTATAAGTAGCCTATAGTATTTCTCAAATATCTTTAGCTATAGGTAAGATATTAAGGTGAATTTTGATGCTCTGGAAACTAGAAACATATGGGAATAATATTGTAGAAGATCATTTAGCCTCAAAAATGACATTTTTAAATTCATTTGTGGCTCACAAGTTGAGTCCAAAATGCTGCCCTGTGTAGATTTTTAACGTACTTTATATTATGGTTTTTAATTAATTGAGTTAAATAAGTGTTTATGTGATTACAAAATGAATTGGATAGGACATGTAATATGACTATTAATACCATATTATATGTATACATATACATTCACATGTGTACATAGGTAATAGCTAGTGATGAATATATCTAACATATATTTGTGATTAAATGTGTACATGATTGTTATATGCAAGGTTAATGTATGCAAGTACTCTTATGATGAGTAAGTCTATATTTTGACATGTACCTATGCCATGAAATATTTAATATAATAGTATGACCATGTCATATGTAATGCCTTATGGATAACATGTTATAGTATCTAACAAGATAATATATGCTCAATTGACAAAACATTTAGTAGTTACATGGCAAAATTGATACATGTATTGAAATAAACTTGAGATTTTGGATCCTTTGCACGGTCACATACCTAGTAATGCTATTAATAGAGTATATGTGTGCTTATTGCATAAACAAAGTGTGATTATACATGAATGGGTTTAAATCTTCAAATATACTTTTACTTAATTATGACGTAGACATGCATATTCATTTTTATATAATTATGGTTTCTATAAATATATCATATAAGTATGATAATACACATATTATACAAGTATTAATTTATAATTTTAAACAAAAGTGTTTTTAAGCATATGATATGTTTAAAAGAAATATAGAAATGTGGGCATGTATCCTTTGAATAGAGGCGCTTAATATAATGAGATGATAAATGTTGTTTACATAAGTGATATTGTGGAAATACATGCCATGATCTCCTTATAAATAAAAGACCGTAATGTTTAAAAGTGGAAGTAGTCTTGTCATGTTTATCTTACATAGTTCATATGAGTATACATTTTTATAAGTGTATACATATAGACATGATTAAACTTATGTGGATAAAGTTAAAGTAAAGCAAAGTGAGTTTTTATGAAAGGATTCAACTGCTTGCATTGAGTCTAGGAAGTGGAAAGGTAGGCATGCCTATAAGGGTACCATGCAGCTACTTCTAAACATTTTTTACCTATTTAGGTTCACTTGAAATTAAAAGTTAGACTGACCCTATTTTGGTTTAAAAGTTAGCGTTGATTTAAACAACCCCGTTTGGGTTGTAGCCGACCCCGCTTGGGTCCGCTTGACCGGTCCATGTTATTTGATCGACCCATTTGGGTCCATATCATTTGATCAACCCATTTGGGTGCATGTTATTTGATCGACCCCCATTTGGATCCATGTTATTTGATTGGCCTATTTGGGTCCACCAATTTATCATACAGTTTTATCCCTACAAGGGATCAACGTTTAATACCTCCGGATATCTTATTTATACCTTCGGGTGCCACCATTAAAATTAATAGTTTTGTACCTTCGGGTGCTATTGTATGACCCGTTATCCACCTTTTTAAAACTTAAGCAGGCTAAATTAAAGTATAAATGCTTTACAGTCAATTTCAATGTAATGGTTAATCGTCCTATATGGAATAGTAAAATGAAATATGATTTTTTGTATAGATTATGCATATAAATTATAAAAGTATTTTAGGAAATATTGATAGTAAGTATGCTTAATTAAATTTTAGGGTACTTCATTATTGCTAATATCCAAATTACATGCTAGTTGGTTATATAATGAAATTGTATTATATTAATGCTTGAATTAAATTAATGGTATATATATGTATGTCCTTTGTGATCATAAGCCTTGTTTTATATATATGCCAATGCATGATATATGAAAGAACTTTTATTAGGTTAAAGAGTATTATAATATCTAATGGAAGCAACAATTTTATAATTGCATAAACATATTTCATTTTAAAGATTATAAGAGTTAGACAGTAACAACCATTGTTTTTGAAATATTTTTCTTACGATTATATTTAGGTGTTCACATGTTTGTATGTATACATTTAATGAATGTGTGTTTGTTATTTGTGATGCGATGTATACAAATCTAAGACCCATAACCTTGGTATATAAGAATAGGATGGCACTGATGGATAATTGTTATGCTTAATTGATAGGCTTGTTTTTGTAACTTATGTAATATAAAGTAAGCTTCTAGTAAAATAAAGATCTCATGGTATTTGGAAGTATGGATTTGCTATTTAATTCTAATGTGTATATATCAAAGACATGCTAAATAGATGAAAAGATAATAGATAATTATGCTTTTATGGTTTAGTATTAATTCAGAAACTAGTCACATGATAATTGGTTGAATTTAAAGCCATAGAACATTAGAGCTTACATGGTGATATATGTTGATTATAGCATCAATGAAATTTTTATCGTCGAACTTTATAATTTCTGTAATATGATTCAACTGCTGTATTTTTGTTCATTTCTTGAAACAAAGCTTTGTTATAATTGAGACATGATATGTGCATTGTTGACGATCACTGTGAGTGGTCGTTTATCATGAATTTAGTTCCCCACTAAGCTTTATAGCTTAGCACGGGTGTTTCATCCATGTAGGTTGCAAGGCTAGGACTTTTTTGTAGGACTGATATCTATAGCAGGTTGGCTAACACAAGTCTTTGAAGATTATAAAGTATATAGTCTTCTTTTTGGTTCTTTTTTTTTGTATTTCGAGGGTTTTATATTGTGTTGGAAATCTTGTAAAAGTACAGTTGTTTTGTAAGATGTTAATCAGTTCTTATATTTTGTAAAGAGACTCTAATGTATATTGTAAAGTCTTAATAGTTTAGCACTCTTTATGAATTAAGTATGAATATTAGTTCTCTATATAGTTAGTATATGTTTATGTTACACAGTAAAACAAGTGTAATGAGATGGATAAAGTGATATGTATAGATTATGGGATAAGGGTGTTACAAAGTAAATATGACTTCTGGCTTAAGAAAGTTTACTTCCTAGGTCATGTTGTATCTGCTGAAGGTGTTAGGGTTGATCCAAATAAAATTGAAGCTATTGTTCACTAGAGACCACCCAGGAATTTACATGAAATTAGAAGTTTTCTCGGGTTTGCAGGTTACTATCATTATTTTGTGAAGGATTTTTCTGTCATTGCTTCACTCCTCACTAAGCTGTTAAGGAAGAATATTAAGTTTGAATGGTCTAATCGTTGTCAAGCAAGCTTTGAAAGGTTAAAGAAGATGTTAAATGAAGCTTCAGTGTTAACTCAACCTATGTCAGGGAAAGAGTATGTAATGTACAGTGATGCTTCTAAGGTTGGTTTAGGTTGTGTATTAATGCAAGATGGTAAAGTTGTAGGTTATGCATCTAGATAGTTGAAACCATATGAACAGAACTACCCGACTCATGGTTTAGAACTGGCAGCTATGGTATTTGCTTTAAATATTTGGCGACATTACTTGTATGGGGAAAAATGCAGGATTTATACTGATCATAAAATCCTCAAGTACTTGCTTACTCAGAAAGAACTTAATTTGAGGCAGAAAAGATGGTTAGAACTATTCAAAGATTATAATTGTATAGTTGACTACCACCTAGGAAAAGTGAATGTTGTTGCTGATGCCTTAAGTCATAAGAAAATAGCAGTATTGATGTTAAAATAGTGCATATGGAAATTTGCTTTGGATGGTGCATTACTAGCACATCTTAAAGTTAGGCCCATGGTTAGGCAAAATATGATAGATGCTCAAAAGGATGATGTAAAGATACAACAGATTGTCAAAGCAGTTTGTGAAGGAGATCAATCAGATTTCTCAGTAAAAGAAGATGGTGGTGTATACTACCATAACAGGTTGTGTATTCCTGATGACAAAGAAGTGAAAAGAATATTGTTGCATGAAGAACATAATACTGCATTTACTATGCATCCAGGTGGGAACAAGATGTATCAAGAGTTCAAAATAGTTTTATCGGTGGCCTGGCATGAAGAAGGATATTGTTGAATATGTTTCTAAATGTCTAACATGTCAGCAACTGAAAGCAGAACATCAATTTCCTTCAGGTCTCTTGAATCCCATTCCAGTTCCACAGTGGAAGTGGAAAGACATTACCATGGATTTTGTTACTGGTTCACCTCTTTCTTGAAGAAAATATGATGTTGTCTAGGTAATAGTGGATAAGTTAACAAAAAGTAGCTCACTTTTTACCGGATCAAATAGATTATTCCATGGATAAGCTTGCAGAATTATATGTGAATGAGATTGTACGGTTACATGTTATACCTGTATCTATAATTTCGGATTGAGATCCAAGGTTTACATCGAGATTTTGGTAGAGTATATAGGAGGCCTTAGGAACACAGCTCAAGTATAGTACAACTTTGATGGAATATAACATGGCATATATATGATGATCACGTAGCGAAAAATTAATAAAATTGATCATACATACCACGCAATCCATAAACAAGAATCGAAAACATGCAATTTTAGGATTTTTGAAAAACTTACAACCTTAGATGCCTTTCAAAAATTGATTTTGATGATGACCAACAACTAAGATGGATTTATTCACCTTAGATCTTGATCACCAATGCAATAGGAGATGCCTTTATGCCACTCCTCTCTATTTCACACACACAATTGGAAGGAAGGCTAAAAATCAAGAGTGCTAGCTCTATGTTTAAATATTTTGCAATGGTAATGGATTGAAGCAACAAGATCTGATCTTGTTCTTCCTTTAGGTTACTATTGCTGCCCAAGAACACAAGAGAACAAGGAAGAATCCTTTTCCTTTGAGTAATTCGACCAAGCGTGTGAGAGAGAGAAAATCACGCCTAGGGTTTTTTCTTTTGTTCACAAATATATATATCATTTTTTTGGTAAGTGTTAATTCTGAAATTTACTACCTAAAGATAGTAAATTCAGCATCCATCACTTCCTAAAATCAAGTGGCATATATTAACTCAAATTCCTTTAAATTTTAAATTCAAATTAATTTAAAATAAACATGAGACATTTAATTAAAACAAATCACTTAATTTAGGGATATAGTTGCCGAAATTCATTAGTATTTTATCTTAAATTTTCCGTCACTCTCTCTCCTATTTTAAGTGTTTTATTTTGATTCAAATGTTATTTGGATTTAATACTCAATTAACTTAATTAATCCAAGGAAATTAATTAATTGAAATCAATCCTATTTGGGCCGAATTTATCTCTCTCATGGACCAAGGTCCAATAGCAATTTTAATAACTATTACATACATTAATTTGACTTTAATTAAAAGCCCAAATTAATGCTCAATACTCTATTTAAATATTTTAAACCCAATGCTTATAGGTCTATTTAATATTGGCAATGAATTAATAAATTAATTCAAAGGCTATATATATTCTCTAGCAAGATATTATAGCATTCCAAATTAAATGAAAATGCAAATGGCATTTAGTGACCTAATGCAATTTTGCATAGTCCCTTACCCTTAAATATCAGAATCAATATAAGGCATGGAATTAGTCATCCTTATATATATTAATTCCTTTCTTGATATCCCAGTGACACTGAACTCTCAGATAAATAATGATTACTCATTATTTCATCTCGATATGGCCATACACTTCTTAATTCACTAATCAAGTGGCCGGTGATATTTTCTCTCTTAACGAGAGGGGTAATCCCTTCACTTCTCTCATGCTCTCTGATATAGATCAGTGCATACCCAAGCATACCCATACTTGTCACCCTGTTATGAGCACGTTAGGTGTATGTCAAAGTACACAGTAATTCGTAAAGAGTTTCATATAGATTTTAGGTCTAAGAATCCGATGCAAAACTTGCACATGAGAAACACTTATGACTTGTACCATGTAGTGTTCTCATGAATGGATCGAATCCAGATACCATGTTCTAAACATGTATCTATGATCTCTGATTGACACTTTTGTCCTTATGATCCGTAAGACAGAACTGAACATATCAGAGAGAGCATACTAGTCTTAATTCATTTGTTATTCCCATAATAATGATTGACTAGGGATATTTAGAATGAAGTCTCATTTGTTTCAAGGTCTTACAACCATGTGCCTCAGACAGGATAACTTAAACTAAAACAACATTCTTGGATAGTTCTATCAATTGATATGCACAGGAATATAATAGATCAAATAAATGCCTCGTTTATTAAATTAAATGCTTTATAACAATGTATTGGGGCTAGGGCTTACACTAACAAGCTTTTCATCCTTAAACGGATTGACAATCTGAAAGGATTGTTCATATTCTAGAATATATGATGAGGAGATGTGCATTGGAGTTTTCTGGAAGTTAGGATAAATATGTAGCCTTAATGAAATTTGCCTATAATAATACTTATTAGAAGAGTATTAAAATGGCACCATATGAGGCTTTGTATGGTAGGAAATGTAGAACTCTAATTTGTTGGACTGAATGGACTAAATTGACTGAATGTAAGTTAATTGGCCCTGACCTTGTTAGAGATATAGAGGAAAAAGTTCGAGTTATCAAACAGAGGCTGAAAGAAGCTAGTGATAGGTAGAAATCATATGCTGACTTGAAAAGAAAAGATATCGAGTATCAAATGGGTAACAAGGTACTTCTGAAGGTATCTCCATGGAGAAAGGTACTTAGATTTGGGAAAAAGGGAAAGCTATGTCCGAGTTTTATTGGTCCGTATGAAATTTCTCAAAGAGTTTGACCAGTGGCTTATAGATTAGCCCTTCCTATGAAATTAGCCAAGCTTTATGATGTGTTTCATGTATCCATGCTTCAAAGATACCGCTCTAATGAATCTCATAAGTTACAAGTTCAAGATATTCAAGTACAATTGGATTTCACATATGATGAGGAACCGATGGAAATCCTGGCAAAGGAAATCAGGCAATTGAGGAACAAGCAGATCCCTTTGGTCAAAGTACTCTGGCAACATCATGGTGTATAAGAAGTAACTTGGGAGCCAAAGGCAACCATAAGAAAGCAATATCCTTAATTGTTTGAATCATGTGTGAATTTCGAGGACGAAATTCCTTAAGGGGGAGAGATTTGTGAGGCCCTTAAATGACCCTAATTGAAATTTTCATGATTTGAGTAGGATTTATTTGATTAAGATTAAATTAAAAATGAAAATTTCATATAAAGTATGGGACAAGTGATAAATTATTGTGTTATTATATTATTTGCTTGAAAATATAATTTAATGTTATAGTTTAAAATTACTCAAGGGTATAATTAAAGTATAAAGTATTAATTTGGGATAAATTTGTAATTATGGCATATTTAGGGGCGAATGTGAATAAATGAATAATTGAGAGATCAATTTATCAAAGGGATTAAATGGAGAGGTTGATTTAAAAGATTGATTAAAAGGAGGGGTCAAACTATAGCATGTAAAAAGGTGTGTGATAGTTGTGTGACATGCAAAATTTTAAAGGATCAAAAAGGGGATTTTCCTTAATAGTATAAAAGTCAATTTTGTGAAGAGAGAGGATGTGTGGGACGGAATTTTAAAGTGAGATTCAAAGATTTTTCTTTCCTCTCAAACATTCATGGTTAATCTCTTTAAAAAATCAAAAAAGAAATCTTTGCATGTGGTGATTAATCAATGTATGCATTCATACATTAAATATCACAAATACATTTTAGATCGATAAATGAAGAACTTGCTTAGTACTAATGCTCTGTCTTTCTCATGAAGATACATATATGTTCTTGTTGATCATATGCTTATATTTGAGCATTAGGTATACTTGTAGTTCATGTTGTATGCTTGTTGGCAATTACTGTGAGTGGTTGTTTATCTTATTTTGTGTTCTCCACTAAGTTTTATAACTTAGCATGGGTTCTTTATTTGTGTAGGTTGTAAGGATAGGACTTTCTCGAAGGACTAAAATCTACAGCTGGTTGGCCAACACAAGTTTTAGAATATTGTAGTAAAGTCTTCTTTTTGTTCTTTTATTTTGTGGTTATGGATATTTTAGTATAAATGCAAATGTTTTGTTTGAGAAAACATTGTAATGTATTAAAGACTCTTACATAAATTAATGTATTACACTTACGTTCATGATATGGTTTTACATTTCTTCTATAAGTTATCTAATAAGAAATGTTTTTAGCTTCAGAATGTAGTAATACATGTCTTATGATGCAAGTTTTAGTGGTAATAACAAAGTATAGAATTTGGGTGTTATAATTAGTGGTATTAGAGCTTAGGTTTAGCCGTTTCTGGGCTATAAGTGTTTAGAGTAATTGTTATATAGATGTTTTAGTGTGTTGGCCTAATGCAAAAATATTTGTTTTGTTTTATAGAGATTAAATATGGATAAACTAAAAGAAACCGAAAAATAGATCATTAAAGATAGCAATTCTGGGGCATTAAACTTATTTTTCCCCGATCCTATGAATGTAGCTCATGCAGAGATGTTTGTTTCTATATTAGAGGACCTAAAGAAAATGAATTGCATCTTGAATCAGATTTTACAAGAGTTAACTTTGCCTAAAGTATCAGGAGAGGTGGATAGGAATAAAGAGAATAAAAGAAGTCGAGATGAGAATGTAGATGAAAGGGAACTAGGAAATAGAAATAAGATATTGGAAATGGGTTCTTCTAGAAACACAATTCATCCTGCACAAGGTTTGGTAGAGAAAAGCTAGGGAATTCAAGCTCCTAAATGTTTGCATTGCACAAGGAATCATTGGGGTGTTTGTAGAGCTTTAACAGGGGCTTTTTTTATATGTGGTAAAACATATAATTTTGTTGCAAATTGTCTAAAACCACAAAAGAAAAGAGGGATAACATCAATGAATGAAAAGAAGCTTAAGGTTCCAAATAAACAACATGTCCCTGAACGAGCTTCTGGTATTTATTTTCTCCTCTTCTAATTATTATTATATGTATTGATGAGATTCTTATAATAAAGATGCATATATGTGTGATGGTATATTATAATAAGATCCTGATTTTAAATTAGAAAGGTAAATGATATGAAATGCCAATATGATTATTGTTTGGATTATAGTATAAGTGTGCTAATATGGTTTTGGAGAAATAGTTTATGTATTGGGAATAAAATCTTTCATATGCGAAGTTGCTATGAGGAAATTTGGGTTATTTACATTGCTATGTATACCTGTCAGTGATTCCTTAACAGGCATGGGTAGTTGACAAAATATTTCATAGTTGGGATGGGGCAAAACATATGTATTACATGAGAATATACATATGCATTCCATTACATACATAAAAGGATCATTCACTCATAGCATATTATCATACTACATGTACAGGACCCAACTGAAAAGGGGAAACTAATAAGATATACATTAAGCATAGTAATGATATAACCGTATGATACAGTTACCCTTTTTTGGAGATAAGGTTAAATGAGAAGTGAGTAGAGAATATGGTAAAGGAAGTATGAGATCATAGATGATTGTTCCTTTTGTTCCTATAATTAAATTGTTCCTTTTGTTTAATAAGGTTTAAGGGTGTAATTTAAGCATGAAGTATTAATTTAGGGGTCAATGTGTAATTAAGGCATCTTAAGGGTCAAATGTGAATAAAAGAATGATTTGAGAGGTTGATTTAAGAGAAATAATAATTGGATAGGCCAATTTATAACATGCAAGAAGATGAGCGGTAAAGGTGTAACATGCAAGAAATTGAGAGAAGTTAGTGGAACATGCAAAATTTTGAGGGACCAAAAAAGAAATTTACCTTGCCACTATATATATATATATATATATATATATATATATATTATTCACAAGAAAGAAAAATAGTGCATTGTGAGGGACGAAAATTGAAGAGAGAGTTATAGAAAATTCTCTTTCTTCTTCCCATTTCTCAAAGCCATAGTTGGTTTCTCAAGGTATTCTTGAAGAGGAAATTCTTGCATGTGGTTTAATCAATACAATTAGTGTAACAATAAGGAAAAGAAGGGAAGGAGTAAAGAAAAAGGAAAAGCACAAGATTTAAGTGAAAGGGGAACTTTTGGCCAAGGTATGGGAATTAGGATTTTAATGCATGTATGTGCATGATGTTAGTAGAAATTTAGTGTAAATGATTTGAATTTTGAGTAATTAAAAAGAGAATAAAACTAAAGAAGTGTGCATGAAGAGATGACATGAAACTACTTGACCTAGTGACTGAAATTTTAACATATGTTGATATAGAAACCTCTAATTGAGACCATTAAAATTTATCGAGTTACACAAGACATATACCTACAAAATTGTAGAAGGAAGTTTTTGCTAAAAGTGATGGAAGTACTAAGAATTATTAATGCATGAAACTGGGCATAAAATGATGTAAACTTGAGTAAGTTATTTAGGCATGAAAAGGAATCCTTTCAAGAGTTGTTAGTGTTGAAAGGATATTGGAATTGTGTAATTTGCATTCGTCGCACTCGCGACAATGCAATATATATGGGCTTTTATTTTTGCCTTGGTCATGCTCGCGACCATAGTCGTGCTTGCGATAATGTAGTATATGTGGTCTTTTAATTTTGCCTCTATCGCGCTCACGACATGCCTATGTAACATGTATTCTTCTTTTATTGCCATGCTTTTGTATGAGAAAACTTGCTATGTGATCTTAGTAAACTCTATTATATATGAACAGCACTATAGTATGCCAAGAACCCATATGAGTATGGTATTGATTTATGTCAAGTTAAGTTTTGACCGAAGAATTCATTGATTTATATGATAAAAATGAAATTGAATGTTATGACATGTTATAGAGTTTCATATGTGAGGCATGTGTTGATAAGTAACCAAACAAGTATGTTCCACTACTTGATTGAAAATGTATGTGAAAGTTATTGAAAGTAAGTTAAAAGAACATAAAAGACTATATGATAGATGCTTTTGAAATAAGTGATGCTTTAACACGGCTATGAACACATGTAATGTCTAATGATAACATACTTAAGTATATGACAATGTCGATATGTTATATGTGTGTTAACTTGGAAGCACATTGATTTATACATGGCGTATGATATGTTTATTGATAAAGGTATATATATATATATATATATAAACAACATTCATATATGATCAACTTATGAAAAAGCTTGTTATATGCGAACATACTTAAATGTAGATATAAATACATACTTGATAGTTAATATTAAAAATGTTACCCATAACTATTTATTTGATGCTGGAGTGTATGAAACAAGAAAAATTAAAACATGTCATTTTATATATATTCATATGTAAGTTTGAAATGTTAACTTTACTTGTATAAAGAAGTAATATGTTTGTAGATTATATGTGCATGCACACACACACACACACACATATATATGATTTTATATGATTGGGTTTGAATCTTGAAAGATGTTTTAGTGTAATAATTCAAAGAATTTGTTTTCAAGTGAAATGTGTTTAATTAATGATAACATATATATGTACATGCATTTTCATATAACTATATTTTAACATAATAATAGAATATAATTGTGTATATTGTGAGTAGAGTCACTCAATATAATATGATGATAAATGTTGTTCATGTGGAGATACATGCCTTATTCTCCTTGCAATTAAAGAGTAGCAATACTTAAAAGGTGGAAATGATTGCATGTCGATTTCCTTACACAATTTCATCGAGAGTACATTTTTATAAATGTATTATATATATATATATATATATATATATATATATATATATATAGTTAGATATTTGAATAAAGTTGTGAAATTAAGTGAAGAGAGTTTTGCAAAGAGATTTTAACTGTCTGCGTTGAGTCTAGGAAGTGGACAGATAGGTTTGCATATAAGGGTACCTTGCAACTGTGATAGTTTCAACCCCATTTGGGTTCTAGTCAACCCTGTGTGGGTGACTAAATAAACATGGTCGTATTTGGATCATTGGTTCCTTCGGATGACCTATTATTACAGTGGTGCCTTCAGGTGACCTATTATTATAGTGGTGCCTTTGGGTGACCTATTATTACGATGGTGCCTTCGGGTGACCTATTATTACAGTAGTGCCTTCGGGTGACCTATTACTGCAATGGTGCCTTTGGGTGACCTATTATTATAGTGGTGCCTTCAGGTGACCTATTATCTCTTTGGTGCCTTCGGGTGACCTAGTACGTTCGGGTGCCACCGTATAACCCGTTATCCACCTCATTAGAGTAGTACAGGCTTTATACCAAAGTTAAGAAAAGTTCGATATTAAAGTTTCGTGAAGCATGAAAATTCCTGAATTAACCTCATAATATATATTACATATGAAATTCCTTTTCATCACATATGTAAATTATGATATTAAAAGAGTTTGCAATATACACTTATGCATAATTATTTCATATAAAAAATTTATGTACAGAGTTATATGAATAAACTAGTGCATTACTAATATCTAGTTATGGACTATATTAGAGATAGTATGTTCCCTATAGTAATATGTTGCTTGCTTGAGCTAGTTAAATGACTTGCATGATTTGTCATATATGCAAGCTATGAAAATGTTTTGCCAATATAAGTGTTTTTTTTACAATGGAATATAAGAGTTATGTTTAGGTATTCATGTTGGTGATTGTTTTTCAATTAATACTTTGGGTTATATGTTTTTCTTATAACTACTCGTTCCTGCTTTCTATTGGGAAAGGAAGTACAATGTCTTGTATGCAAACTTAAAATATTTACGGATCTATAAGTTAAAAACTCAATATGATATTGGTATTTGAATGAAAGTAAGTAATTCAATGTATGCATTTGTACAATAAATATCACAAATACATTTTAGATCGATAAATGAAGAACTTGCTTAGTACTAATGCTCTGTCTTTCTCACGAAGATACATATATGTTCTTGCTGATCATATGCTTATATTTGAGCATAAGGTATACTTGTAGTTCATGTTGTATGCTTTTTGGCGATCATTATGAGTGGTCATTTATCTTATTTTGTGTTCTCTACTAAGTTTTATAGCTTAGCAATGGTTCTTTATCCATGTAGGTTACAAGGATAGGACTTTCTCACAGGACTAATATCCGCAGCTAGTTGGCCAACAAAAGTCTTAGAAAATTGTAATAGAGTCTTCTTTTTGTTCTTTTATTTTGTGGTTATGGAAATTTTAATTATGTTGGAAATTTCTGTATAAGTACAAATGTTTTGTTTAAGAAAACATTGTAATGTATTAAAGACTCTTATATAAATTAAGGTCTTACTCTAAAGTTCGTGATATAGTTTTACATTTCTTCTATAAGTTATTTAATAAGAAATATTTTAAACTATAGAACGTAGTAATACATGTCTTATGATGCAAGTTTTATTGGTAATAGCTAAGTATACAATTTGGGTGTTACAATATTAGTCCAACTAATGGCCCTAACAATCCATATACTCATGTTTTCTTTATATTTGTTTTCATTTTAACTTAGGTGTAAAATATAATTATATATACCTCTAGATTTCCATGCATCTCATATCACATTATAAGTTGATTGTTCATGGTTAAAGTGATCAAGCCCTTTAATTCCATCAAGGAAAGAAGCTTAGAAAAAAGAGAAGAAAATGGAAAGTGCCCGACTCGTGTCACCCTTCACGACTTGTGTCACCTTTCACAATGCATGACACCTTGCACAACTCATGATAGAGACCAACATGATATGACTTGTGACACGCTACATGACTCATTACAGAGCCCAACATGACATGACTCGTGACACCTTGCACGATAGAGAAGAGACAGTTTCCATGGTTCGTTTATTTTGCAATATCATCATACCTCCAACCAGATTCAGCCAAAATGTTCTTCTACAAACTTGTTGCTCTATATTTCTAGTTTCTAAAACATTATAAATCACTCCATTTTCCTTATAAATATCAAGATATTCACCAACCAATGTGGACTACTTCGAAAAATAGTGCAGCAAACTAGGTCTAGGTTCAAGCTAATTTCTTACTATCATAGAGGATGAAACAAACATTGGTGTCTTCTTGTGAAACTTAGATTTATGTGTCTAGTTTCTATTCCAACTAGAATTACTCAATTTAGAGCTCCTAATCTCTAGATAAAGGAAAAACTATCTGGACAGGTCCAATGAACCTAAAAATAGATTTTTCTAACTAGAAGGAATATGCTTCTATTTTGGTCCTTATACCCAATTAATCATTATATATATGCATCATTTACTTAATAACTTCAAATTAAGATAATCTTGAAATTCTTGACTTAAGTATTCTCTACCTCGATATGATCTAAGTGTCTTAATTATAAAGCCCTTAAATGACCCTAATTTTAAATTGAGATTCAAAGATTTTTCTTTCCTCTCAAGTGTTCATCGTTAATCTCTTTAAGAAATCAAAGAAGAAATCTTTGCATGTGGTGATTAATCAATACTATTAGTGTTAAACAAAAAGGTAATTATCTTAATATAAGGATTCATCATATTCTCCTTCATCTTCTTCTTGATTTTATTGAATGGTTGAATCAAATGCTGGAAGTTAAAGTTAATGGATGAAATTATTGATTTAAGGAGAAGAGGAGAGTAGAAAGACTAAAGGCAAAGAAGTAGCAAGAGATTGAAAGTGAAGGGGGATTTCGGCCAAGGTATGGGATGAGGGTCTTCCTACTTGTCTTTGGATTTTTTGGTAGAATCATTATGTGAATGACTTGAATTTTGAATAATTAAAGAGAGAATAATATTTAAGAAGAGTACATGGAAAAATAATAAGAAAATCTCTTGACCTAGTGTTTGAAAATTTAGCATAAATTGCAATAGAAATATCTAATTGCTAACATTCAAATTTCTAAAGTTATACAAGATATATACCTAAAAAATTATAGAAGGAACCTAGCCTTAATTCTGCCTATAAATAATTTTTATTGAACTGTTAGTTCCTATTCTGTAACAGGTTGTGGTTAAATTGAGATATCTTTGTGTACAATGATCATATTTGCATGAGGTTAATTTCTATAGAAATTATACTTCTTAATCTACAATTCTTAATAGGAAGCTAAGCCTAAATCTATCTCTAAGAATATGTAATTTAGGGTTGAATTCGAACTATTTTATTGTACTGTTCATAGAAATAGTTGTCAGAAAAATTTTAATATCCTGAGTTCCAGATAGGATTCTGGGATTATTTTTGATGTTCTAGAAACTAGCCATGTAGGGCTACAAGTTTGTAGAAGAAAGTGTTTGCTAAAAATGATGTTTTCCAAGTCAAAATTGCAATACAAGTTAAATTGGTAAATCTGCCTATGGATAGATTATATGTCACGGTTACTAAATTTTTCTTGGTAACCGTGAGATAGTCTAGTTTCAGTCTAGAATTGAAATGTAATTTATCTCACGGTTACCAGGTATTCTCTAGTAATCGTGCCTCTTGTATTTCACCCAAACTTCACATTAAGGTCACTAATAGATAGTAATGATTATCTAATCTATTCCATTGAAAATTTAACAATTTCTAAGATAAAATTTCATGTAAGAATAGATGTAAGTCAAGTTGTGATTATATATGTATATCAAAATTTACATGTTGTTAAGATAAATGTGTGCCAAATGGAAACATATTGATTTATGTATAGCATATGATTTGATTAATGATGAAGGTATTGATGTATAAACATGTTTATATCATCAACTTATGAACAAGCTTATTATTATATGCAAGCGTACTTTACAGGTATGTACATTCATGATTATGTAAATGGGTGTATGGACATATACTTGCATTATAAAATATGAAAACTTTATTAAGAATATGATAACATGAGATGCCTAATGAAGACATGTTCAATTATAGGATCATGATGATATGTGTGTTCAAATACAAATATTTGTATTACTATAAGTATGCAGGAATACATATTATACACTAAAGAATTTTGTATTATTATAAGATCACATACATGTGCAAAGTATATGATATTGGTACAATCATGATATATATATTTATATACATATATATATATATATATATATATATATATATATATATATATATATATATATAGCTCAGAAATTGTATTGTCTGCTACTAAAGTTCAATTGTGGATAGATAGGCGCCTATAGGGATCTTGCAGTTGCCACCATTGACCTTTTTAGGTCTATAATATACTTGATCCTACTAGATCATGCATAGCCCATTTGGGTTGTTACTTGACCCCGCTTGGGTCTTTGATCGGTCCACCGTACAGTTGTCCCTGATTAGGACCACAGTTTTGATATCTTTGGATATCCACCGTTTTGATATCCTCGGGTATCCACTGATCTCATTATCCACCTTTAGAACTTAAGCAGGCTACATTAATGTATTAAAGATTTATAGTTATTCACAGAATGAATTATGCATACAATACATGGATTATCATGTTTAACTATGTTTTCTAATGCATATATTGGTATCTAATTACATGATGTTCAGATCTCATTATAAATTGCTTAGATTCGAGTATGTTGAATTTATTGAAAGAGTTACATTGTTATTAAGATATTGTGCTTTGTATTTTACTTATTTCCATTATTTAAATTGTATCATTTTCTATTATTTTATATTAAATATTTTGATGACCACTATGAGTGGTTGTCTTTCATGTTTAGTATCCCCACTAAGTTATATAGCTTAGCACGGGTTATTTGATCCATGTAGGTTCCATTGTAAAAGTTTTTGCTCAAGAACGATCCCTACATCAGGATAGGCCAACACCAAAGTCATAGAAGTTGATGTAGGGATTATTTTTGGTTAATTTTGTGCAAGTTCTTTTGCATGTTTAATATGTATAAAAGGGATATTAAATATATATGTATGTAATATGAAGTAAGTGATGTAATAAGTTTATTGAAAGAATGTTAAAGCATGCAAGCATATAATAGCTAGAATGCTTAGTAATATATATGCTAGATGAATTTATAAATGTCATGTATGATAAGAAACAAAGTTAAGATAGTTATAACTAACATGAATATGATTAGTATGTTACAAAATAAGTCATTATGCATATATAATTGAGAGACTAAAGTTGTGGGAAACACCTAATTGATGCATAGGATGCTTAATTATATAGACTAGTTATTATGTTAAATGTATACTACATTGGGTTAATAACCTTCTATTATAGGATTGAAAGGTAATATATGATACATTATAAAGGCATTAGATTAGGGTGTTTCAATTTGGTATCAGAGCCCAAGTTTAGTCATTTCTTGGCAATTTGAGTATAGGATTCTATAATATGAGATAGTGTTGTGTTGGCCTAATGCAGAAATTTCTATTTTCTTATAAATCAAAGATGGAAAATTCCTCTAAGGATGCTATAGAAGAATCAGCTGAAAGTAATTTGCCTGTTAGATAAAATCCTTCTAATCTAGTGACGTCATCATTGCATCCAAATGAAATTCCTAATGCGGTTTCTGAAGAAGCCTTGTTGAAGATTTCTCAGGATATGGCCTAGATTTTGCAAAGAATGACTATACCCAAAGCTCTAATATCCAAAATCAGGAAACATGGGGCACAAGAATTTATGGGCACTAATTTAGAATGATCTAAAGAAGCTGAGTTCTGGTTGGAAAGGTTGGAAAGGATATTTGATGAAATTAACTGCCTTGTAAATCACAAGGTATCTTGTGTTGTGTCCTTACTTCAAGGCATGGCTTATGATTGGTGGAAGCTAATATTAAGACAACCTCAGTTACCTGACCCACTTACCTGGGAATTCTTTGAGGGGGAGTTCAGAAAGAAATATGTTACTGATGCTTACTAGGATGAGAAATTGAAGCAGTTTATGAGTCTGGGCCAAAAGCTCTATCTGTAGCTGAATATGAAAAAGAATTTAGCCGGTTATGCAAGTATGTTCCTAAGGAGATGTTGGCAGGAGTCTTTAAATGCAAACACTTTGAAGATGGGCTGAATGATTGAATCAAAGAAAAATTATTTGGATTTACATCTCTAAATGTGTTAGATTTTAATCAACTGGTTATGACTACCATGAAATTTGAAAAACATGAGATAGCTAAAAGAAGAGGGAGAACAAAAGAAGTGGTTCTAGAGGAGGATCTTCCACTAGAATAAAATTTAGAGAAACTCAAGGCGGTCAGCCTGTAGAGTTTGTTTTTAGTTCTGCTAATAAAGGAAACAAACAAGAATCCTCAACCAAATTTAAATCTAAGAAAGAAGCTTCAGGAAGACAGAGTGGGGGTCAAGCACCTAAGTGTCTACATTGTTCCGAGCACCATTAGGGTAACTGCAGGAAACCAGCTGGAGAATGCTTTAGATGTGGCAGTGCTGATCATTTTATGGCAAATTTTCCTTTGAAACAAAATCAAGGTTTTAAGCAACAAGGTAGCAGGGTAGCTTCTAATGCACCCTCATCTGGTGAAGGTAGAGGTAGAAGAAGGGGTGGATTAATTCATCATGGATCTCAATCTCATAATATGTCAGAAACAGTTGACAGACTTTCTACTCAAATGGTTGCTAGACGGGCTTATGCAATGAAGGCTCGAGAGGAACAGAATGCTCCAAAAGGTATAACTGGTACTTTTTCTTTATATAATTGTGACCTACATGCACTTATTGATCCTGGCTCTACTCATTTATATGTTTGTACTGGGGTTTTGGGTAGAGATAGGTTTAAAATACAATAGTTAGATTTTGATGTATGTGTAACTAGTCCATTGGAACATAGTGTAGTTGTTAATAAGGTGTGTAAAGGCTGTCCTATAGTAGTTCAAGGGAAAGAGTTTCCGGTAGATTTGATTGTGTTGCCTTTCATGAGTTTGATTTAATTCTAGGAATGGATTGGTTATCCAAGCATCATGCAGTGGTAAATTGTGAAATGAAAATAGTAACTTTCAGGGATGATGAAGGAAAGGAAGTGATAGTAGAAGGCAATTGTTCTAAACTACTGACTAATGTTATATCAGCAATGCAAACTAGGCGTTGTCTTAAAAAAAGGATGTGAAGCATTTCTAGCTTTAGTTCTTGACTCTAAAAAGGATACAATGAAGCTTGAGAATATACCGATTGTGAAAGAATTTCCAGAAGTATTTTCTGAGGAATTATCTGGTCTTCCTCCAGAAAGAGATGTTGAGTCGTCTATTGATTTGTTACCCGGTATAGACTTGATCTCCAGGGCACCATATAGAATGGCTTCATCTGAATTAAAAGAGTTAAAGGTTCAATTACAGGAATTGTTAGACAAAGGCTTCATCAGACCTAGTGTGTCACCTTGGAGTGCTCCGATTTTATTTGTTAAGAAGAAGGAAGGGTCTATAAGAATATGTATCGATTATAGACAGTTGAACAAAGTGACAGTGAAGCACAAATATCCTTTGCCTCGAATTGAGGATTTATTTGATCGGTTAAGTGGTGTTGGTGTGTTTTCAAAGATAGATTTGCGAGCAAGATAATATCATCTCAGAGTTAAAGATGGGGATGTTTCTAAGACTACATTTAGAACTCGTTATGGACATTATGAATTCTTAGTTATGCCATTTGGGTTGACTAATGCACCTGTTGCATTCAAGGACCTTATGAATAGGGTATTCAGACCCTACTTGGATCGATTTATTGTAGTGTTTATTGATGACATATGATTTAATCCATAAATAAAGTTGAGCATGCTGAACATCTGAGAATTGTATTACAAAAATTGAGAGAAAATTAGTTGTATGCCAAATTAAGTATGTAAGGACCCAAAATAGGCCCTAGTAAAATTGAAGGGCAATTACATGTTATTAAAATCTAATTGAGTATTATTTGATGAATTATTAAGAGTTAAGATATTGATTGGGGCAAAAATGTTATTAAGTTAACATTAATTATGTGATAAATGTTTGAATTATATGGTATGAATTTTTATAAGGGCATAATTAAATTATTATGTTGGTATAATAAAATTCAAGGGTGTAATTGAAGAATGAAGTATTAGTTTAGGGGTCAATTTGTAAATAGGGAGTTTTAGGGGTCAATTGTGAACTGAAGAATATTTGAGAGGCCAATTTAAGGAAAGGAATTAATGGTGGGGTTGATTTATGAAATAGATTAAATGGTGGGGACAAATTATAGCATGCAAAGAAATGTGTGTTTATGGTGGACATGCAAAATCTTAAAGGACCAAGAAAGATATTTACCATGGCACTATATATAAAGGTTGAAAGTGGAGAGAGATGTGTGTGTCGCCTATTGAGAGTGAAAAACCAGAAATTCTTTATCCCTAATCTCTCATTTTCTTTGAAATCATTCAAGCAACTAAGTGATGATTTATGATGGTTAAGTAAAGGCAACTAAGTGTACAACTTTATGGTAAATAATCTTTACTGAATTTCATCTTCATCTTCTTCTTCTTCTTCTCCTTCTTCTTTTCATTTTATTAAGATAATGGTAGAGTAAGGTGCTGGAAGTTAAGTTAATGAATGATGATGTTGGTTGTAAAGGAGAAGAGGAGGGTAGAAACAAGTAAAGGAAAAGTAGTTGCAAAGGGTAGAGAGCAAGGGGATTTCGGCCAAAGGTATGGGATCTAGGGCTTTCCCTATTGCATGTGCATGTGTTTGCTTGAACATGTTGTGTTTGACTTGAAATCTTGATGAAGTAAAAGAGAATACAAGTTAAGAAAAGTATATGAAGTTATAGTGTGATTTCTCTAACCTATTGACCAAAATTATAGTGTAACTTGAAATAGAGACCTCAAAATGTAATAAATCAAATTTCTATAGTTACATTAGACATATACCTACAAAATTGTAGAAGGAATCTAACCCTAATTCTGCCTCTAAATAATTCTTATGATTTATTGAATTTTAGGTGAACTGTTGATTCTAGTTCTGGAATAGTTTGTGGTTAAATTGAGATAACTTTGTGTAAAAAAATCAGAATAATGTAAGGTTAATTTCTATGTAAAAAATACTTCTAATTATACATTTCATATGAAGAAAGTAATGCCTAATTTTATTTCCATGTATGTCAAATATTATCATGAAATTCATTGAATCTATTTGTACTGTAAAGATACAAATTTTTGGTATTTTGGGCATAAGTATTAGTAGAGACGTTAAAATCTTATGCTATAAAATTTTGAGTAAACTAGATACCTAGGAGCACGTTTTTGATGAAGAAATCCCTTTTAATTTATGTTAACAATTTTTGTAAATGACAACAAATACTGTTTCGGTTCTATGAGCAGCCTATAGTATTTCTCAAATATCGTGAGCTATAGGTAAGATATTAAGGTGAATTTTAATGCTCTGGAAACTAAACACATAGGGGAATAATATTGTTGAAGATCATTTAGCCTAAAAATGACATTTTCAAATTCATTTGTGGCTCACAAGTTGAGTTTAGAATGCTGCTCTGTGCAGATTTTTAATATACCTTATATTATGATTTTTAATTAATTGAGTTAAATAAGTGTTTATGTGATTACAAAATGAATTTGATAGGACATGTAATATGACTATTAATACCATATTATATGTATACATATACATTCACACGTGTACATAGGTAAGGGCTAGTGATGAATATATCTAACATATATTTGTGAATAAATGTGTACGAGATTGTTATGTGCACGGTTAATGTATGTAAGTACTCTTATGATGAGTAAGTCTATATTTTGTCATGTACCTATGCCATGAAATATGTGATATAATAGTATGACCATGTCATATGTAATGCCTTATGGATAACATTTTATAGTATCTAACAAGATAATATATGCTCAATTGGCAAAACATTGAGTTGTTACTTGGCAAAATTGTTACATGTATTTATATAAACTTGAGATTTTGGATCCTTTGCACGATCACATACCTAGTAATGCTATTAATAGAGTATATGTGTGCTTATATCATAAACATAGTGTGATTATACATGAATGGGTTTAAATCTTCAAATATACTTTTACTTAATTATGACGATGCATATTCATTTACATATAATTATGGTTTCTATAAATATATCCTATAAGTATGATAATACACAGCTTATACAAGTATGAATTTATAATCATAAACAAAAGTGTTTTTAAGCATATGATAAGTTTAAAAGAAATATAGATATGTGGGCATGTATCCTTTGAATAGAGGCACTTAATATAATGAGATGATAAATGTTGTTTACATATGTGATATTGTGGAAATACATGCCATGATATCCTAATAAATAAAGAATAGTAATGTTTAAAGGTGGAAGTATTCTTGTCATGTTTATCTCAAATAGTTCATATGAGTATACATTTTTATAAGTGTATACATATAGACATGATTAAACTTATGTGGATAAAGTTAAAGTAAAGCAAAGTGAGTTTTTATGAAAGGATTCAACTACCTGCATTAAGTCTATGAAGTGGATAGGTAGGCATGCCTATGAGGGTACCCTACAATTGCTTCTGAACATTTTTGGCCTATTTAGGTCCACTTGAAATTAAAAGTTAGAGTGACCCTATTTGGGTTTAAAAGTTAGAGTTGATTTAAACAACCCCGTTTGGGTTTTAACCGATCCCGCTTGACCGGTCCATGTTATTTGATCAACCTATTTGGGTCCATGTTATTTGATCGACCCCATTTGGGTCCATGTTATTTGATTGACCTATTTGGGTCTACCAATTTATCATACAGTTTTATCCCTACAAGGGATCAATGTTTAATACCTCCGGGTATCTTATTTGTACCTTCGGGTGCCATCGATAAAATTAACAGTTTTGTACCTTTGGGTACTATCGTATAACCCGTTATCCACCTTTTTAGAACTTGAGCAAGCTAAATTAAAGTATAAATTCTTTACAGTCAATTTCAATGTAATGGTTAATCGTACTATATGGAATAGTAAAATAAAGTATGATTTTGTGTATAGATTATGCGTATAAATTATAAAAGCATTTTAGGCAATATTGATAGTAAGTATGCTACATTAAATGTTAGGGTACTTCATTATTGCTAATATCCAAATTACATGCTAGTTGGTTATATAATGAAATTGTATTATATTAATGCTTGAATTAAATTGATGGTATATATATGTATGTCCTTTGTGATCATAAGCCTTGTTCTATATGTATGCCAATGCATGATATATAAAAGAACTTTTATTAGGTTAAAGAGTATTATAATATCTAATGGATGCAACAATTTTATAATTGCATAAATATATTTTATATTAAAGATTATAAGTGTTAGACAGTAACAACCATTGTTTTTGAAATATTTTTCTTTTGATTATATTTAGGTGTTCACATGTTTTGTATGTATACATTTAATGAATGTGTGTTTGTTATTTGCGGTGCGATGTATACAAATCTAAGACCTATAACCTTGGTATATAAGAATAGGCTGGCATTGATGGATAATTGTTATGCTTAATTGATAGGCTTGTTTTTGTGACTTATGTAATATAAAGTAAGCTTGTAGTAATATAAAGATCTCATGGTATTTGGAAGTGTAGATTTGCTATTTAATTCTAATGTGTATATATCAAAGACATGCTAAATAGATGAAAAGATAATAGATAATTATGCTTTTATGGTTTAGTATCAATTCAGAAACTAGTCACATGATAATTAATTGAATTTAAAGCCATAGAACATTAGAGCTTGCATGGTTGTATATGTTGATTAAAGCATTAATGAAATTTTTATTGTTGAACTTTATGATTTATGTAATATGATTTAGCTGCTGCATTTTTGTTCATTTCTTGAAACAAAGCTTTGTTATGATTGAGACATGATATGTGCATTGTTGACGATCACTGTGAGTGGTCATTTATCATGAATTTAGTTCCCCACTAAGCTATATAGCTTAGCACGGGTGTTTCATCCATGTAGGTTGCAAGGCTAGGACTTTCTCGCAGTACTGATATCTGTAGCAGGTTGGCCAACATAAGTCTTTAAAGATTATAAAGTATATAGTGTTCTTTTTGGTTCTTTTTTTTGTATTTCAAGGGTTTTATGTTTTGTTGGAAATCTGGTAAAAGTACAGATGTTTTGTAAGATGTTAATTAGCTGTTATATTTTGTAAAGAGACTCTAATGTATATTGTAAAGTCTTAATAGTGTAGCACTCTTTATGGATTAAGTATTAATATTAGTTCTCTATATAGTTGGTATATGTTTATGTTACACTGTAAAACATGTGTAATGTGATGGATAAAGTGATATGTATAGATTATAGGATAAGGATGCTACAATTAGTGGTATCAGAGCTTAGGTTTGGCCGTTTCTAGGTTATCGGTGATTAGAGTTATTGTCATAGGAAGTTTTTTTTTGTGTTGGCCTAATGCAAATATCACTATTTTTTTTATAGATTGAAGGATGGATAAGTCAAAAGAAACTGGAGATGAGATAGTCAAAGATTATAGTATTGGGGCTTTAAACTCTTATGCTCCTGAATCTTCAAAAGTGAACTGTGTCAAAATACCAGTTTCCTTGCTTGAAAGGTTAAAAGAAGTGATTCATGATTTAACTCAGATTCTAAAAGAGTTATCTAAATTAAGAATGATGACAGATGTTGAGAATAACTATGAGATTAAAGGTAAATATAATAAGAACCCAAAATAAGAGAAATCAAATAAACCAAAAATGATGATGGAAGAAGGTTCCTCTAGCAAAATACCACATCTTAAGTAAGATTTAATCAAGGAAGGCAGAGATCCTTGAGCCCCTAAGTGCATTTATTGCTCTAAAAATCATTAGGGTATATATAGGGTTGTAAACCAGGCTTGTTTTAGATGTGGAAGTACTGATCATTTTCTGGAAAATTGCCCAAGACCCCAAAAGATTAAGAGAACAACATCCTGGAGTGAAAAAGAAGCTTAAGGTTCTAAAAGAGTTTCAAGCTGCTGAACAAGTTTTTGGTAAATATCTCTTTTACCTTAGTATTTATTTATTTGGATTGATAAATCCTAAACTTAGAAATAAAAAAAATTATATGCTTTTGAAATATTTGATATGATGGAAGTTTGTCAATGATATAAGAATATGATTAGTATATGCGATTATGGTACAAGTTTGTTAGTATAATACATAGTGATTATTTTATAATGATACATGAGATGGAGTTATGTTAGTTGATGAAAAAGATCTATAGTTGAGGCTTTTGAAATGATAATTTGATGATTCATTAAAATGCTCTATATATATATCTGTTAGTGTTTCCTTTTTGAGTAAGGACAATTGACAAAATATTTCATATGGGATGGGGCATAAGATATACAGAACATGAGAATACACCTCTGTATTCTATTGCAAGCATGAAAGCATACATTCATCACATATCATTGTGCATTACTTGACAAAACATGAACAACATCATACCACATGTACAAGCCCCAACTAAACAGGAATCTAACAGAATATACATTAAGCATAGTAATGATATAACAGTATGATATGGTTGCCCTTATTTGGAAATAAGGTTTAATGAGAAGTGAATAGAGAATATGGTAGAGGAAGTACAGAATCATAGATGATTATGATTGACATAGAGGTATAGCAATGATAGTGTTGTACATGAGTAAAGTATACAGGTATGAATTTCGAGGACAAATTTCCTTAAGAGGGAGAGATTTGTAAAGACCCAAAATAGGCCCTATTAGAATTCAAGGGCAATTACATGTTATTAAAATCTAATTGATTATTATTTGATGAATTATTAAGAGTTAAGATACTGATTGGGGCAGAAAATATGGTTAGAACTATTCAAAGATTATGATTGTATAGTTGACTACCACCTAGGAAAAGTGAATGTTGTTGCTGATGCCTTGAGTCATAAGACAATAGCAGTATTGATGTTAAAATAGTGCATATGGAAATTTGCTTTGGATGGTGCATTACTAGCACATCTTAAAGTTAGGCCCATGGTTAGGCAGAATATGATAGATGCTCAAAAGGATGATGTAAAGATACAACAAATTGTCAAAGTAGTTTGTGAAGGAGATCAATCAGATTTCTCAGTAAAAGAAGATGGTGGTGTATACTACCATAATAGGTTATGTATTCCTGATGACAAAGAAGTGAAGAGAATATTGTTGCATGAAGAACATAATACTGCATTTACTATGCATCCAGGTAGGAACAAGATGTATCCAGAGTTGAAATAGTTTTACCGGTGGCCTGGCATGAAGAAGGATATTGTTGAATGTGTTTCTAAATGTCTAACATGTCAGCAATTGAAAGCAGAACATCAGTTTCTTTCAAGTCTCTTGAATCCCATTCTAGTTCCACAGTGGAAGTGGAAAGACATTACCATGGATTTTGTTACTGGTTCACCTCTTTCTCAAAGAAAATATGATGTTGTCTGGGTAATAGTGGATAAGTTAACAAAAGTAGCTCATTTTTTATCGGTTCGAATAGATTATTCCATGGATAAGCTTGCAGAATTATATGTGAATGAGATTGTACGGATACATGGTATACCTGTATCTATAATTTCGGATTAAGATCCAAGGTTTACATCAAGATTTTGGTAGAGTCTATAAGAGGCCTTAGGAACACAGCTCAAGTGTAGTACAACTTTGATGGAATATAACATGGCATATATATGATGATCACGCTGCGGAAAATTAATAAAATTGATCATACATACCACGCAATCCATAAACAAGAATAAAAAACATGCAATTTTAGGATTTTTGAAAAACTTACAACCTTATATGCCTTTTGAAAATTGATTTTGATGATGACCAACAACTAAGATGGATTTATTCACCTTAGATCTTGATCACCAATGCCAAAGGAGCTGCCTTTATGCCACTCCTCTCTATTTTACACACACAATTGCAAGGAAGGCTTAAAATCAAGAGTGCTAGCTCTATGTTTAAATATTTTGCAATGGTAATGGATTGAAGCAACAAGATCTGATCTTGTTCTTCCTTTAGGTTGCTATTGCTACCCAAGAACACAAGAGAACAAGGAAGAATACTTTTCCCTTGAGTAATTCGACCAAGAGTGTGAGAGAGAGAAAATCACGCCTAGGGTTTTTTCTTTTGTTCACAAATATATATATCATTTTTTTGGTAAGTGTTAATTCTGAAATTTACTACCTAAAGATAGTAAATTCAGTATCCATCACTTCCTAAAATCAAGTGACATATATTAACTCAAATTCCTTTAAATTTTAAATTTAAATTAATTTAAAATAAACATGAGACATTTAAATAAAACAAATCACTTAATTTAGGGATATAGTTGCCGAAATTCATTCGTATTTTATCTTAAATTTTCGATCACTCTCTCTCCTATTTTAAGTGTTTTATTTTGATTCAAATGTTATTAGGATTTAACACTTAATTAACTTAATTAATCCAAGGAAATTAATTAATTGAAATCAATCCTATTTGGACCGAATTTATCTCTCTCATGGACCAAGGTCCAATAGCAATTTTAATAACCATTACATATATTAATTTGACTTTAATAAAAAGCCCAAATTAATGCTCAATACTCTATTTAAATATTTTAAACCCAATGCTTTCTGTGCGATCCTATAGGTCTATTTAATATTGGCAATGAATTAATAAATTAATTCAAAGGCTATATATATTCTCTAGCAAGATATTATAGCATTCCAAATTAAATGAAAATGCAAATGGCATTTAGTGACCTAATGCAATTTTGCATAGTCCCTTACCCTTAAATATCAGAATCAATATAAGGCATGGAATTAGTCATCCTTATATATATTAATTCCTTTCTTGATATCCCAGTGACACTGAACTCTTAGATAAATAATGATTACTCATTATTTCATCTCGATATGGCCATACACTTCTCAATTCACTAATCAAGTGGCCGGTGATATTTTCTCTCTTAACGAGAGGGGTAATCCCTTCACTTCTCTCATGCTCTCTAATATAGATCAGTGCATACCCAAGCATACCCATACTTGTCACCCTGTTATGAGCACCTTAGGTGTATTTCAAAGTACACAGTAATTCATAAAGAGTTTCATATAGATTTTAGGTCTAAGAACTCCAATGCAAAACTTGCACATGAGAAACACTTATGACTTGTACCATGTAGTGTTCTCATGAATGGATCGAATCCAGATACCATGTTTTAAACATGTATCTATGATCTCTGATTAACACTTTTGTCCTTATGATCCGTAAGACAAAACTCAACTTATCAGAGAGAGCATACTAGTCTTAATTCATTTGTTATTCCCATAATAATGACTGACTAGGGATATTTAGAATGAAGTCTCATTTGTTTCAAGGTCTTACAACCATGTGCCTCACACAAGATAACTTAAACTAAAACAACATTCTTGGATAGTTCTATCAATTGATATGCACAGGAATATAATAGATAAAATAAAGGCCTTATTTATTAAATTAAATGCTTTATAATAATGTATTGGGGCTAGGGCTTACACTAACAAGCTTTTCATCCTCAAATGAATGGAAAATCTGAAAAGGTTGTTCAGATTCTAGAAGATATGATGAGGGGATGTACATTTAAGTTTTCTGGAAGTTAGGATAAATATATAGCCTTAATGAAATTTGCCTATAATAATAGTTATTAGAAGAGTATTCAAATGGCACCATATGAGGCTTTGTATGGTAGGAAATGTAGAACTCTAATTTGTTGGACTAAATGGACTAAATTGACTTATTGTAAGTTAATTGGCCCTGACCTTGTTAGAGATATAGAGGAAAAAGTTCAAGTTATCAAACAGAGGATGAAAGAAGCTAGTGATAGGTAGAAATCATATGTTGACTTGAAAAGAAAAGATATCGAGTATCAAGTGGGTGACAAGGTACTTCTGAAGGTATCTCCATGGAGAAAGGTACTTAGATTTGGGAAAAAGGGAAAGCTCGGTCCGAGTTTTATTGGTCCGTATGAAATTCTTCAAAGAGTTTGACCAGTGGCTTATAGATTAGCCCTTCCTATGAAATTAGCCAAGATTTATGATGTGTTTCATGTATCCATGCTTCAAAGATACCGCTCTAATGAATCTCATATGTTACAAGTTCAAGATATTCAAGTACAACCGGATTTCACATATGATGAGGAACCAAAGGAAATCCTGGTAAGGGAAATCAAGCAATTGAGGAACAAGCATATCCCTTTGGTCAAAGTACTCTAGCAACATCATGGTGTATAAGAGTAACTTGGGAGCCAAAGGCAACCATAAGAAAGCAATATCCTTAATTGTTTGAATCATGTGTGAATTTCGAGGACAAAATTCCTTAAGGGGGAGAGATTTGTAAGGCCCCTAAATTACCCTAATTGAAATTTTCATGATTTTAGTCGGATTTATTTGATTAAGATTAAATTAAAAATGAAAATTTCATATAAAGTATGGGACAAGTGATAAATTATTGTGTTATTATATTATTTGCATGAAAATAAAATTTAATGTTATAGTTTAAAATTACTCAAGGGTATAATTAAAGTATAAAGTATTAATTTGGGATAAATTTGTAATTATGGCATGTTTAGGGGCAAATGTGAACAAATGAATAATTGAGAAGTCAATTTATCAAAGGGATTAATGAAGAGGTTGATTTAAAAGATTGATTAAAAGGAGGGGTCAAACTATAGCATGCAAAAAGGTGTGTGATAGTTGTGTGACATGCAAAATTTTAAAGGATCAAAAAGGGGATTTTCCTTGATAGTATAAAAGTCAATTTTGTGAAGAGAGAGGATGTGTGGGATGGCATTTTAAAGTTAGATTCAAAGATTTTTCTTTCCTCTCAAGCGTTCATGGTTCATCTCTTTAAGAAATCAAAAAAGAAATCTTTGCATGTGGTCATTAATCAAGACTATTAGTGCTAAAAAAAGGTAATTATCTTAATCTAAGAATTCATCATATTCTCCTTCATCTTATTCTTGATTTTATTGAATGGTTGAATGATCAAATGCTAGAAGTTAAAGTTAATGGATGAAATTATTGATTTAAGGAGAAGAGGAGAGTAGAAAGACTAGAGGCAAAGAAGTAGCAAGAGATTGAAAGTGAAGGGGGATTTCGGCCAAGGTATGGGATGAGGGTCTTCCTACTTGTCTTTGGATTTTTTGGTAGAATCATTTTGTGAATGACTTGAATTTTGAATAATTAAAGAGAGATTAATATTTAAGAAGAGTACATGGAAAAATAATAAGAAAATCTCTTGCCCTAGTGTCTGAAAATTTAGTATAAATTGCAATAGAAATATCTAATTGATACCATTCAAATTTATAAATTTATACATGACATATACCTACAAAATTGTAGAAGTAACCTAGCCTTAATTCCGCCTATAAATTATTTTTAAGATTTATTGAATTTTTGTTGAACTGTTAGTTCCAGTTCTGGAATAGGTTGTGGTTAAATTGAGATATCTTTGTGTACAATGATCATATTTGCATGAGGTTAATTTATATCGAAATTAGACTTCTTAATCTACAATTCGTAAGAAGGAAGCTAAGCATAAATCTGTCTCTAAGAATATGGAATTTAGGGTTGAATTCGTACTAGTTTACTGTACTGCTCATATAAGCAGTTGTCAGAAAAGTTTGAATATCTTGGGTTCCAGATATGATTTTAGGATTATTTTTGATGTTATAGAAACCATACATGTAGGGCTACAAGTTTTTAGAAGAAATGTTCTGCAAAAAATGATGTTTTCCAAGTCAAAATAGCAATACAAGTTGAATCGGTAAATCTGCCTCTGGATAGATTATATGTCATGGTTACTAGATTTTTCTTCGCAACCGTGAGTAGTCTAGTTTTAGTCCAGAATCAAAATGTAATTTATCTCACTGTTACCAGGAATTCCCTAGTAACCATGACCCCTTGTATTTCACCCGAACTTCACATTAAGTTCCCTAATAGATAGTAATGATTATCTAATCTATTCCATTGAAAATTTAACAATTTCTAACATAAAATTTCATGTAATAATAGATGTAAGTCAAGTTGTAATTATATATGTTTGTCAAAATTTACATGTTGTTAAGCTAAATGTGTGCCAAATGGAAACATATTGATTTATGTATAGCATATGATTTGATTAATGATGAAGGTATTGATGTATAAACATGTTTATATGATTAACTTATGAACAAGCTTATTATTATATGCAAGCGTACTTTACAGGTATGTACATTCATGATTATGTAAATGGGTGTATAAACATGTAATTGCATTATGAAATATGAAAACTTTAGTATGACAATGATAACAAGAGATGCCTAATGAAGACATATTCAATTATAGGATCATGACGATATGTATGTTCAAACACAGATATTTGCATTACTATAAGTATGCCGGAATACATGTTATACACTAGAGAATTATGTATTATGATATGATCACATACATGTCCAAAGTATATGATATTGGTGCAATTAAGATATATATATATATATATATATATATATATATATATATATATATATATATATATTAAATGAACTCAGAAACTGTGTTGACTATTACTAAAGTTCAACTGTGGATAGATAGGCGCCTATAGGGATATTGCAGCTGCCACCATTGACCTTTTTAGGTCTATAGTATACTTGATCCTACTGGATCATGCACAGCCCATTTGGGTTGTTACTTGACCCCGCTTGGGTCCTTGATCGGTCTACCGTACAGTTGTCCTGATTGGGATCATAGTTTTGATATCTTCGAATATCCACCGTTTTAATACCCTCGAGTATCCACTGATCCTGTTATCCACCTTTAGAACTTAAGCAGGCTAAATTAAAGTATTAAAGATTTATAGTTATTCATAGAATGAATTATGCATACAATACATGGATTATCATGTTTAACTATGTTTTCTAATGCATATATTGGTATCTAATTACATGATGTTCAGATCTCATTATAAATTGCTTAGATTCGAGTATGTTGAATTTATTGAAAGAGTTACATTGTTATTAAGATATTATGCTCTGTATTATACTTATTTCCATTATTTAAACTGTATTATTTTCTATTATTTTATATTAAATATTTTGACGACCACTATGAGTGGTTGTCTTTCATGTTTAGTATCCCCACTAAGCTATATAGCTTAGCATGGGTTATTTGAACCGTGTAGGTTCCATTGTAAAAGTTTTTGCTTACGAACGATCTCTACATCAGGACAAGCCAACACCAAAGTCATAGAAGTTGATGTAGGGATTATTTTTGGTTAATTTTGTGCAAGTTCTTCTGCTTGTTTAATACATATAAAAAGGGCTATTAAATATATATGTATGTAATATGAAGTAATTGATGTAATAAGTTTATTGAAAGAATGCTAAAGCATGCATGCATATAGTAGCTAGAATGCTTAGTAATATATATGCTAGATAAATTAATAAATGTCACGTATGATAAGAAACAAAGTTAAGATAGTTATAACTAACATGAATATGATATGTTACAAAATAAGTCATTATGCATATGTAATTGAGAGACTAAAGTTGTGGGAAACACCTATTTGATGCATAGGATGCTTAATTATATAGACTAGTTATTACGTTAAATGTATACTACATTGGGTTAATAACCTTCTATTATAGGATTGAAAGTTAATATATGATACACGATAAAGGCATTAGATTAAGGTGTTTCATTAATACTCTTGCCAAGTTGCTTCTCTACTTCATTTATGAATTCTTTGAACTTTTCAAATGCTTCTGATTTATCATCTATCAAAGTAATGAAGTAGGAGTAAACTCCTCTGGCATGTGTAGTCATTAGACCACATACATCTGAATGTATTAAGTCCAAAACCATTTTAGGTCGTTCTCCTTTACCAATAAAGGGAGCTTTTGTCATTTTTCCCAATAAACAAGATTCACATGTATCAAATGATTCATAATCAAATGATCCTAAATCACCAAACTTGTGTAATTTGGTCATACGTTTCTCATTTATATGGCCTAAACGACAATGCCATAAATATGAGGTATTTAGATTATCTTTCTTCATTCTCTTGGTATCCACATTATACACTTCTTTAATTGAATCAAAAACAAATATACCATTCTCAATGATAGCTTTTGCATAAAATATATTGTTCTTAAAAATGTAACAACACTTATCCTTTAAAGAAATAATACTTTTACACAATGCTGGAACATAATAACAATTATTTAATCCCAGTATCAATCCACTTGGAAGAAGCAAATGCTAAGTCCCCACAACTATTGTAGAGATATTTTGTCCAGTAGCTGACTGTAGACATATTTTTGCCTTTCTAACTCTTCTACAGCTTTTAAACCCTTGTAGATTATTACACAAATGAGATCCACATCTGGTATCTAATACCCAAGATTATTTTGAAGCAATAGAATAAGTATTAATTTCAATCATATGAATACCTAAAGTAGAAGCATCAGCTTGCTTCTTCTCCTTGAGAGAATCTAGATAGGCATTGCAGTTACGCTTCCAATGACCATCTTTTTCACAATGGAAGCAAGTTCCTTTGGGATTCTCTTTCTTGGCAACCTTTTTCTTGGAAATCCCACATGCTTTGGCTATGCCTTAGTCATTTTATTCTTCTTCTACTTCTTGGATTTAGCAGAAGTGACAACCATGACACCTTTTGAATCCTTTTTAAAGGATCCATCATCTCTTTTGAGCATGTTGAATAACTCAGGAATGGTTACTTGGATCTTGTTCATGTTGAAGTTAAGCATGAAAGGTGCATAACTTGGAACCAACGAGTACAAGATTAAATCTATGTATAGATCATTATCCATTACATAGCCAAGCCTACTTAAATGCTCAATATACCCATACATCTTTAATGCGTGAGTAGCAACCGAAGTGCCTTCCACCATTTTGCAGCTAAATAGAGCTCGACCAATCTCATATTGCTCAGTTCTGGCCTAAGAAGAATAAAGCTCCTCTAGCATCCATCATCTCATGTTGCTTTTGAAGCTCTGAGGACATAGTACCCATTATCAGACAAGTTGCTGCTTCACTATCCTCCATATATTTTTTATAAGTGCCCTTGATCTCATCGATGGCATCATCTAATGGAAGTGGTGGTGGATCTTTATCCAAGACATAATGTATCTTTTCAGCTCTAAGAACAATTCTTACTTGCCTGATCCAGTCAGAATAGTTGTTACCAACCAGCTTGTTATCCAAGATTGATCGTATATTTTTGTTGGATGTGCTCATGATGATGACCTAGATGTGAAAAAGAAAACATATAAAAGTATGTTCATATATATGTATGCATTAATCAGGTCTTTAATTAATCCTTTACTCCCACTATTTTATTGCGAATCAATAGCCCTCACTATTTAATACGAGAAAACCCGATGGTTTTCTTAGTGGGCCAATATCCAATCCTTGATATAAAATTTGACCTTGACTGTGGTAAACAAATCAAACTCCATACCCTTGAAAGGTAGGTATCTCTATACCAATTGTGTCCTTACACAACTATTGGATCATTAGGTTATCAACTCTTGATACATGCATATCATATATGCATTCCCTAATCTTACCTCTAGAACCATTAGCCTTGACTATGGTCAACAAGCTAATAGGCTAGCTAAGATGACGCATTTAATTAGATTCGAACATATTCGATATAATGTGAGCTTGACTGTGGTCAACAACCCACACTATAAAGAACTCTAGTTCTCCTCGAATTAATGAAAGGCTTATATACCTTAGTATTAGTTTGAGGGATTTTAGTTAATTAAGTCTCATCATACATGGTTGGCATACATTGGTATGCATCCTATATCTATCTCATAAATATAAGCATACAAATATGGTATAGTTATGGACTTGTTGGATCTTCATCCGGCCCATCTTGCTTATTGATACTACATTGATTTCCCCGAGCCAAGAGGGAAATCAAAAGGTCACACCTAGGTAATATGCATGATTCAAATAAGTAAAAATAATTACATTATCTTCAAACTTGTTGGATCTTCATCCGGTCCATCTTGCTTCTTGATAGTGGTCTCCATCTCTATCTCTAATTTTAATTTAAGTAATCTAATTACATATTACGATTTGAAAAGAAATACAAACCAAAAATAAGTGGCCAGGACATGAAAGTCCTCATTGGGTCGAAACATGCATTTTACTTAATCACATTAGGCCTTGTCCAAAACTATCCATCATGCCAATCATACACCCTCATATGTATTTATAATGCATAAATTAAAACATATAAAGGATTAATAACTTTGTTTCTCTTGAAACATACTTTTGAGTTATTTTAATAATGTGGTCAAATTAGCAAACTTTTTCCATTTTGGAAACATTCATTTTAGGAAACCTTTTTGCATGCATGTGTTCTTGCCTTAATTATCAATCCAATTGATTATTAATTAATTATCAATTGATTATTTAATTAATTAATTATATCAAATAATTAAAAAATCAATTTTGGGCTTAAAACAAGGGTAGGCCAAAACCCACACAATAAACCATAAGATGTGTTCACACACAAACTAGTTTTGTGTCTATTGGAACATTTGGGCCTTTTGGAATGAGCCAAGCCCACTCCAGCCATTAAAAGCCATTAATAAACTTAATTATAGTTTATAATATTTAATTTAAATCAGCTCCTTGGGACCACCAAGTCGTTCACTAATTTAAACCAAGTCTGTAAATATAATTAAGCCCATTAAGATATTTTAATGAATTAAAATTAATCCAATTAATTTAAGGCCCATTTTAATTAATCTAATTAATTAAAAACACGTTAATATATCATATATATAAGATTTATAAGATTAAAAATTTTTCTAAACATGAACACACCAAGAACATACCAAGAACACCCGAAGAACACCAATTTATCGAACTTTTTGACTAAACTAGTTTACATGCAAAACTTGTTCGATTTTAATTTTGTTTGATCGTATGGCTTAATATCACATATTAAACACATAAATTATCATCAAAATGATCTTAGAGTGGATCAATAAAAAATTAATTTATCACAGCCCCTAAACTTTATTGAAAAATAAAACCCTACATGCCATTCTCAATGGTTCTTTTCTAAAACGAATCATTTTCATTTTTTATTTTATATATTTTGATCACATACATCCAAAAATCAATATTTATCATTCATGAACAATCAAATCTGATATTTTAAAGTTCATGAAATAAATAACTCAAAAATAAAAACTATTCCGCAAAATATAGAATTGTAGTTTCATGGCAAAACCTGTCTCTGATACCATGTTAGGAAATATCGGTTACATGCATCTCATACATAAGCGGAATTTAAAATTTTAACCAATAGATCTAATCTTTCCATGAATTTACAATATACATATTAATGAGAAAAAGAAAAATCACCTTTGATTTTTGTTAAACGGTTGATTTTCCTTCTCACCAGGTTATTGCAAACCACAGTATCCAAAATTGAACACCTCTAATGAGTAATCCACACTAGAGAAGGATTGAATGAACCAACAAAGGAGGATAACAAGGGCTGGCCAAAATCCCCTTGATGCTAGCAAGGGGTGGCAGCTAGGGTTGAGAGAGTAAGAGAAATTCTTTTCTCTTAATTGTTCACCTTAACCCTAATACCTTATCACTTGGATTTTTATAGTTAGGTTAAAAAATCCAACTTTATAATAGGATTGGGCTCTTTAAAATTGTTGGAGAAATATTAAATGGGCTTCTGAAATTATTAATAATTTATTTGGGATCAATTAAATCCAATTTAAGTCCTTTCACAAAAGATTGTGCACAAAACCCACAAACTAGGCCCTTTGTGCATATACTTGGATTTAATCACCCAAATGAATTCTAAATCCATCCAAATTAAATATGTGGGCTCCATAACACTTATTAAATATATTTAATTTATTTTGGTCCAAGAATTAGGCTTCTAAGGCCTTCTACCAAGGCTTGGCGTGTAACCCTTCCTTTAGAGGGTTTCTGCGCCGAAGCCATTCTTCTAGGCCCCTTTTAATTTCTCCAATGGATCTATTAATTATTATATCAGTCCTATAACACTTATAGTCCAATAATAATTAATTATGAAATACAATATTTCAATTAGGTCCATTTTACATAATATTTCTAAAAAGTTCTGCGAACAATTTTACTTGACCATAATTAATTAAACTATTTAATTAATTATTCTCTTATTCACTTTTTTTTACTCCCATAATAATATCAAATATTATTATCCTTTTCATTTTATCATTTTATCCTTTTCTCTATATATGTGTGACCTATTGGGTTCCTATCTATATTGGCAGTATAATATGTAATTATGAGTTCTTGTAAGGACCCAAAATAGGCCCTAGTAGAATTCAAGGGCAATTACATATTATTAAAGTCTAATTAAGCATTATTTGATGAATTATTAAGAGTTAAGATATTAATTGAGGTAAAACTATTTTTAAGTTATCAATAATTATATGATAAATGTGTAAAATATATGGTATAAATTTTATAAAGTCATAATTAAATTATTATGTTGGTATAATAATAATTAAGGTTGTAATTGAAGTATCAAGTATTAGTTTAGGGGTCAATTTGTAAATACGGCATATTTAGGGGCAAATGTGAATAAATGAATAATTGAGGGGTTGATTTAAGAGAAGGAATAAATTGATAGGTCAATGTATGAAAGGAATTAAAGGAGGGGTTAATGCTTAACATGCAAAGACTAGCTAGATTAAATTGTGACATGCAAAAGGTTTAAGGACTAAAAGAGATATTTTCCTTAGCACTATATAAGTCAAAGATAGTGGAAAAATACAGATTTTATCATTCTCTCATGCAAATTCAGCCATTAAACTTGAGTGAAATCCTCTCATTTTAAGTTACATGCATGGATGGTTAGCAAGGATCAAGGCTAGAAGTAGTAATGTGAAGAACAAGTTAGTGTATATCTACAAGGTAATTAACTTAATTTGATAATTCTTCTTCTACTTCTCCATCTTCTTATTTTGATTAATAGTAGATTGGGTTAGATGCTGGAAGTTTTTGTTAATGGATGAAATTATTGTGAAAGGAAAAGAAGGAGAAAATTAAGAACATGAAAGAAGAAGATAGTGAGAGAAAAAGGAGAATTTTCAAGAAGATTTGAGTTGCATGTCCAGGTTTGGGAACTTCTTCATTGCTGCATGTGGGTTTGAAATGTGAAAATGTGGATTATAATTGTATTATATGTGTTTTGTGATGAGGTTACAAGTGTAGGAATTAAATTTAGATTTCTTGCTTTGCATGTGTATATATATAATTAAGATTTATGAGATTTAGTTCTATGAACAAGTTAAAATTCGTTCTAAGGGTGTTAGAATGTGAGGATACAGAAAATAATTTAAATGTCTATTGCTGGAAAATAATTATTATAAAGATTGAAAAAAAAAAAAAAACTACATGCAATTCTGTTATAAAAATTCTGGGTTAAGTTCATTTGACCTAGCTGTATTAGTTTGTTAATAACTTGAGTTATAGAAAAGAAAATTGAATGATTCAAGTTGGTATGTTTTATTAGACATTAATGTATATTTTTTTAGAAGGAAAGCATTTCTAAATCGGCCTCTAACTCCTCTTAAAATTAGCTTGAATCTCGTAGGAACAGTTGTTCACTGTCAAAGAATAGATCTTTGTATTTTTGGCATAATTATCAGTAGAAAATTCGAAACGTTATGATTTAAAATTCTGGATAAACTAGATACATAGGAGAACAACTTTGATGAAGGGAAGTCGATCTAATTCTGTGCCCATTTTATTTTATGAATTTTCTAATTGGTGACAAAAACTGTTTTGGTGTTATGAACAGCTTATAGTTTTCTTCAATATCTTGAGTTATAAATGTGATATTAATGTAATTCTTGATGTTTTGGAAATTAGAAACACAGGGGATTAGTATTCTCATACTTTCATGTAAATAAATAGAGAATTAACATGAATATTTTTGTAGGATATGTTGAACAAATGTAATGAGAATAAGTTTTATGAATCTTTAATAAAGAGAAATATGTAAGTATCATGAACTAGTTGCTGTAATTACAGCATAATTTGGGTTATAAAACCTCAGTTAAGTTAATTACAATTTCATATTTTACATGAGAAACCTACCTATAACTTTGTAGGAGATACCAAGGGCTAAATATGCTTGTAAGCTATTCAAATGTTCACTTGAAATTGTAGTGAGCTGTTAATTTCGGTTTTGGAACAGGCTGAAGTAAAAATGATGTATTTTTGTGTGAATTGCTCAGAATGCTATGAGGTTGAATCCTATGAAAAATATACTTATAAATTAACATTTTGTATGAAGGAAACTTTGTTTAATTATGTTTGTATGAGTTCCTAATGTTCGCTTGAAATTCTTGAAAAACTGGATATACTGTTAAGGAACAGATTGTGGTATTTTGGACATAAATCTTAGTGGGAGAGTCAAAAAGCTATGCTGTAAAATTATGGATAAACTAGACACCTAGGAGCAGGATTGTTTTGAAGGAAAGTAAGGCTGATTCACTCCCCATTTTATTCTAAAAATTTTACAAGTGGTAAAAATAACTGTTTCTGAATTTATGAACAGCCAATGGTTTTTCTTGAATATCTTGAATTATAGATGAGATATTGTGACAAATTTTGATTTTGTAGAAACAAGACATATAGGGGAATGAAATTTTAGAAGGACACATGGACTAAAAATAATATTTACTAGACCAAAAAGGGCACCTAATTTTGACCCAGAAAGCTGCCCCTGTGCAGATTTGTGTAGGAAGAATTTTAATTTGTTTTCTATATTTGGTTTAAATATAGTTATGTTAAATATGTGTATATATGATTACACATTGAATTATAATGGCATGTAATATGATTGACAATAAAGATAGGTATAATCACATATATTCAAACTTATGTACATGATTTATTACATGAAATTATGCTTACATGTATATACTTATATGTTGCGCTTATATGCCACTATGCAAAGAGTATATGAAGACAGTGACATATGTTCATTCACAGATAATTGTATTGTGTTGATTATACTCGTATTCATGTGTATATTATCAGAGATTCCTTATCATCTTATATGAACATATATTTACATATATGTGCATATTGAATATTTATAGTCATTTGTATAATTATCAGTGATTGTATATTTATAGTCATACACATACATACACACATAGGTTAAACTGTTGTGAACATGATCATACACATCATTGATTTAAGAAACCCAATAGAGCATGATGTTATGTATCATCATATTACATATGTAAAATAGCTACTTGATTTGAAGGGATTATAAGTACAAAATAGTAATACCCAACAGTGAACATGTTCACAGATTTACAGAAAGTTACACATGAACATGTGTATGAGTACATTATTCATAGTTACCCAAGAGAATACATGTGCATATAAGAATATGAATGAATAAATGAAAGATAAAGTAAATAGATGTTACTGCCTGCGTTGAGTCTAGGAAGTGGATAGATAGGCATGCCTATAAGGGTACTTTGCAGCTGCTTCTGAACATTTAGACCTATTTAGGTCCACTTGAAATTAAAAGTATAGTGACCCTATTTGGGTTTAAAAGTTAAAGTTAATTTAACAACCCTCGTGTGGGTTGTAGCCGGCCCCGTTTGGGTCCGCTTGACCGGTCCATGTTATTTGATTGACCCCGTTTGGGTCCATGTTATTTGATTGACCCCGTTTGGGTCCATGTTATTTGATTGATCCCGTTTGGGTCCATGTTATTTTATTGACCCCATTTGGGTCCATGTTATTTGTTCGACCTTGTTTGGGTCCACCGATTTATCATACAGTTTTATCCCTACAAGGGATCATCATTTAATACCTTCGGGTATCTTATTTGTACCTTCGGGTACCACCGTATATCCCGATATCCACTTCTTTAGAATAGTGCAGCCTTTATTGTCAAAGGTTAAGAAAAGTTTAATAAGGCACGCAAATTCTTAATTGACTTTATACTATTCTACATATGAAATTTCTTTTATTGCACATAAAACTCACATCTAAAAGAATGTGCAATAGTATATGTATCTATACTGCTAGTATCCTAAATACATGCTAATCGTTAATTGATGAATTTCCATTATAGTAGTATTTTGATTAAATTGATCATATATATATATATGCCTTTGTGATCATAAACCTTATTTCTATATGTATGCCAATACATGATTGATGAAGGAATTTTTATTAAGTCCAAGAGTATTATAAAAGTCTAATGTGCGCAACAATTTTATAAGTGCATATTCATAGTGTACATTAAAGATTATGAAGGTTAGATAGTAACAACCATTGTTTTGCAATATTTTTCTTATGATTATATATATGTGTTCACATTGTTGCATGTACACATTCTTTAACGTGTATTTGCTATTTATGATAATGATATATAAGTGTTATGTTTAGTTGAAAGGCTTATTTTTATGATACATCTAATATGTTATAACATGAATAACTTGTGGAACATAAAATAAGCCTATAGTAATATAATAATCTCATAGTAATTGGAAGTGTGGATTTGCTATTTAATTCTAATGTGTATATATCACAGACATGTTAAATAGATGAAAAGATAATAGATATTTATGCTTTTACGGTTTAGTATCAATTCAAAAACTAGACACATGATAATTAGTTGAATTTAAAGCTATAGAACATTAGAGCTTACGTGGTTATATATGTTGATTAAAGCATCAATGCAAATTTTATTGCTGAACTTTATGATTTTCGTAATATGAATTAACTGCTGCATTTTGTTTATTTCTTGAAACAAAGCTTTGTTATATTTGAGGCATGTTGTGTGCTTGTTGACGATCACTGTGAGTGGTCGTTTATCATGATTTAGTTCCCCACTAAGCTTTATAGCTTAGCACGGGTGTTTCATCTGTGTAGGTTGTTGGGGTGATATCTGCAGCAGGATGGCCAACTCAAGTTAACGAGAGAGACAATTATAGACTTGTATTTTGGGCTCTTTGTATATAGTAAAGATTTTGTGGTATTAGAGATATTGTATGTAAAACAAAAAAAAAACAAATGTGTTAAACAGTTGTTGTAATGTGTAAAAGAGACTTTATCGTTCATTGAATAGTTTCTTTTAGAAGTGTAGCACTCTTATATATTATGTTTTATTATATGTTTATGTTACACGGTAACTCATGTGTAATGAGTTGGATAAAGTGATATGTACAGATTATAGGATAAGGGTGCTACAGTTCTATTCAAAACTCACATGATTTAAACTTTTTTAAATCATTTTATCAATCCCTATTGATATTTATGATATGCTATTATAAAAGTTATGATTGGCCTCTAGTTAGGCATTATGACTATCCAAATGTCAGGAGTGTCAAGTGGTTTGACTATACCCTTCCATAGAAACAGTTACCGTACAATTACTCCTTTCACCACTCTTATCTCAATTAGATTCTGAGTATAGATTTCTATCAACTCGTATAAATCTAATTATGTATGTTTTATTAATTTAACCATTATTCCTAAAATTCCCTTCATAGATCCCTATCCATCTTGGCATATTACTCTAGCCAAAGATTCTCTAAACAAGGCAATTATAGAATCATGCCAGATAACTTCCCTTAATAAATCTGGAGTGGTGAATCCATTGTTAATCACTCAGCTATCTTCAAGTAGGTCATGATACACCTAACCTCCTAACTATGTTCACCCCTAGTTGGAAGTAACCAGTTATGGAGTCAAAGTATACCACTTTTTACTTAAGATAACTTTGCTGATCTCAAGTTTAAGGATAATTGCACAACCGCTATGAACATATTCCTCAGTAACATAGATTTACTATCCATGTGAGGATTCTCTTTGCAGGTCTCCAATTAACTTATTCTTCTAACAAGCATCCACATGTTGGCTTTGATTATCTTCCATAATCACAATTATGAGAACCACTTCTTGAACCATTCAAGAAGCATAACATGTGCTCGTCTGTCCGAATTAACAATGTCCTATCTTGTTAATTCTATGACTAGGGATATTTAGATATTAACACATTTGCATGCAATAGACATCTCATATCATGAACACTTTCATGATTGCCTTTGTACTGTGTTTATAATATCTAGGACTTCATTTATTAATTTAAGATTTACAAACTCATGTATTTAAACATAGCATTAATAAATGAACGATTCCTTTTATTAAGAATATAAGTTCATACATATGAAATACATCCCTATTACATGGGCTCTAGGGCATACTCTTTAACATATATACTACGAATACATCCTTAGTTTTACTCAAGTACTTAAGGACATTCTTAACGGTTGTCTAGTGACTTTCACCAGGGTTTGACTAGTATATGCTTGTCATGCTCAATGCATATGAAACGTCTGATATAGTACATAACATGGCATGCATGATAGATCCTATAGCTGAAGCATAAGGAATCATACTCACATGGTCTCACTCATCAGATGTCGTAGGACATTAAGTCTTGCTAAAAGTAATGCCATAAGACATTTGCAAAAATCCTCTGCTAGTATTTTGCATGCTGAACTTATTTAGCACCTTGTCTATATAAGTACTTTGAATCAAACCAATTATTCTTTTAGATGTATCCCTATAGATCATAATCCTAAAGATATAAGCAGCTTTACCTAGATCTTTCATTGAAAAAGATTTCCCTAACCAATCTTTGGTCTTTTGTAACATAGGGATATCATTCCCAATGAGTAATATGTCATCAACATATAAGATGAGAAATATTACTGCACTCCTAGTAACCTTCTTGTAAACACAAGGTTTATCTTCATTTTTTATGAATCCAAACTCTTTGACTATTTCATCTTTAATTTGTAAATGGATATTTATAGCTTGCAAACCTTTCTAGAAATCTCAAGGTGGACAAAACCTTCAAGTTGTGTCATATACACATCCTCAAGTAAGTTTCCATTAAGAAATGTTGTTTTGACATTCATTTGCCATATCTCGTAGTCATAATGCACAATAATGGCAATAAGAATTCTTATTGATTTAACCATTGCGACTGGTGAAAAAGTTTCATCATAGTCAATACCATGAGTTTGCTTGAAACCTTTTGCAACAAATCTTTCTTTAAGGGTATGTACTTTCCCATCCATGTTAGTTTTCTTCTTGAAAACCCATTTGCACCCAATGGTTTTAATTCCTTCAGGAGGATCAATCAAGTTCCAAACTTGATTGTCATACATGGATTGCATTTCAGATTTCATGGCCTCAAGCCATTTCTCATAATCTGGACATGACACGGCATCTTGATTGGTAACAAGCTCATCTTGATCTATGAGCATTAATTCACGACTATCTGTTATGAGAAATCCATATCTCTCAGGTTGATGTCGTGTCCTATTAGATCTACGCAATTCTTATGTAACTTGCACAGGTTCCACAACTATTTGTTGAACTTATTGAGTTTCTATAAGGACTATATTATGCTTATCGTGGTCATCCCTATCTAATACCATCCTGAGTGTATACATTCTTCACGTAGTTCATGTGTAAGATCATTATACATAAATTGGCATACTATTAAATTTCTTTGTCAGACTGGTTAAGATCATGCAAAAAGTATTGCTGACTATAGTTTATTTACAACTGTTTTATGCTTTACAATCACTTTACTAGGTACAAAATGTAAATATACAACAGTAGAAAATCAAAAGATAATATCTTCATACTTTGACTCTTCCTAGGGTTGGCCTGGCTGATGCAAATTTTGCCCCTAATGGAGAGTCTGAATTTGAATACCTACACGGATAAAACTCGTACTAAGCTAAATAGCTTAGTAAGGAACAAGTAATATATGAACAACCACTCACAGTGGCCATTCCCAAGCACACAACACACAACAGCACAAAATATATAAAATATATATATTAATGGTGGAGAATAGTATAATGAATAACTAGGAGGATATATTAATATAATTACTTGTAATACAGGTATAATAACAAGTACAACATATCATTGTTTAGCAATTCCTTTAAAATTGTTCTTTTTTGTGAATGCTTGCCTAACCTTTGTGGGTGTGGATAACGGGAACAGTGGATACCTGTAGGTATAGATCATATAAATACCCAAAAGTATTAAACCCATGGACCCAAACAGGGTCAAGACTGTGGTCCCAATGGGGATATATATACTATGGACCCAAACAAGGTCAAACCTATGGCAGCTGCATTTATAATCCTATAGGCATACCTATCTATCCACCACCAAGTTCTATGCGTAGGTATTAGACATTTCATATATCAGTTTATCAATTGTATTCAATTCATTAAATTGTATCACATTGCATAATTACATATACATATTCATAGGTTTCATGGTAATGTAACATTTTTATCAACATGTGACTCAATATCATCATATGTATGTACATATATCTATTGGCATGTATTATCTAATGGAAACATTACAAATCATGTATACATATATACATACCTTGATATAAATTCATATACATACACATATATGGCCTCCGCATGTTCCTATTTTAAGGTATAATATATCTTATTAATAGCAAAACATATGGGGCAGTCTAATGTGGTATAAAAAGGGAAAAAAAACAAAATTAAGGAACAAAAGCTTATTGTCACAAGCATGGAAAAAGTCGTGAACATGATAGTGGGCGCTGGCAATTACGAGTTTCCCCTAATCACCAAAATTCTGCCCACTGGTTCAACAACACAACTTATATCATGATTTAGACACCCTAAATGACTTTTTCTAAAATAGTTGTCTCATACAAAGTTGTTCCTCTACATTTATATTTTCTACAACATTAAAAATCATTCAATTTGGTCTTATCAATCTCAATATATCCAATAAATAAGATAGACTGCTCCCAATGACAGTGCAACAGACATAGCCAGATTTCAAGCTCAATCTTAACTATAATAGAGCAAGAACCAGACTTGAGTCTCTTCTAATGAAATTTAGATTTATGAATCTAATTTCTAACCCAACTATAATTACTCAATTGGTGTCTTTCAAACTCCAAATATAGGCAAAATAGTCCGAATAGGTTCAGTGAGCCTAAGGACAGATTTTTGCCAAAGAGGAGACAACTCAAAAATTCGGGTTCCCATGTCACTTTACCCATATTATTCAAGCATCCCCTCAATTAAAAATTCATTCAAATATCCCAAGACACCACATCAAGCAATGCAACAATATCAAATAAGTTCCCATATCTTTTCTTTGTTAAATCTTCCTTTAAGCTCCTCCTTCCAACTTTTCTTTCCCTTTGTTGGATGTCCCCTCTATAAGAATGAATTCACATGCTATTATAATGTAATGATTCACATAAATTATAAATTTATTATTACAAATCCAAGAAGAATAGAAGAAGAATTTGATACCCTAAATGGTAACCCCTAAACTCTCTATCCTCAAGCAAACTCAGATTTGGATCTCCAAGTGTTCTTAAGAGCTTAAGTGAAGTTAATGGTGGCTTAAGGACTCCTTGAAGTGGCCAACACACTCCTCCCCAAATCCCCTTTTAACACTTCATTCTAAAGGAAAGCTCTAGGAGGATAGGTGCCAAGCTTTCATTGGTCCCCAATTGCACTTTTCAATTTTGCACTTAATTTCTTTAATTTATATTTTTGCCCTAAAACTTTTGCTTTCTCTTTTCAATTAATTCCATTTACTTAGCATCTTTCCCAAAATTATTCACACACACAGCTCAATTGAAATGACAATTTTATTCCTCTTCTCTTAAAGTAATTACCTTTATACCCCTACTTGTAGTTCATTAACTAAACATACACACAATGACCATATCATTATTTAAGAATACCTAGATATTCTTCTAAGGCTTAAATTGGGGCCTTACAGTTTCCATCGATGGTCTAATGCCATCTTGTGGGGCTTGAACTTCTTTGAGTTCTATTTTACTCCCATTGGTTCTTTTAGAAATAAATTATTTTATAGAAAGACACCATTTTGAGAAACAAACACTTTATTCGTAGAGGGATTATAAAAGTAATATCCTTTAGTTTCTTTAGGATATCCCAAAAAAAACATTTATCAAATTTAGGTACTAATGTATCCGAGACTTGTCATTTGACATAAGCCTCATAGCCCCAAATCCTTAGAAAAGACAAACTAGGAATTCTCCCAGTCCATATCTCATACGGTGTCTTTTTAACCACTTTAGATGGAACTCGATTTATAGTGAATGCAACTATTCCTACTCAAAGTAGGAACATAAAAGCAATTGTTCAAAACTAACAAAAACCCATTGGGCAAAGTCAACTCATAAGTCCCTACAGCTAAAGTAGCAACTCTTGCTCTATTTCCAACTCGTAGGTCTACTTTACCCTTTTTTAGTTGTCAACTCCTTTTAAGTCCCTGCACATTTGTATAAATGTGACAATCACATCTAGTATCTAAATACTAGGAAGTAGAAGTAGATAAATTAATTTCTATAACCTAAAGATGTAGTCTCACTACTCTTCTTCTTATTCAATTCTTCCAAGTAAACCTTACAATTCCTCTTCCAATGACCAGGTTCATTGTAATAGAAGCAAACTCCCTCCTTTGGAGCTTTTGCCTTGAGTTTGTGTTTAGCTTGTGCTTTAGGCTTACCAACAACTTTTGCCTTAGCCTTATCCTTGCCCTTATTTTTTATCCCCTTTCCTTTATTAACCATAAGAATATCACTAGGCCATTTCATAATGCTTTGCTTGGCTTTCTTAAGCATCGCATGCAACTCAAGAAGGGATTCCTCCATATTGTTCATACTATAGTTCATAACAAACTGGTTATAACTATTAGGTAATGAATTAAGGATCAAATCAGTGGCCAGGTCTAAAATGAGGGGAAATCCAATCCATTCAAGCTTATCAATATAGCCTTTAATTTTCAGAACATGAGCACTTACTGATGCACCTTCAGCTATTTTACAAGAATGAAAAGCTTTAGTAGTCTCATACCTATCTTGCCTTACTTGCTGTTGGAATGTTTGTTTAAGATGATTACTTAACTCGTAAGCCTCTAAATTCTCCAGATCCTTCTAAAGTTCTAGGCACATTGTGGCTAACATAATACATCCCACATCAATAGAATCATCAGCATGTTTCTTTTGTTTGTCCTTAACTGTTCTTTAGGCATCAGCAAGCGAGATAGGAGGAATAGGGTCATCAAGCACATAGAGCTTCATTTATTACTTGAGAACAATTCTCAAGTTCCTAAACCAGTCAAGGAAATTAGTGCCATCTTCTTTTAGTTTGTCCTTCTTAAGGACTGGTCCTGGTGATAGTGTATAAGTGTTATTTGAAGCCATTGATCCACAAATATGCAAAATAAATATTAAAATTAGTACCAATTTCATTTTAAAGTATTTCTTAAATCTCCTAGTAAAATATTCACCCTCAATTTTAATTACAACAATTGTAATGTTTTAGTGGGCTAAGATCAATATTTCACTTAATTCTAAGTCAGCTTTGGCATGACGCTTAAAATCTAGTTATTTAGGTAGATAACTTCTTACCAATTACATCTCATGTAACTCCTAGATTCTTTATGGGATTTCGACATCATCCCATACATGGTATCTCATACACATAAATAATCATTCATCGCATCACATACCGATATAATATGCATATATATAAAACGTGTCATAGCAAGGCCAAAACTATATGATCTTAATAAGCCAATATGAAGATTAAAGGTCAATCCTAGGTTGAATTACATAAACTTTTCTTGATCAACGGCTTCCACTTTGCACCTCCATCATCATGGAATTGGGTTTTATCCCCTTCATAGTCTTCATGAAATTTCTTTGTCTTCATTACAATAATGAAATAAACTATTCTACTAAAACTATTAGTAAAATAAAATTACAACAAAAGAATGACACAAAGCTTGTATTTAAAATTACAAACCCATAAAATGAATAAATACAATAAATAAAGTAAACACCATCATAAGGGTCTTAATTGGCGATGCTATGCACCATCCAAAAACATCATACATACATACATCAATTAAAATCAAGTCATCTCATATCAAGCTCAATTAATTCCATAAAATTGATGTATTAAAATTGGCGAATAATAATATTAATGATATATCAGGTGCTGCAATTAGATAACACGACGGTCTAGCTATAATCGGTCATAACATTATTAAAGATACTGAAGAAAAGGTGCAAATTATTAAGCAAATAATAAAGGCCGCCGGTGAAAGGCAGAAGTCATATGCAAACTTAAAGAGAAAAGATTTTGAATACTGAGTGGGAGATAAAGTGTTCTTAAAGGTGTCACCATGGAGAAAAGTACTACAATTTGGGAAGAAAGGGAAGCTTAGTCCGAGATTCATCGATTCATATGAAGTTATAAAATGAGTTGGACCTATTATACAATGTGTTGGACTTATTGCTTATAGATTGGAACTCCCTTTAGAATTATCCAAGTTGCATGATATCTTTCACATTTCTATGCTCTGAATGTACCGATTAGATGAATCTCACATAGTGCCCAATAGAAAATAAAAGTACAACCTGACTATTCCTATTATGAAGAACCGAAAGAAATTTTAGTTCGAGAGGATAGACAACTACAGAACAAGCAAATTCCTATAGTTAAAGTACTATAGCGACATCATGGCATGGAAGAGGCCATATGGGAACCTGAATCAGTTATAAAAGCACAGTACCTATAATTATTCAAACCAAGTATGAATTTTGAGGATGAAATTTTTTAAGCAGGAGAGAAATGTGAGGCCCCTATTTAGGCCCTGGGAGAATATACATGTGTTCTTAAGTGATAATATGATCATTCATAGGAACAAAAATAGGACATAGACCCTCATTTTGGCAAAAATCTGCTTTTAGGTTCACTGAACCTATCCAGACTATTTTGCCTATATCTAGACTTGAGAGCTCCAAATCTAGTAATTCTAGTTGGAATAGAAACTAGACTTAAAAACCTAAATTTCATAAGAGATATCAATGTTTATTTCTTCCCCTATGATAGACAAAATTCATCTTGAACCCTAACTATGTTTGTTGCCCTACCGTTGGGAGTAGTCCACACTGTTTAATGAATATCTTGAGATTTAGAAGGCCAAATAAAGTGATTTTTAATTTTTTTGAAACTAGAATTGTAGTAGAACAACTTTTTAGAAGAACACTTGGCCTAAAAATGTGGTTTGCTAGGTCTAATTTAAAGTGTAATTAGACTCAGGAAAACTATTTATATCAACCGTGTGGACCCCTCTGTACCCATTTTGACCATTGCACATAGCATATACCAATTTGTCTCAATCTAGTGCTTCCCCTATCACAGCTTGTACATGAGTTTTAGGCCCTAATGGACACCGAAACTTGCCTGAACACTTTCAAACACACTTTGGGTACTTTGAACATAATTATTTAGGGTAATGCATGGTATGAAATGTATGAAAATCTTAGATGCACATATATATGTACACGTATCTATGACTATACACGTAAATATGTAAGGATTAAAGGTGTTTAATGAAATGATATGTAGATTTTATTAACGAGTATATTCTCAAATATGCATATACAATCAAATTTATATTATTGTGTTCATTATGAATACTTATAATTGAGCACATTTATATATATATTGAAATGAAGTAATCTTATGGTATGGGAAAATATGAAAATAGATCAAAGCCTGCTTATAGAACTTGGTTATGGATAGATAAGCATGCATATAGGGATAAAGTTGTAGCTGCTATAGTTCGTCCTCGTTTGGGTCTATAGTCATCTTGTTTAGGACTAGAGTTCAACCCCATTTAAGTCCACATATTTGATATCTTTGAATATCCACAGAACTTAATACCTATAGGTATTTATATGACTAATACCTAATGGTATCCACATTTCCCATTATCCACACCCACAAAACTTAGGCAGGTATTCACAGAAAAGAAAGAAATTGCTAAATAGTGATGTGTTGCACATGATTACATTTGCATTATAATTAATATAGTAGTATATTTTCTCTTGTTATTGGTTATACAATTCTCCAATGATAATACATGTATTTTTGTGTTGGCTTATGTTTATGTGCTTGGGAATAACCACTATGAGTAGTTGTGTCACATTTTAACTATTCCCCACTAAGATTTTTAGCTTAGCATGGGTTTTATTTGTGTAGGTACTCAAGTTCAGACTCTCTGTCAGGGGAAAGATCTACAACAATCAAGCCAACACTAGGAAGAGTCGAAGTATGAAGATGTTACCTTTTTGCCTTTGTCTATGTATGTTTTCATTTTGTACTAAGTAAAATGGTTTGTAAAGAGTAAAATAGTTGTAAAGTACACGACAACAAGTAGTTTTTTTTAGATGATCATATCTAATTTGACAAATTAATTAAAAAGGTTTGCTAATTAATGTGATAATTGTGCAAATGAACTATATTATGAGTGATTACATGCAGGATTGTATATATTGAAAAAGAATGTCCAAGAAAGGTATAGAGTAGTCATTACAATTGCTAATCTCAAGACAAGAAACTTCCTCACACATATTTTTCTCAACACATAAAAAATTTTAAATCCTATAATCATAGAAATCGTTGGACTTGAGCTTGGAACACGTACTTTCAGAGCTATAGAAATCGCCTTCCTGAAGGTAATATTTTGGGCTTCACCTCTTCTTTTCTTATGGCATGAATATAGGTATTAGGTTTGATTTTATTTATCCAACATGTTAAAATTATGATTTGATATCGATGTTTAATATGTTTAATTACCTCAATGTTTTTCATGATGCTATGAATGCCCCGTACATGATCAAGTAAATAGAATGACCAATTTTTTAGATTTTAATCCTTTATTGAAACATATGTAGTTTTCTTTGTTAATATATGTTTTTATGTTATTTATTCATTCTGATATGATTTGATGTTTTAGATTAGAATTGGTAAGTTTTAGGATAGTATAATGTGAATGTTTAGGATAGAACATTATTTGTTGCATTTCATGTCTATTTCCCATGTGACAAACGGGAAAAAAGCCCTACAGATACCCATCTATCATGCTAACCGTTAGGACATTACAAAATTTCCTTTCTATCTTGGCTCTTCTTTCATTATGGCTGTCTATCCTCACATGTGGTCGTTCATGGCCTTATTTCTAGCATTGTATTAATGTTTTATGTATTTTCCATGTTAATCTTATTTTCTTGCTTAGCTATAATTTACATGTCATTTTTATTCTAGTCAATGCATTTTAGTATTCTACATGTGTCACTATCATTCTAAAATGCATGTTTTATTTATTATGCTTTAATATTTATTCTATTTTGTCATAATATTAATTATACTTTATACTACATGCCTTTTGAGCATTTAACCTTTTATTTGCATTGGGAACTTTAGAGCTTGGGAGGTTGAGATACTTTAGAGGATCCTTATGGACAATCTTTTTTTTTTTTGCTCATTTATTTTATTTATTTATTGCTTTTAGTTACTTTTGATATTTAATTGAATGTATTATTTTGGGGATGTAATAGGTAGTAATAAAATAGCTTTTGCACATTAAACAAAAAATTTACATAAAATAATTTTTACCTAATTAATTGGTTTATCTCAAATAAATAGACCAATGTCTAATTTTTACCCTAAAAAAACACGCAATAAGAAAAAGATTATTCTTATAAATATGAATGAGCGAACTAATGTTCCCAATCTAATTAATTCCTCATTTTTTTATTATTATTTCTTTATTTTATTTTTACCGAAAATTTTGCTTATGTAATAGCTTAAGTAATTTATTTTGTTTTGCTTTATTTATCACTTTCTTGAATGCTTGATGTGTTTATTTATTAATTTCTATTTATGCATCATGTGAGATGAGAGATTTGATTCATATTAAAAAAACTCATTTATAAAAAGTACCTAATTAGGGTATAAGTAAGAGTGATGTCGCAAACACTTCTCTAATGTGGGCATCAAAGGTTAGATTTATTTTCAAATATTCTATTGGGTAGCGACTCCATGATACCTACCTCTTAGGTGCACTTAGATGCCATCATAGATTGACCATCAATAATAGAATTGGGCCTAAACCCTCTTCTATTATGAAGTGGCCAATTTATGAAACTTATAAGCTTAATCCGATCTTAGATCCTAAAAGTGAGCCTCTAAAAACCAACCCGAACATGCAGCATGCATCACAGGTAACTGTCAAATGGGGGAAAAAATTAAATGACAAGAGAGGTGGAGGAAAACAATGTTAGGGGTTTTAAATCCCAATCCCTACAGGCTTTTCTATTTTCATTAGGAAATATTGCTATGATATTTTTTTACTCTAAAAATTCCCTACGGATTTATAAAATACCATCAGTAATTTTACATACAAAAAACATCATTCCATAGGCAAATTTATACTTTGAATAATTAATTTTTATAATATTTTATTTTATAATAATATAATTTATTAAAAATAATTATTAATTAATTTTCGTACATAATTTAGCTATTTTTGTCAAAAAGTAGATGATAAAATATTTTTGGTCATGATAAAATTATTTTAAAATAAAATATGGTAAAAATTAATTATCAAAAATATAAATTTTCGGATAGAAAGATGTTTTCGTTGGAAAATTACCTATGGAATTGTCTTTCAATAGGAAAATTCCCTATGAAACCTTTTTTTGTCGATAAATTTCGTATGCAATTTTTATCGAGAAGTATTGGTGCCTATTTTCACAACGAATTTCACTATTCCATTGCTAAATTCTGTCAATAAAGTTTAGTAGTAAAATTTACCTTCATCTTTTAACGATAGATTCTTTTTCCCGTTTCAAAATACCAATTTTTCCTATAATTTTACCTACAAAATGCAAATTTCGTTGGTAAATTACTACAAAATTGTTTTCATAGAGCATTTTTCGTCGGTAATTTGCAATTTTTTTTGCAGTGTGTGCATGTGAAAATTAATGGTTTTATAGCTGAAGCCCAAGTCAGAAGCATGACTAATGTGAGTCAGGGGTGTGAGTGAATCAAGGCACAAGTGTGACTCGATGAGTCATGACTGTGACTTGACTACAGTCAACAAACTTGAGTTTCATCCCTACTAAGCAATTCGAGGGGCTCAAAAGCCTAAAACCATTTTCAAAAACATGTAAAAGCATAGAGGAACCCTAAAACTTGTAATTCATCATTGACATAAGAGAGATACTTTCTCATTAGGAAACTTTAACAAAAGTCATCTTTGGACCTAATGTCTATATTACTTATTTCAATTTTCAACATTAAGTGGAGTATCAACAAGATTAGCCTAATGTTTAGTTGCTTTATCCTTCTTTTTCTTCAAATATTTATGCTAGTCTAGGTATCCATGTAACTTTAAATATGTCTCCTTTGTGTTCCTTGTGGTACTATAATGATCAGAGAACTCGTTCCCATTATCCTTTTTCCTTTTTGTTCCCTTGCAAATATTGTGCTTATCAAATCCCTTAGCCATCATCACACTATAGTCAAAGGCTCTCTAACCTCCTCATTAACCATTCTTTGTGCCTCAATTGTTTGCAACATTGCATATGCCTTATTTGCCAATGGCATTGAACTTGCATCAAGATTTGATTCTTCAATCCTTTATATGCCTCATTTAAGCCAATAAGAAAATGAATTATCTTGTTTGAACCAGCCATATCTCTAAGTCTTCTTTTCACATGGAATGTACAATTACCACATTCATGGTAAGGTAGTGGTTTTGATTTATTAAGATCATCCTATAATTTTTATAGCTTGTTATAGTATTTAGCCAAATGATTATTTCCTTGATTAATCAAGTTAATTTGTTTCTGTATTTTGTTTACTTGAGGTTCATTACTCACTCCAAATCTCTCTTTAAGAGAACTGCACAACACTTTAGCAATTGAACTATACAAGAAATTTTCAACAAGGTCTTTAGATAGATATCTTAGAATCCAAGATCGCACTATATAATCATTCTTTTTCTATTTTGCAGATTCTGGATTAGTTTCACTAGGCCTTTTTTATAGTTTCATCTATATACCCTAGTTTATCTTTAACACATAGGGGATCTAAACAAATGTACTTCAAGTCAAGTAATTTTTAGTACATGAAAGTGGAGCTATAACCAAAAAGAAGTGTGAATCTTCTCCTCCTCGATCTTTATTAGTTGCATGTTGAGAAGAATTCATTATTCGTTCTTGATTAATCACTATAGCTAAGAAAATTCTTCTTTAAATTAAAAAAAATTAAAATAATTTCAAATTAGGAATCACTCACCAACTGAAATTTATCAAAATTAGAGCTCAATTGAATAAAAAATCACCCAGAGAATAAGAAACTTTAAGCTCTAATACCATAAACAAATATTAGAGAAAAAATAATAGCTTCTCTCTCTTGCACTCAATGAATTTAAAAAAAAACAAATACCCTAAGTCCCCTGAGTCTTTTTATATATAGAGTATGAAGAAAACATGTAAAGCTAAAGAAACGACACATCAATAAATATTAAAACTAATTCTCCTAACTATCTAACCAATATTACAAAACTATCACCATTAATTTTTCACAATTTTGACTCAAATAGATTGAGTTATGAATTGATACATATGATTCTGAAAAAAAAACAAATGAACTTGTTACTTTTTTGCTTTATGATATGCGTTGATAATTTTCCTTTTGAATATTTAAGAAAAAGATAATACATAAGCATTTATAAAGGAAGAGTTATATTCCTTTAGCATGACAACTTCGCAAGTGCTCATAGAAAGTAGATTAAGAATTTTTAGTGTGCTACAATATCTTTTTAACAAAAATATTGTTTGTAGTGGTGCAATTATGGTGGTGAATTTAGACTGGCCCATAAGCAATGTTTAATTAAAGCCACAAATTTTAGTACCAAAGAATAAACTATTAATCATATTAAACTGTTTTTTGAATGGCTTGTATAATTGTTGTTTTTTTTTTCTTTTATTAATGATGAACTGCACAAATTAAAAAGAAAAAAAATATTATCTCTTCTTTTGTGAATTTTTTAATTAATACATTAAATTACAAAGACTTATTTATATAATTTTTCCCAAAATTATATAATTTATATTGTTGTCAAAAATTTGATCCCTCAAAAAATTTATGCAAAGATTAATATGTTAGCATAGCTTAAAAATGTAAGAAAATAAATGTGATCAATCTATAATCTAATCCATTTTGGATCGATCCATAGCCCTTTTAATCCATTTGTAATCCAATTTATTTTATGATCCGCATGCAGTGATCTATTCGATCAATTAATAACTCAACTCATTTTAATTTGAACCATTTTGAACCAGCCCAATCTGCCTACTGTATCTATAAACTATCAATTTAATGATTTAAAAATTCAAATAGAAAAAATTTAGCCATTAGAATGCAAAAAATGCCATTCTTGTGCATGAAAATTTTTTAAAAAGTACTTTATTAGTACAATATCATATCATATTATTTTTAACTATGATTCAAACAAAGAGTTTGGGTGTGTTTAGATGATAATTTTTTAATATATTATTGTCCAAAAAATTATGTTTAAAATGATTCTTTTTACATGGAATTGCAAGGAGTCCATAATTTTTATTCATCATTTAAAAAACATGAAAACTATCTATTTTCAAAATCATATCAATTTGATAATTTTAAAAGATTTTTTAAAATTACTTTTAGCCTTCTAATCTTTTTATTCTTACTTTTTAGTACATCATTTAATATTTTAACTATCCAATTAAGTTCTGATCTACCTAAACAAATTAATTTATTTTCAATCTTCCATTCCAATAATTTCATTCCACTTTCCACCTCATGAGGTTTTTCCAATGTTTTCAAAACCAATTAAATTCTCATCTTTCTAAATTATCTAAAAACTATTCATCCATTAAATCAAAGAAAGTGGAAAACATGTGAAATTTGGAGAGGAAACCATTAATTAATATATATATATAATTAAGAAAGATAATACAATAATGTCTCGTAATTTTTTCTAATGGAGAAAGAACTTAAGTTGAATTAAGTTGGAGGAAGACATCTAAGGAAAGGAGTTTTAAATAGAGAAATATAATTGAAGAATAATTAATGAAAAAGGTGAGTTTTGATAGAGGATATGGTTGAGATAGGATATGTTTCGATTATATTTAACTGTAACATACAGTAGCATAGTATGGTAAAATTTACAAGTGTTAAATGTGTTCAGCCCAAATTAGTACTAGGATGGAGGACCTAACGAAAAGTTGTACTTAACCACTAAATGAGAAAATAGATATTAAATGGATCCTAAAGGTACAATTTAAGGAGAATTTGTGCTTAAATAGGTTTTCAAAATAGACAATGAAGAATTCCATCAGTGCTGTAATACGATTGACCATAAGTTTGACCAAACTCTAAAATATTTCATAAACCTCCAAAAATTATTCCAATCACATAGACCCATTATAAATAACATAAATAAGCTATTGGAAGTTAAATATAATTTTTCTAACAATATCAAAATTTTGAGTTTCAAACCAGGTGATTTTGCCTCTAGAGTTGGAAGTATATCAAAATGATGACAGAATGACTTTTTAAACACAAGTTTCTACATATTTTATTGCATGCAGGGAAAAATTATAAACCATTCAGAGGATTTGAACATCAATTTCAGAAAAAGGGTAAACAATAGAGATTAAATTAATTAGTGGGCTTAAATGCCATATTTAATTTATCTAAGGGCATATATGTCATTATAAAATGAGTCATGATAATCTAAATGCATTAACATTGCATAAAGAAGTGTAAAAACCAATGTAACCTTGACAAGTGGCTTAAAAATAAGTCATTGGATTAAATAGTAAATGGAGGAATCTTGACCATTCATTTGGTGGACTTAAGGGTAGCCTAAAGAGGTTGAGAATCCTCTAACATTTAGCTTAAAAATTGAGAATCTTCCTCCCTTTCTTCCCTAAAATTTGAACCACCTTCCATAAGCACTCTCCACTATTTTTCTCTTCACTCTTTCCAATTCCCACAAAATATTAAGCCTTAATTTCATCCACATACACTAGAAAATATCCTTTTCATCTTATAAATTAAAATTAGAGCAAAAGGAAGCTTAGAAGTTGGAAATTTCTAGTGAGAGAAACTCCCTCTAATTAGGTAAAGCGTTGAGTTTTGCTTAGATTTAATTGAGGATTTTGGTATAGTCTTGTAGAGCATCTCTAGTATGATTAATTAGTAGTATTTAAATGTTAAAATACATAGCACAAACGCATGATTTTCTCCTCCAAAGATTTAGCCTAAAGGTGATTTCTAAGAAGAAGAAAAGAGCAAAGAGGAGAAAGGCAAGGGAGAGGAGAAATAGGTGATTTTAAACTATTTTGAGATTAGTGGATACAAAACCACACCTAATTTCATTTATTTCTTTGAATTTTACCTAAAATTTACATTATGTAACTATATAAACTTAAGTGGAAATGTGAAATGGTTTGAGATAACATGGGAAAATGATGTTCTAACATGAAATAAGTAAGAAATAAAGAAGAAATCAAGCATAGAATGGGAGAAAAAACCTACCTTGGCTGAATGGTACCTTATATGGTATAACATGATAAATTGATGATTATTAGTATATAAAACATAAAAGTATAATACCATGATGAATAAGCATATCATGATTTATTTGAGCTTAGAATAACATATAGACATAATCTTTGCTAAGTGAACATAATGGTGTACATGTACATAACCAATAGTTGAGAAAAAATTATTAATTTAAGCTTAGAATAACATATAAATCCATAAAATGACCTTGGGAATGTATATGACATGAGAAAAAATGAGAAAACACATTATATGCATGAGTTCATAATGAAGTCGAATGGTATACCCTAAGAAAATGCTATGTTTTCATTAAGTTTGAATGATATTTACCATGTATGTTATGATTTCATATGTGATATTAATGAATGAATGAGAAATCAGAATGTATGATATGTGACATAATGGAAATAACATAAGGAAATGTGTAGAAATACAATATGATGTGAAATAATTAATTTCCCTTAATATCTAGTTGGTAATCTAAGATCTTAGGATATAATGGCTAGCTATAGGGACCCATATACCATAGTAGTATCATAAAAGTAGATTTTCATTGAGGGATGGCTACGCTTAAGTAGTTACCTCACACATACAGTCATACAGTTCTCGTCCCATATATTCGTTTTGAGGATTTCTACTATTTACTACTAGGGGTAAAATTGTAAATATGTAAGAAAATATAGACTAAATGGTAAATCATGCACAAAAGATATCACATATGGGATTAAATAATAAATAAAGTGAAATATGTGATTAATAGATTTAAGAAGGGTAAAAATATAATTACGTAATAACTCAGGGGTAAAATCGTAATTTAGCATTGAAAATATGGTTAAAAGGGTAAAAGAGTCAAATAAGTAAAGAAGGGAAAAATCATAATTAGTGAAAAATCTCAAGGACCAAACTGTAATTTACCACTTCATAGGTATGTATAAGGACTAAAATATCAATTTTACAATTATGATGAAATAAAAGTCAAAGAAAGTAAAAAGAGTCAAAATTGAGGTCAAACAAAATTAAATATGATGAATAAAAAGTTTAGGGACCTAATGGTAATTTTCCATTTATATAAGAATTATGTGGGATTTAATAAAAAAATAAGTATAAGAAGGATCAAATAGTAAATTAAGGTAATAAGAGAATAAATTTTGTTAAATTAACTAAAAGTAACTAAGGGTAAAATAGTAATTTATTTAAAGTAGTTTTATTACATGAAATTTTGTTTAGTTACATCCACCATTAGGCAATGACGTTGCTTAGCGCGTCATTTTTTTGACTGTGCATAGGGATAGGTAACTATACACTCGATGAAGGAGAAATGGAATGGCATGTACATGTATCACTTTTGTGGATGTGGAATTTAGATATCATATGTATTAGGTTTTTGGATAATTGGCATGTAATCTATTACATTGTAATGTAGATGCTAAATATTAGTGAATGTATATGTTAAAGTATGTGTGAATGGTGATTTTGTGAGTGTTTTACAATGATGGTTTATGGTTTATATTAGAAGTGCTATGATTGTTATTGGAGCATTGGAAGTGGAGGTTGCCTTTAGGGAGTGTTGTTTTGCCAATTTATAGCTTTAGGTAGCACAGTTCACAAGTTGTTATCCTGCCAAAATTTTTAACAAAGAAATAGTAACCTCGTAACACTAAAATGAATTTAGAAACCAAGAATTAAACTTAGCGAATAACCAACAATATGAAGGATTAGACAAGTCAGTAATCTTGTGATGTCATTAATGATAACATGCAATATATGGAATTATAAATGAAAGTAGGGTGTTATATTTTGTGGTACCAGAGTAGGTTTAGGCAATCTTAAGGTCGAAGTAAACACATAAGTGTGAATGAATGCTTGGATCGATACATGTACATGCCATATAAGGAATAAGTGATTTTGAAGTTGAATTTTGCTTGTTCCTTTTGTGTAATTTCAGTGATAGTCATGGCTTTCAGTCCTTAACAAGCGATTGAGTTGGTGAGGTATGTAAAGAGTGGGGCCTCAGCCAGTATAGCACTTAATGAGATGACCCCTACTGGGCAGCCTAGCTAGCCCAGTCAGCATATGTCGCAACCAGCTCCACAAGCACCTTCGCCAACTACACATGCACCTCTAGATTTTGTACAAATGGTGGCAAAATTGTTATATCAGAGATTGTAGGCCCTAGCTCCCCCACAGCCACAACATCAACCGCCACCTCAGCCACCCAAAAAATATATATCAGAATAGTTGAATAAGTTAGGGGTTGAAGACTTTTATGGTCAAGAACAACTAACTACTACAAAAGCTGAGGAATGGTTAAATAAAATTAAAAGGCTCTTCAAAATTACTCACAGCCCACTAAAGAAGATGTTAGAGGGTGCAGTCACTTTGTTTCAAGGCCTAGCATACACATGGTGGGAGACTGTACGATGATACACTCCATCATATCAATTGACATGGCCTTTCTTTCTCCAACAATTCTGGAATAAATACATAGGGAAGGAATATAGGAGGCCCATGGAAGAAGCATTTTGGGGACTGCGACAGGGTTCTAGGATAGTACAAGAATATGATAGAGAATTTGAAAGGCTTTATGCATACATGGAAGATTATAACATACCTCCAGAAAAACTTTGTCAGTTGTTTGAACAGTGACTGCACAACAAAATCAGGACAACATTAGTAGTGCATGAGTATACCAATATGAGAGATCTAGTTGAGGTAGTTATACGGGTCCAAACAACTTTAAATGAAAAAGTCAACAGATAAGCCAGATTTCAACAAAGATGGAGACCTTCTACAGGGGCACCTAGTGGAACTAGTAAGAAGTCCAGAGGCTTTGTTGCTCCCCCATCAAGCTCTACAGCTGCTCCAACACTTAGTCAAAAGTCCACTACTCAAATTGCTCCTCAAGTCAACTCCACAGTTAGTACACCCCGAGGATTTAGGGGATATAACAATCCCATATGTAATCATTGTGGTAGCAGACATCTAGGTGAATGTTGGGGGCTTACTAAAGCTTGTTTGAGATATGGGCTAAAGGATCACTTGAAGAAAGATTTTCCTCTAGCATAAGCTACTATTTTAGCCACCCCTATTGATAAACCTAGTACTGCACCACCTAAAGGTCATGGGAGAGGTGGACCTATTGGAGCTACATCCGCCAAAGGGAGCACATATATGCCTTCAATAGTAAGTAGGCGACCATCTGCCCAAACTTATACAATTAGACTAGAGAAGATCAAAATGCTCCTAATTTCATAGTAGGTAAATTTTATTTATTTGATGCTCCAGTTTATGCTTTAATTCATCCTAGGCCCATGCATTCATATCTTAGCACAAAGATTGCACATAGGAAGGGTTTGGTTAGATCACAGTTAGACTAGGACATACTAGTAAGCAATCCTTTAAGGCATAGCGTGGTAGTCAATAAGGTATATAGAGATTGTCCCATCCAGACACGGCAAACTACGTTCCTTACAAATTTGATCGAGCTTCCTTTCCAAAATTTTGATGTGATCTTGGGTATGGATTGGCTTTACAAACATCAAGTAATGGTTGATTTCAGATCAAAATGAATTAAATTAAGAACCTGCGATGGACTAGATATCACTGTTATGGGAGAAAGATCTAATCCCTCATCAAATATGATCTGAGCTATTATAGTAAATAGATGTATTTGTAAGGGATGTTAGATTTATTTAGCTTATATGACAAAAGTTAAGGGCAAAAGCCCAAATTCAGCTGTCCTTACTATTTGTGACTTCCCTGATGATATACTAGGACTGCTACCAGAAAGGGAAGTTGAATTCACCATTGATGTGATACCTGGTACTGCTCCTATCTCCATAGCTCCTTATTGCATGGTATCCACAAAGTTGAAAGACTTGAAAACTCAATTGGAAGAATTACTTGATAAAGGATTTATCAGTCCAAGTGTATCACCATGGGGAGCACCAGTACTGTTTATGAAGAAGGATGGATCACTACGGATTTGCATTGACTACAAATAGCTGAATAAAGTTACAAGAAAGAATAAATATACTTTTTCATAGAATTGATGACTTGTTCGATCAATTGAAAGGTGTAGTTGTGTTCTCCAAATATGACTTGAGATTGGAATATCACCAACTTCAAGTTAAAGAAGCTGATGTGCCAAAGACAACTTTTTATACTCGGTATGACCACTATGAGTTTTTAGTCATGCCATTTGGCCTTACTAATACAACAGCAGCATTTATGGATTTGATGAACCGCATTTTCTAACCATAATTGGATAAGTTCGTGGTGGTATTCATTGATGACATCCTAGTGTATTCAAAATCTGTAGAAGAATATGACAAGCACTTATGAATTGTGCTACAGACATTAAATGAGAAACAATTGTATGCCAAATTCAGCAATTGTGAGTTTTGGCTTAATAAAGTTACCTTCCTAGGTCATGTAGTATTCGCAGAAGGGATCAAGGCTGGCCCTAAGAAGATTAAAGCAATATTTTAGTGGAAACCACCTAAAAATGTTACTAAAGTAAGCAGTTTTCTTAGATTAGCTGGCTACTACATGTGATTTATCAAGGGATTTTCTATGATAGCTTCCCCACTCACTAAGCTACTACAAAAGAATGCTAAGTTTGAGTGGACTAATTGATGTCAGGAGAGCTTTAAAAAGCTAAAAAGTATGTTGACTGAAGCTCATATTCTCACATAGCCCACTCCAGGCAAACCTTTTGTTATTTACAATGATGCTTCCAAAAGTGGATTAGGATGTGTATTAATGTAAAAAGGCAAAGTGGTAGCTTATACCTCCAAACAACTCAAAACTCATGAAAGAAACTATCTTACCCATGATTTGGAGTTAGCAGCAATTGTGTTTACACTGAAAATTTGGAGACACTACTTATATGGTGAGAAATGTTATATTTACATTGATTACAAGAGTTTAAAAAACTTACCCACCCAAAAAGAACTTAATTTGAGGCAAATGCATTGGTTAGAACTCGTTAAAGATTATGACTGCCTAATTGACTACCATCCTGGTAAAGTAAATATTGTAGCTGATGCACTTAGCAGGAAAACACTTAGTAGCTTTAAAGGCTATGAAAGTCAAATTGACTACAGCTTAGGATGGAGCACTTGTAACTAAAATTCATCTTAAACACAATTGTTTACAATAGGTGAAAGCTACGAGAGACAAGATAAACTCTTAGCCTCCATCATTTCTCAAATACATTCAAGAAAAGACAGTGAATTCTCCCTTGATAGTGATGACTTCTTATACTATAAAAGGAGAGTATGTGTACTGAATAATGCAGAGTTAAAGAAGAATATTCTGATAGAAGCTCACAACAGCAATTATGCCATGCATCCGAAAAGCAATAAAATGTACCAAGATTTAAAAACAACCTATTCATGGCCTGGAATGAAAAGAGAAATAGTAAATTTTATGACTAAATGTTTGACATGTCAGTAAGTGAAAGTAGAAGATCAGGTTCCTTTTAGGCTGTTAAAACCCATCACTATACCTAAAGAGAAGTGGGACCGCATCGCCATGGACTTTGTGTCCGGTTTACCACTCATTAGGAGGCAACACAACTCTATTTAGGTAATAGGAGATAGATTGAAAAAATCAGCACACTTCATATAGGTGAGATCTGACTTTCCATTAACTAGACTAGCAGAAATTTACTTCAGCAAGATTGTGAGTCTACATGGTACTCCTTCCTCCATCATATCAGATAGAGATCCTCAATTTACATCCAGATTCTGGAAGAAACTTCTAGAAGCACTAGGAACTCACTTAGACAACACTCTTGCTTTCCATCCACAAATAAATGGATAATCCGAGCGAGTAATATAGATATTAAAAGATATGCTAAGGTGTTGCATCCTAGAGTTTGGCAGTAATTGGGAGAAATATCTTCCACTAGCAGAATTCATATATAATAATAAGTACCAGTCCAGCATCAAGATGGCACCATTTGAAGCATAGTATGGAAAAAATATAGGACTCCCCTATATTAGGCTAAGCTCAGTGAAAGCAAGCTGGTAGGACCAAATTTAATAAAGGAAACCAAAGATAAGGTAAAATTGATCAAAGCTAATCTAAAATCCGCAATAGATAGATAGAAATCTCATGCAGATCTAAAGAGAAAAGACATAGAGTTCAATATGCGTGACAAAGTATTTATGAAGGTTTCACTATGGAGGAAGTATCTGAAATTTAGTAAAAAGGGCAAACCCAGTCCTGGGTTCATTAGACCATAAGAAGTGTAATAGTGGGTCGGACTAGTTTCCTACAAGTTAAAGCTTCCACCAGAATTAGAGAAAATTCATGATGTATTCCATGTATCAATGCTAAGAAGATATCGATTAAATCCATCACATATCATAACACCAAAGGAAGTTCAACTTCGACCAGACTTATCATATAATGGAAAACCAGTGAGGATTTTGACCAAAAAAGTTAGACAGTTGAGAAACAAATAGATGCCACTTATCAAAGTACTCGGGATATGTCATAATGTAGAAAAGGCAACCTGGCCAGTAGAGAAAACCATGAGGCAACAATACCCATAGCTCTTTAATTCAGGTAAATTTCGAGGACAAAATTTTTATTAATATGTGAGAAATGTAACACCACAAATTACCATCTAACATGCATAATACATTATAGAGCAGGAATAGTTACCTTGGGACAGTTTTTAGTGTGATTACAGTAGCATAGTATAGTAAAATTTACAAGTGCTTATGTGTTAAATGTGCTCAGCCAAGAGTAGTACTAGGATGGGTAACCTAGTAGAAAGTTCTACTTAACCACTAAATGAGAAAATAGGTATTAAATGGAGGCCAGAGGCATGATTTGAGGAGAATTTGAGCTTAAATAAGTTCCTAAAATAGACATTAAAGAATTTCTTAGATACCATAATATAGTTGACTACAAGTTTGACCAAACTCTAAAATATTTCGTAGACCTCTAAAAATTATTTTGATCACATAAATCCATTAGAAATAGCATAAATGAGCTATTGTAAGTGAAAGATAATTTTTTTGACAATTTCAAAATTTCGGGTTTTAGACCGGCTAATTTTATCTTTAGAGTTGGAAGTATGCCGAAACGATGTCATAATGACTTAAAATTTTAAAAAATGTTTCTTTATATGTTATTGCATAAGAGCTAGAATTATAGAGCATTCTGAGGAGGGAACATTAGTTTCTAAAAAACAATAAAAACAAAGTTTAAATTAATCAATGGGCGTAAATGCCATATTTAATTTATCTGAGGGCATATATTTCCTTAGGAAATGAGCCATGATCACCTAAATTGTAACACCCTATATCCCATGTTTACTATATCCATTGCAAACTATGCCATTTTAATTCATCAAGTCATATGACTATATCATCATACTGTAGCTATTGAACTTTCATGCTTAGCATTCATCATATCAATACATTTATATAAAGTAATTCTAATTTCATCATGCATGCATATACTAGTATTTTCACTATGAGCTTATTACAATCTTCACTTCCATAATTTACATATATATATATATATATATATATATATATATATATATATATATATATATATATATATATATTACTAACTCTTATACATATTAAGCATGTAAGGAACTAAACAAGGTTTATCCAAAAGATTTCTACATCCACTTCTATAGACTGGTGTTGGCCTGTCCTGATGCAAAAATAGTTCCCGTGCCAAAAGCCTTGACTACCAAAAACCTACACGGATCAAAATAACCCGTGCTAAGCTATATAGCTTAGTGGGGAATTCTAAACATGAATGACAACCACTCACAGTGGTCGTCAAAAATATAGAATAAACAAACAATTTAAAATAATAATAATAAGTTACATAACAAGATAACCTTTCACAATAAATTCAGCATACTTGAATTCATACAATTCATAATGAGATATGTATATAATGTAAACAGATATCATTTCATGCTTAAACAATCATTGTTAATCATAATAAATCAAATATCAAATGCAAAATTCATACTGTGCTTATTAGTGAAACATATTTGCTTTACTTTAGCCTGCCTAAGTTCTAAGAGTGGATAACGGGATCGGTGGATACCCGAGGGTATCAAATGATAGATATCCGAAGATATTATAACTATGGACCCAAGTAGGGCCAACTATACTTTGGACCGGTCAAATGCTCGCACGTGAGCACCCACACGAGGGCAAAAATAAACAACCCTAATGGGCTGTGTAAGATCCAGCAGGATCGACTTTGGCAGCTGCAATTCCCTATAGGCGCCTATCTATCCACAACAGAAACTCTATCGCAGGCATAATTATATTCTTGTTAAATTCACATATTAAGACTATGTTCATAGTGTACTATTCGTATATGTATAATATCTTGTAATACTATGAGTTCTTTGGTGCATAAACAAATATATGCACATTTCATATGCTAGGTTATATCAAGCCATGAGACTATAAATTTGCATCATAACATATAAGCATGACGTATAATCATCATCTCATACAATTAAGCATGTTCTCTTTAAGCATTATACATAATCTTAGTCATGCCAAAATATCTTCTATTTCATGGGCAATTACATATTCATACATTCATATATAACATGTAGGCATGACATTTAATCATCACTCCATAATCATCATTGTACGTACCTGTAGATTCATTCGCATACAATTGATGCATTCTTATAAGCATATTTATCTATACATATAACCACCTTCATCATCAAGTATGAATCAAGTACTATACAAATTATCGATAAGTCTTCATGTAATAAATACATTTAACTTGCAACATGTAAGGTAGATATACATACATCTTTACAACTTGATTGAAACCTTTATTCATATGTATTTTTGTATCAAAAACTTGTTAAATTCTCGATAAAAACAGTTTAGTTAATCATTACTATTCATTTGAAACCTTTCTGTGAATTTTGAGTAAAACAGCAAGGGTCACGGTTACTATGAATATTTGACAGCCGTGACATATAAGGACAAATAGGTCACGGTTACTATGAAATTGTTGGTAACCGTGTGGTATGTTCAAGGGGGTCACGGTTACTATGAAATTGTTGGTAACCGTGAGATAGGTCACATTTCGGTTCTGTACTAAAAACTGCACTAGGTCACGGTTACTATGAAAATCCTAGTAACCGTGTCATATATGTACAAAAGGGGCTCACGGTTACTATGAATTACTTAGTAACCGTGAGATAGGTTACTTTTCTATTCTGGACTAAAAACTGGACTAGGTCACGGTTACTAAGGAAATCCTGGTAACCGTGACATATATTTTGTCCAGAGGCCGATTTACAGATTCAACTTGTATTGCAATTTTGACCTTTAAATAATCATTTTTAGAGAATACTTTCTTCTACAAACTTGTAGCCCTATATGTCTAGTTTCTAGGAAATCAAAAATCTCTTCAAAATCATTTATATAACTCGAGATATGAAGAAAATACTAAGAACTGTTCATGCTCACAAATTCTGCATCTTTGTCCGAAATTCAAACTGGATTTATACCCATTTAAAGACAGAATTCGTATATGGTTTCTTCTTATAAAATCTTTGTCTATAGGTCTAGTTTAAGTCCCATTTTGAATCACCTCAATGTCTATTTTCAAACTCCAGATATTATCAAAACAATACTCATAGGTCAAAAGAACTCAAACCCAGAATTTTATCAAATTCACATGCATGTCTCATCTTATGTTCTCTTTGTTTATTTCTCAAGTTTTCAAGCAAAACACATCATGTTCCAAAAGATCCATTCACAAGCAATATGAGAAACCCTAAATTCCCATACCTTAGCGAAAATCACAAAATCTTTCAATCCTTAGCAATGTCTTTCCCTTTGTTCTTCCTTCTTTCTTCTTCTCCTTCACAAATATCATCATCATTCAAAATCCAACACTTATACAACATCTTCTTCAATCAAAATGAAAAGAAAAGAGATGAAGATGATGATGGGTTCATTAACATATACATTACCTTAGTTGAAAGTCTTAAACTCTTAATGAACTCACAAGATTTCTCATTAATTCTCTTGAGATGATTTAGAAGGAGTGAAGGAAGGATGAAGGAGATGAATTTTCTGGGTTTTCCTCTCTAATGGCCGACCACCACACACACACTCTCACAATTCTTTAATTTCTCTTTCCTTCCACTAACACACACACCTATATATAGTGCTTTGGCAAATCTCTCTTTAGGTCCTTTAAGATTTTGCATGTTACCAAGACTTCCCACCAAATCTTGCATGTCACAAATCATACCCCATCATTTAAGTCATTCTTAATTCAACCTCGCCAATTTAACCTTTTCTTACATTGACCTCTCAATTAATCATTTATTCACATTTACCCCTTAAAGATACTGTAATTGCAAAATTACCCCAAAACAATACTTTTTACTTCAATTGCATCCTCAACTAATATTAAACTTTACTCATAAATTTTATTTTCATGCAATTAGCAATAATAATTTACCCCATTGACCCTTACTCATACAAAATTATCATTTACAAATATGCAAATTAACTAGGGTCATGTTAGGGGCCTTACAATTCTCTCCCCCTTAAAGAATTTCGTCCTCGAAATTCATACCTGTTTCAAACAATCGAGGATATTGCTTTCTCATAGCTGCCTCTGGCTCCCAAGTTACTTCTTGTACACCGTGATGTTGCCAGAGTACTTTAACAAGGGGGATCTGTTTGTTCCTTAATTGCCTAATCTCCCTAGCCAGGATTTCCTTTGGTTCCTCATCATAAGTGAAATCCGGCTGTAACTGAATATCTTGAACTTGCAACTTGTGAGATTCATCAGTGCGATATCTACGAAGCATAGATACATGAAACACATCATGAAGCTTGGCCAATTCCATAGGAAGAGCCAATCTGTAAGCCACTGGTCCAACTCTTTGAAGAATTTCATACGGACCAATGAATCTCGGGCTGAGTTTTCCTTTCTTCCCAAATCTAAACACCTTTCTCCAAGGAGACACCTTCAAAAACACTTTGTCACCCACCTGGTATTCGATGTCTCTTCTTTTAAGGTCAGCATATGATTTCTGCCTGTCACTCGCTTCTTTCAGCCTCTGCTTGATAACTTGAACTTTTTCTTCTGTATCTCTAACAAGGTCAGGACCAATTAACTTACATTCAGTCAACTCAGTCCAACAGACTGGAGTTCTACATTTCCTGCCATATAAAGCCTCATATGGTGCCATTTGTATACTCTTCTGATAGCTGTTATTATAAGCAAATTCCATTAAGGCTACATATTTATCCCAACTACCAGAGAACTCCAAAGCACATCCCCTCATCATATCTTCGAGAATCTGAATAACCCTTTCGGATTGCCCATCTGTTTGAGGATGAAAAGCTGTACTGTACTTGAGCTGTGTTCCCAAAGCTTGCTGTAAACTCTTCCAAAATCTCGATGTAAACCTTGGATCTCGATCCGAAATTATAGACACTGATATACCATGTAACCGTACAATTTCATTCACATACAATTCTGCAAGCCTATCCATAGAATAATCTGTTCGAACTGGTAAAAAGTGAGCTACTTTTGTTAACTTATCCACTATTACCCATACAGCATCATTTTTCCTTTGAGAAAGAGGCAAACCAGTAACAAAATCCATGGTAATGTCTTCCCACTTCCATTGTGGAATTGGAGTGGGATTCAGGAGACCTAAAGGAAACTGATGTTCTGCTTTCACTTGCTGACATGTCAGACATTTAGAAACATAATCAACAATATCCTTCTTCATGCCAGGCCACCAGTAAAACTGTTTCAACTCTTGATACATCTTATTCCCACCTGGATGCATAGTGAATGCAGTATTATGTGCTTCATGCAACAATGTTCTTTTCACTTCTTTATCATCAGGGATACACAACCTGTTATGGTAGTATACACCACCATCTTCTTTCATTGAAAAATCGGATTGATTACCTTCACCAATTGCTTTAACAATCTGTTTCAACTTTGCATCATCCTTCTGAGCATCAATCATTGTCTGCCTAACCAAGGGCCTAACTTTAAGCTGTGCTAGTAAAGCACCATCAGAAACAAATTTCCAATTGCACTGTTTTAACATCAAAACAGCCATGGACTTACGACTCAGGGCATCAGCAACCACATTCGCTTTTCCTGGGTGGTAATCAACTATACAATCATAATCTTTGAATAGTTCCAACCATCTCCTCTGCCTCAAATTAAGTTCTTTCTGAGTAAGCAAGTACTTGAGGCTTTTATGATCAGTATAAATCCTGCACTTCTCCCCATAAAGGTAATGCCGCCAAATTTTTAAAGCAAAAACCACAGCTGCCAGTTCTAGATCATGAGTCGGGTAGTTCTGTTCATGTGTTTTCAACTGTCTAGATGCATAAGCTATAACTTTACCATCTTGCATCAATACACAACCCAAACCAACCTTAGAAGCATCACTGTACATTGCATACTCTTTCCCTGCCACAGGTTGAGTCAACACTGGAGCCTCAGTCAACATCTTCTTCAACCTTTCAAAGCTTGCTTGACAACGATCAGGCCATTCAAACTTAGTATTCTTTCTCAATAGCTTAGTGAGGGGTGAAGCAATGACAGAAAAACCCTTCACAAAACGACGATAGTAACCTGCCAACCCAAGAAAACTTCTAATTTCATGCACATTCTTGGGTGGTCTCCAATTAACTATAGCTTCAATTTTATTTGGATCAACCCTAACACCTTCAGCAGATACAACATGACCTAGGAAAGAAACTTCCTTAAGCCAGAAGTCACATTTACTCAACTTAGCAAACAACTCATTTCCTTTCAAAGTTTGCAAAACAATTCTCAAATGATCAGCATGTTCAGCCTCATTTCTGGAGTAAATCAGTATATCATCAATAAACACAACAACAAATCGATCCAAATAGGGTCTGAATACCCTATTCATAAGATCCATAAATGCAGCAGGTGCATTAGTCAACCCAAATGGCATAACTAAAAATTCATAATGCCCATATCGCGTTCTAAAAGCAGTCTTAGGAACATCTCCATCTTTAACTCTGAGCTGATAATATCCCGATCGCAAATCTATCTTTGAAAACACACCAGCACCACTTAACTGATCAAATAAATCCTCTATTCGTGGCAAAGGATATTTGTTCTTCACTGTCACTTTGTTCAACTGTCTATAGTCGATACACATTCTCATAGACCCGTCCTTCTTCTTAACGAATAAAACCGGAGCACCCCAAGGTGACACACTAGGTTTGATGAAACCTTTGTCTAACAATTCCTGTAACTGAACCTTCAATTCTTTTAATTCAGATGGAGCCATTCTGTATGGTGCCCTAGAGATTGGGGCCGTACCAGGTATCAGATCAATAGATAACTCAACATCTCTTTCTGGAGGAAGTCCAGGTAATTCCTCAGGAAATACTTCTGGAAATTCTTTCACAATCGGTATTTTGTCAAGCTCCACCATATCCCTTTTTGAATCAAGGACTAAAGCTAAAAATGCTTCACATCCTTTTCTAAGACAACGCCTAGCTTCCATTGCTGATATAACATCAATTGATAGCTTACGACAATTGCCTTCTACTACCACTTCCTTTCCTTCATCGTTCCTGAGGGTTACTATTTTCATTTCACAATTCACCACAGCATGATGCTTGGATAACCAATCCATTCCCAGAATTACATCAAACTCATGAAAAGGCAATACAATCAAATCTGCTGGAAACTCTTTCCCTTTAACTATTATAGGACACTCTTTGCACACCTTATTAACAATTATACTATGTCCCAAAGGACTAGTAACACATACATCAAAATCTAACTGTTGTGTTTTAAACCTATCTCTACCCGAAACTTCAATACAAACATATGAGTGAGTAGAGCCAGGATCAATGAGTGCATGTATATTACAATTATAAAGAGAAAAAGTACCAGCTATAACTTCTGTAGCATCCTGTTCCTCTCTGGCCTTCATGGCATAAGCCCGCCTAGCAACCATTTGAGTAGAAGGTCTATCAACTGTCTCTGACATATTCTGGGACTGGGATCCATGATGAGCTGATCCAAACCTTCCCCTACCTCTACCTCTTCCAGATGGGGGTGCATTAGAAGCTCCCCTGCTATTCTGTTGCTTAAAACCTTGATCTGATTTCAAAGGACAATTTGCCATGAAATGATCGGCACTGCCACATCTAAAGCATTCTCCAGCCAGTTTCCTGCAATTACCCCAATGGTGCCTGGAACAATGAGAACATTCAGGTGCTTGACCACCACTCTGTCTTCCTGAAACTTCCCTCTCATTTCTAGGCTTGGTAAAGGATTCTTGCTTCTTTCCTTTATTAGGAGAATTGAAAACAGACTCTGCAGGCTGGCCTCCTTGAGTCCCTCTAAATCTTTTTCCAGCAAATGATCCTCCCCTGGGACCACTTCTTTTATGCTCTCTCTCTCTTTTAGCTATCTCATACTTTTCAATTTTCATGGCAGTTGTGACCAGTTGATTAAAATCTACCACATTTAGAGATGTAAAACCAAACAATTTTTCTTTAATTCTATCATTCAGCCCATCTTCAAAGTGCCTGCATTTGAACACTCCGGTCAACATCTCCTTGGGAACATATTTGCATAATCGGCTAAATTCTTTTTCATATTCAGCCACAGATAAAACTTTTTGTCTCAAACTCAGAAACTGCTTTAATTTCTCCTCCTTATAAGCCTCAGTAACATATTTCTTTCTGAACTCTTCCTCAAATAATTCCCAGGTAAGTGGGTCAGGTAACTGTGACTGTCTCAAAATTAACTTCCACCAATCATATGCCATGCCTTGAAGTAAGGACACAGCACAAGATACCTTGTGATTTGCAGGACAGTTTATTTCATCAAATATCCTCTCCAGCCTTTCTAACCAGAATTCAGCTTCTTCAGATTGTTCTAGATTGGTGCCCATAAATTCTTGTGCTCCATGCTTTCTAATTTCAGAGATTGGAGCCTTGGGCAAAGTCATTCTCTGCAAAATCTGGGCCATATCCTGAGAAATTTTCAACAAGGCCTCTCCAGGAACTGCGGTAGGAGTTTCATTTCGATGCGAAGAGGAAGTTATTGGATTAGAAGGATTTGATCTATCCGGCAAATTAATTTCAGCCGATTCTTCTATAGCATCCCTAGAGTTCTCCATCTTTAATCTATAAGAAAACAGGAACTTTTGCATCAGGCCAACACAACACTATCTCAAATTAAGGTTTCTATACTTGCATTGCCTAGAAAAGGCTAAACCTAGGCTCTGATACCAAATTGTAACACCCTATATCCCATGTTTACTATATCCATTGCAAACTATGCCATTTTAATTCATCAAGTCATATGACTATATCATCATACTGTAGCTATTGAACTTTCATGCTTAGCATTCATCATATCAATACATTTATATAAAGTAATTCTAATTTCATCATGCATGCATATACTAGTATTTTCACTATGAGCTTATTACAATCTTCACTTCCATAATTTACATATATATATATATATATATATATTACTAACTCTTATACATATTAAGCATGTAAGGAACTAAACAAGGTTTATCCAAAAGATTTCTACATCCACTTCTATAGACTGGTGTTGGCCTGTCCTGATGCAAAAATAGTTCCCGTGCCAAAAGCCTTGACTACCAAAAACCTACACGGATCAAAATAACCCGTGCTAAGCTATATAGCTTAGTGGGGAATTCTAAACATGAATGACAACCACTCACAGTGGTCGTCAAAAATATAGAATAAACAAACAATTTAAAATAATAATAATAAGTTACATAACAAGATAACCTTTCACAATAAATTCAGCATACTTGAATTCATACAATTCATAATGAGATATGTATATAATGTAAACAGATATCATTTCATGCTTAAACAATCATTGTTAATCATAATAAATCAAATATCAAATGCAAAATTCATACTGTGCTTATTAGTGAAACATATTTGCTTTACTTTAGCCTGCCTAAGTTCTAAGAGTGGATAACGGGATCGGTGGATACCCGAGGGTATCAAATGATAGATATCCGAAGATATTATAACTATGGACCCAAGTAGGGCCAACTATACTTTGGACCGGTCAAATGCTCGCACGTGAGCACCCACACGAGGGCAAAAATAAACAACCCTAATGGGCTGTGTAAGATCCAGCAGGATCGACTTTGGCAGCTGCAATTCCCTATAGGCGCCTATCTATCCACAACAGAAACTCTATCGCAGGCATAATTATATTCTTGTTAAATTCACATATTAAGACTATGTTCATAGTGTACTATTCGTATATGTATAATATCTTGTAATACTATGAGTTCTTTGGTGCATAAACAAATATATGCACATTTCATATGCTAGGTTATATCAAGCCATGAGACTATAAATTTGCATCATAACATATAAGCATGACGTATAATCATCATCTCATACAATTAAGCATGTTCTCTTTAAGCATTATACATAATCTTAGTCATGCCAAAATATCTTCTATTTCATGGGCAATTACATATTCATACATTCATATATAACATGTAGGCATGACATTTAATCATCACTCCATAATCATCATTGTACGTACCTGTAGATTCATTCGCATACAATTGATGCATTCTTATAAGCATATTTATCTATACATATAACCACCTTCATCATCAAGTATGAATCAAGTACTATACAAATTATCGATAAGTCTTCATGTAATAAATACATTTAACTTGCAACATGTAAGGTAGATATACATACATCTTTACAACTTGATTGAAACCTTTATTCATATGTATTTTTGTATCAAAAACTTGTTAAATTCTCGATAAAAACAGTTTAGTTAATCATTACTATTCATTTGAAACCTTTCTGTGAATTTTGAGTAAAACAGCAAGGGTCACGGTTACTATGAATATTTGACAGCCGTGACATATAAGGACAAATAGGTCACGGTTACTATGAAATTGTTGGTAACCGTGTGGTATGTTCAAGGGGGTCACGGTTACTATGAAATTGTTGGTAACCGTGAGATAGGTCACATTTCGGTTCTGTACTAAAAACTGCACTAGGTCACGGTTACTATGAAAATCCTAGTAACCGTGTCATATATGTACAAAAGGGGCTCACGGTTACTATGAATTACTTAGTAACCGTGAGATAGGTTACTTTTCTATTCTGGACTAAAAACTGGACTAGGTCACGGTTACTAAGGAAATCCTGGTAACCGTGACATATATTTTGTCCAGAGGCCGATTTACAGATTCAACTTGTATTGCAATTTTGACCTTTAAATAATCATTTTTAGAGAATACTTTCTTCTACAAACTTGTAGCCCTATATGTCTAGTTTCTAGGAAATCAAAAATCTCTTCAAAATCATTTATATAACTCGAGATATGAAGAAAATACTAAGAACTGTTCATGCTCACAAATTCTGCATCTTTGTCCGAAATTCAAACTGGATTTATACCCATTTAAAGACAGAATTCGTATATGGTTTCTTCTTATAAAATCTTTGTCTATAGGTCTAGTTTAAGTCCCATTTTGAATCACCTCAATGTATATTTTCAAACTCCAGATATTATCAAAACAATACTCATAGGTCAAAAGAACTCAAACCCAGAATTTTATCAAATTCACATGCATGTCTCATCTTATGTTCTCTTTGTTTATTTCTCAAGTTTTCAAGCAAAACACATCATGTTCCAAAAGATCCATTCACAAGCAATATGAGAAACCCTAAATTCCCATACCTTAGCGAAAATCACAAAATCTTTCAATCCTTAGCAATGTCTTTCCCTTTGTTCTTCCTTCTTTCTTCTTCTCCTTCACAAATATCATCATCATTCAAAATCCAACACTTATACAACATCTTCTTCAATCAAAATGAAAAGAAAAGAGATGAAGATGATGATGGGTTCATTAACATATACATTACCTTAGTTGAAAGTCTTAAACTCTTAATGAACTCACAAGATTTCTCATTAATTCTCTTGAGATGATTTAGAAGGAGTGAAGGAAGGATGAAGGAGATGAATTTTCTGGGTTTTCCTCTCTAATGGCCGACCACCACACACACACTCTCACAATTCTTTAATTTCTCTTTCCTTCCACTAACACACACACCTATATATAGTGCTTTGGCAAATCTCTCTTTAGGTCCTTTAAGATTTTGCATGTTACCAAGACTTCCCACCAAATCTTGCATGTCACAAATCATACCCCATCATTTAAGTCATTCTTAATTCAACCTCGCCAATTTAACCTTTTCTTACATTGACCTCTCAATTAATCATTTATTCACATTTACCCCTTAAAGATACTGTAATTGCAAAATTACCCCAAAACAATACTTTTTACTTCAATTGCATCCTCAACTAATATTAAACTTTACTCATAAATTTTATTTTCATGCAATTAGCAATAATAATTTACCCCATTGACCCTTACTCATACAAAATTATCATTTACAAATATGCAAATTAACTAGGGTCATGTTAGGGGCCTTACATAAATACATCAACATTGCATAAAAAAAAGTGTGGAAACCAATGAAACCTTGACAAGTGACTTAAAAATAAATCATTGGATTAAATAGTAAATGAAGGAATCTTGACCATTGGTTTGGTGGACCTTAGGGTAGCCTAGAGATGTCTAGAATCCTCTAACATTTAGTCCAAAAATCTATAATTTCCTCCTTTTCTTCCCTAAAATTTGAACCATCTTGCATAAGCACTCTCCATAATTTTTCTCTTCACTCTTTCCAATTCCAACAAATTCTTAAGCCCTAATTTCACCCACATACACTAGAAAACATCCTTTTCATCTTATAAATTAAATTGGAGAAAAAGGAAGATTGGAAGTTAGAAATTTCTTGTGAGAGAAACTTATACTAATTTGGTAAAGTGTTGAGTTTTTGTTACATTTAATTGGGGATTTTGGTATAGTCTTGTAGAGAATATCTAGTATGACTGATTAGTATCATTTACATGTTAAAATACATAGCACAAACTCATGATTTTCTCCTCCACAAATTTGGCCTAAAGGTAATTTCTAAGAAGAAGAAAGGAGCAAAGAGGAGAAAGGCAAGGGAGAGGAGAAAAACTACTTTGAGGTTAGTGGATACAAAACTACACCTAATTTCATTTATTTCTTTGAATTTTACCTAAAATTTACATTATGTAACTATATGAATTTAAGTGGAAATGTGAAATAATTTGAGATAACATGGTAAAATGATGTTCTAACATGAAATAAGTATGAAATAAAGAAGAAATCAAGCATAGACTGGGAGAACAAACCTTGGCTGAATGGTACCTTATAAGGTATAACATGATAAATTAATGATTATTGGTATATAAAACATAAAAGTATAATACCATGATGAATAACCATACCATGATTGACTTGAGCTTAGAATAACATATAGACATAATCTTTGCTAAGTGAACATAATGGTGTACATATACATAACCAAGAGTTACCAATGTAAAATTGATGTATGGCAGTATACAAATACATAAAATGACCTTGGAAATGATATGACATGAGAAAGAATGAGAAAACACATTGTATGCATATGTTGCTAATAAGGTCGAATGGTATAACCTAAGAAAATGTTATGTTTTCATCAAGTTTGAATGATATTTACCATGTATGTTATGATTTCATATGTGATATTGATGAATGAATGAGAAATAAGAATGTATGATATGTGACATAATGGAATTAACATAAAGAATTGTGTAGAAATACAACGTGATGTGAAACAATTAATTGCCCTTAGTGTACAGTGGGTAATTTAAGATCATAGGATACAATAGCTAGCCATATGGATCCATATACTACAGTGGTATCATAAAAATAGATTTTTGTTGAGGGATGGCTATGCTCAAGTAGTCACCACGCACATACAGTCATACAATATAGTCACATTGTCATAGAGTCCTCATCCTGCATATTCGGTTTGAAGATTTTCACTGGTTGCTATTAGGGAAAAAATGTAAATATACAAGAAAATAAGGACTAAATGGTAAATCGTGTAAGGACCCAAAATAGGCCCTCGAAGAATTCAAAAGCAATTTCATATTAGCAAAGTCTAATTAAACATTATTTGATGGATTACCATGTTTTGGTTGACCTTTCGGTACTCTTTTGCCTATATCTCGAGTTATAGAGCACCAAATTATATGATTCTAATTTTTTTTGAAAATAGACATCCATATCTAAATTTCATATGAAGAAACTAAGTTTCAAATCTATCTTTAACTAGGCTATATTTAAACATAAAATTCGGAACAGTCTGCTGCCTAGTCACTAGGAACAGACCTCAGTGTTAAGTGAATATCTAAAAATATATAAATTATTTTATGATGATTCTTGATTTTTTAGAAACTAGAAACATAGTTCAACAAGTTTGTAGAAGAGAACATTTGCTAAAAATGGCTTTTGGAAGGTCAAAAATTACATACAAGTTGAATTTAGAAAACTGCCTGTGATAGAGGATACAATAGTCAAGTGATAATATATAGTATGAGGGCTAAATAAAAAGGGGATATAAATTTAGAGGCCAATGTTTAAATAAATATTAAGTGGGGTTAATTTTAAAAAGAGATAGAATGTGAGAGGTTTATTTAAGAAATGTAAAAATGTGAAATCACAATTAGTAACATGCAAAAATTATATAGGAAAAAGTGGGACATGCAAATTGTTGAATGACTCCAAGGGAATTTTCCCTTGCCACTATATATAGTCATTTTTAATGTTAGAAAGAGAGTTTTTAGGAGTGAGGGACAGCATTCTTGAGAGAAATTTCAGAAATTTTCTCTCTTCTCACTCTTTCATTCATTGTTAAGCATATCTAAGAAATCCTTGAAGAGAAATGCATGCATGTTGAATTAAATCGGGACAAATTAGCGTGTAACAATAAGGTAAGCTTATTAATTATTAATTCATATCTTCTTCTTCTTCTTCTTCATATTCTTGTTTTGGTTGATAATAGATTGAGTTAAATGCTGGAAGTTTATGTTAATGGATGAAATTGTTGTGAAAGGAAAAGAAGGAGAAAATTAGGATCTTGAAAGAAGAAGATAGTGAGAGAAAAAGGAAAATTTTGAAGAAGATTTGAGTTGCATGTCCAGGTTTGAGAACTATTATTTCTTGCATGCATTAATATTGTGTTGATTATGGATTTTATAAGTATATTGACTTGAATTAAGATATTAGACATTAATGTGAAAGTGCTGTCCAGAAATTCGGATTGACCTCCAATGACTATTTTGATCATAAGTGGAGTTTTTGAACTCATAATTTGATGATTCTAGTTGGGATAGAACCGTGACTTCTGTGCCTACAAATGTTATAGAAATAACAATAATGAAATTTGCCTCTAGGGTCCTCAAAAATGCCCAAAACAGTGGCCCTTTTGCATTTGGCGGGTCATTGGAGCAGTAGGTGTTTATTATGTTATAACTCCTAGGATATACATCAAAATGACTTGAAATTTTTATAGCATATAGTTAAGATCGTAAGTATCAAATGTAAGAGAAACGTTCCCTGAAAAATGTCGTTTACCATGTGAAAAATATTATGCAAAATCGGACAGTGAGCAGTAGAGAATGAGTATGTATAATATAAAGGAACAATTGCAAATACATTGTTAATCACTTAAGGACTCAATTAACAAGTTCTCAATCAACAAGCTTACTAGGATGAGCATGTTCATGGATAATTATAATATCTATAAAGTAGGAACTAAGGATTTTTAGATTAATTTAACTTAATAATTTAATCTATAATATGGCATAGATATGTACATAAATGAAAGTGTATAAAATGATTATTAATAGCTTGTCATTATATGAGAGTAATTATATGTTGATGTCTTTATGTATCAAATTAGAGTCTAATGTCATAGCATTAAGTATATACAGATAAGCGCCATAAAATGATTTAGAGTTTAAATTGCTTGACAACATATAGAACATATAGATAGCATAAATAATATACAGTGTTTAGGAGTGCAATATAGTAAAATTGATTTTATAATAAAGAGAGATGATGAGGTATATATAAGATAAGTTTATATTAATAGTAGATTATGTTTTTCATTGGCTTAGAGTTATGTAATTAATAATAATAATAATAATAATAATAATAATAATAATAATAATAATAATAATAATAATAATAATAATAATAATAATAATAATAATAATAATAATAATAATAATAGAAACAATATAATTGCCTTCATAAAAGAAAAGATAATAGCCATAGTCATAGTGTATCAACTTTGATAATATTGAAAGCAATTTATTTTGTAATTGTATTTTATTGGTATTGAAACCTCTATAGCTATCTCACCTGAATATTGTTGCCATACTATGACTGGGGTTGGAATAAACGTAATTGTGTGCTTAACTCCTATTATACCATAAGTTTATTACCAACTTAAATTTAATGTAATTGCAAGTGTCTATTAAAGAAACATCCATGCAAGCTAAGTATGGAATAGTTTGTGGTAAAAATGAGGTATCTTTGTGTACAATGGTCAGAATACTATGAGATTAATTCCTATGCATAATAGACTCCTAAATTCACATTTATTATGCAGGAAGTATGAATTAAAAACGTATGCAAGAATGTCAAATGTTGACTTCAAATTTGTAGGGACTGGATGTACTGTTAGGGAACAAACCTTAGTAAATTTGGCATAACTTTTGGTAGAGTTGTTAAAATGCTACAAAGTAAAATTTTGGTAAAACTAGAGATATGGAAGTATAACTTTGGTGAAGAAATGTTGGTCTAATTCATTCTTAATTTTATTCTATGAATTTTTATAAGTGGTAACAAACACTATTTTGGTTATATGATTAGCCTACAATTTTTCTCATATATCTCGAGATATAGATAAGATATTAAGGTGACTTTTGATGCTTTGGAAACTAGACACAAAGGGTAATAATATTGTAGAAGATTATTTTGCCTAAAAATGACATCTTCAAATTCATATGTGGCTCACAAATTGAGTCTAAAATGCTGCCCTGTGCAGATTTTTACTATACTTTATCTTATGACTTTTAATTAATTGAGTTAACTAGGTGTTTATGTGATTGTAAAATGAATTGGATAGGGCATGTAATATGACTATCAATAAAGGATCATATGCATACATATTGATAAACATGCTTATAAGAATAAGCTTACTATGTGCAAATGTACCTACAGGTATGTACATTTATGACTATGTATATGAGTGTATGAGCATGTAATTGACCTATGAGATAGAAAATGTTTAGCATGACTATGAACATGTGAGATGCTTAATGAGAACATGTTCAAGTATATTTTGTGATGATTATATGTCATGCTTATATGCCATTATGCAAATTTTATAGTCACAAGGATAGTATGAGCTAGATGTATAACTTGTTATATGAAATGTGCATATATCTATCTATGCACTAGAGAACTTATAGTTTTACAAGACTATGTATATGTGCAAATGGTATACTATGAATACAGTCTTGATGTGTGAATTGAACATGAACATAGTAATGCTTGCAATAGAGTTCAGTTGCGGATAGATAGGTGCCTATAGGGAAAATTGCAGCTGCCATAGTTTGGCCCAATTGGGTCTAAAGTATGTTTGATTTCATTTGGATCATGAACAGGCCCATTTGGGTTGTTAGGTGACCCCGTTTGGGTGCTTGGCCAGTCTAAAGTATAATTGGCCCCGTTTAGGTCTATAGATCCGATATCTTCAAATATTCCCCATTTTGATACCGAAGTGTATCGATAGTTCCCGTTATCCATTGATAGAACTTAGGCAGGCTAAACTATAAGTACAACACGGACATTAAAGTATAAAGTACATAACAAGCATCATATAAGGGTTAAGGATATTGCTTGATTATATGTTTGACATGATTTTCTTGTATTGTTTCATAAGTTTAAATAAATAAAGGTTACCAAGTAACACATGATATGTATGCTATTTATAGTTGGTTCCAAATGTTTGAAATTGCTTAAATGAGTTAAATGCATGAAGAATTCTCAGTAATGATGCAATACAAGCATGCTAAGTTAATTGTTAAGCTTTTCAAATGCTTTTATTGTTTACTACGTGTGGTTGTTAGATTTGTCAAGATTTTCTAATCCATTGATTACATGTTAAATAAATGTATATATATAAAGTGTGCTGAGTGTGATTACTGATAAAGCAATGGTAATATCGAAATGCTTTAAAAGTTAAAAATATACAAGGTAAAGATATAAATAGTTTAATAAAAATAGTAAGTATTCAAACGAATGAGAATGCATCTTATACATGGAATATATTATACAAATGTATAAGGAATATAATTTATCTGAATATGAATACAGTACCATGTTTCTAAGATAGTTAAGTATATCAAAGTTATCACTAAAAGCAAAATGTGGGAACTCATAAAGTATAGATGTAGTATATATAAATATTTGTAAATAAGTGATAGAAATAAGGCATAGTTATTAATATGTTTGGTAATTGATATTAATTCATGAATAATATAGTCATCAATGTTTGACAACTAATAATTCAAAGTAATTGGTCAAGAGTAACATATAGAAATCCAGAAAGTAAACTTGAAGTGTAGGATTCAAGGTAAGTAATGAATAATGATAAAGGTAATAATTGATAAGCAAAGGAAATATCAATAGGTATTGATATTGGTTATAAGTATAGCAAACGAGAATATAATTATGGGAGATTATTGTGAATATTATTTATAATGATTGGTTTATTTGCTTTAAGATGTGTATATAATGGGTTTTCATCTTGATGACCTTTAAAAGGGCTCGTCCACATGTTTTTATTCCCCACTAAGCTTTATAGCTTAGCACGGGTGTTTTATCCGTATAGGTTACAAGTAAGGATTTTTTTTCTGGGATGATATCTGCAGCATAATGGCCAACACAAGAGAGAGATTGAAAGTATAGTCTACTGTTGAATGCATTTTGATTACAAGATTCTTATTTACTTTGACAAGGATTTGATGTACAGATGATTAATAGATGTAAATATTGTATTATATAAAAATACTCTTAAGCATACAGTAAAGTGTTAATAGTATAGTTTATATGTCGGATTTATGTTTGAAGTTTGAAAAAAATATATATATTTCGAACATTAAACCTGGAAAGCTTGCTTAATGATACAGGATATGGTGTTTACAACTATGTAGCCGATAAGGGTGTTACAAATCGTGTATAAAAGATATCACGTGTGGGATTAAATAATAAATAAAGTGAAATTTGTTATTAATAGATTGAGGAAGGGTAAAAATATAATTACATGATAAATCATGGGTAAATCTTAATTTGGCATTGAAAATGTGTTTTAAAAGGGTAAAGTAGTCAAATAAGTAAAGGGAAAAATCATAATTAGTGAAAAATTTTAGGGCCCAAATTGTAATTTACCACTTCATAGGTAAGTATAAGGACTAAAATGTAAATTTTACAATTATAATGAAACAAAAGTCAAATGAAGCAAAAAGGGTCAAAATTGAGGTCAAACAAAATAAAATATGATGAATAGAAAGTTTGAGGACCTAATGGTAATTTTCTGTTTAGGTAAGAATTATGTGAGACTTAATAAGAAAAATAAGTTTAAGAAGGATCAAATAGTAATTTAAGGCAATAAGAGAATAAATTTTGCTAAATTAACCAAAAGTAATAGCTAAGGGTAAAATGGTAATTTATTTAAAGTAGTTTTATTATATGAAATTTTATTTAGTTGTATCCACCACTAGGCAATGATGTTGCTTAGTGCATGGTTTTTGACTACATGTGTAAGGACCCAATCATGACCCTAAATGCATTATTGTTAATTAATGAGGACTGTCGTTAATTAAGGCAAAATTTGGATTAATTTGCATTTAGCAAGGTTAAGTCTTAAGAGGGGTATTTTGATAATTTTAGCATGTAAGTATATGAGTTAAGTTAAATTATAATTAAAGACAAGGATATAATTGAAGTGAATTAGAAAGTCTTAGGGTTAAGTTGAAAGAAATTGAAATAATGGGGGTTTAATTGTGAATAAGGGTATAGTGGAAATTTCCCTTGGTAAGATATTTATCCCACTATAAATTAGGGTTTTGAGGGAGATGGAGATCAGCATTTGAAGGATCTCTCTCTCTCTCTCTCTCTCTATGGTCACGGTTAGGAGAAAGATGCTAGGGTTTGGGAGTTAACATGAAAGGTAATGTTTTTCCTTTAAGATACCTTCTTTCTTTTCTTTTAATTTGTGATTTCTTTGGTGATGAGAGATTACAAGATCTTGTTGTCATCATGTGAAAGGAAATGAGAGAGAAGTATGTAAATCAAGTGAAAGAGAAGAAAGGAATCATGTGTAAAGGAGGTGAAACTTGATTTTGAGGTACGAGATTTATTTGGAAAAGTTACTGTATACATTTCCCATCTCATGTTACATGTGTTTTCTTTAAGAGATTAAGGGTAAATATATGTGATAACATAATAAGATGATCATGATATATGTGATAATGTTAAGGTAGATAATCTACTGCCTATGATATAATAGACTATAAAGTGAGCTAAAGGTGCTAAAGATGAATAAGTGTTGACCTTAAGCTATATGAGAACATAGTTATTCGATCATATGTATCATGAATGCTTGAGTGCTACAATATATGATTATGTTATCACGTGATTAATTATGAGAATAGGGAAACTAACCACGACAAGCAGTAACAAGGTATGTCATCGAGAACTATTCATGAGTTATGTAAGTGTATGTAGTAAAATCGATTCGAGCATGCTATGATGAGTAGCTTGATTTACTATGTGAACAAGTATGAGCAATGAAATTATGTATTGCCATGTTTAAACTGCACACATATGTATGAGTGCATGTGGGTACGCGCAATGCTACTCATGAAAGCTTATGTGTTGTTATTGTTGTATAAACATGTAACTATTATGATATGAATGAAAGAAAATTGATGCAAGCATACGATTTCATGGTAACATCTATATGTAATAGAGCCTAAAGCTCAACAATGATGCATGATAAGATTGATATGCATTCTTTATAAATTGTGGCTTAAAGCCAAATAATATATTAAGTACCGAAGAATATGATGACTCAAAGATGATTATAATGGGATAAACCTGCAGGTCTTAGTTCAGTTGTGGATTAGATAGGCATGCCTAGAGGGATACAGTTACAGCTACCATAGTTGACCCCATTTGGGTCTTGTTCCTTAATGGAACCATTGTTTGACCCTATTTGGGTCCATTGTTTGATATCTTAGGATATCCATAGTTTGATACCTTTGGGTATCCATTGCTCCAATTATCCACCCTTCGAACTAGTACTTAGGCAGGCTATTAAAGATCTAAATGGTACAAGAAATAAAGTAACGTATGTATCGATCACCTCACTTATATGCATTGGAATCATGATAGTGATTTATTCCATTGTTATATTCTAAATTTCAATTAGCTATAAACTACTTCTATGGAATGAAATGCCATATTATGTAGTACTTGATTGTGATGTCTTACATCAACTATGAGAAAGGTCACCATGTGAGTACCGGTGTGACTCAGATCCACGGTGAATAGTTGGGCCACATAGGCCACAAGCTTACAATATTAATTAAACGTTACATGAACTATGACATGCATAATAATATTCATGTAGGGGAAATTAAAAAATGTTTGCATGTGGTATGAAGACCTCGTTAGTTAATAATGAGGTATAATACCTATTCCTTGGAATGGCATGCAAATTCGTGAGTATGTATATGAACATTTATGTATGTATGTGTTTATGTATAATTATAACATAAATCAAAGTGCAAAGCATGATATGATATGAATCTATATGATGTTTAAAGTGTAATGATAACATAGCATTAAGGAAGATATGTGCAGAAAACCCGAACAAAATGATAAGTTTGTAATATATGTAATGAAAGCATCCTAGCAATATCTATTGCAACATTATATAACATGAGGACTTTCTTTTGGATATGAATAAGCAATAAATGCACATGTTAGGTAACCAAATTGGTTAAGGGTATTGAATTGAAGGTTATAAGAATATAATTATAATATCAGTATTCTGGAATAGAAAAATTATAAGGTGCATGAATTGTTCTAAGTAATAAGAGAGTATTAAAAATGATCGTTAATTAACAAGTTTTTGGGGTAAGATAAGATTATATAATGCTTTCAGTTTTAGAAGTGATGGCATCAATGGTTATGGTTGAAAGCTCCTTAGAATGCCCAGTATGGCATGATAAATGATGTAGCCTCATGTTATTTTTTGTTATTATGATAATTGTATTTGGTTTGATGAAGAATATTGTAAGAGCTTGTCCATAGATTTTGTTCCCCACTAAGCTTTATAGCTTAGCACGGGTTTGTTTATCCGTGTAGGTTTCAAGAGAACTTCAGAGGATCGGGCAAGATGCGGTTGCCTTGAGGTTTTCAGGATGCTTGAAGGCCCTTTTATGTTATGATTATTTTTCCATAAGTTTATTTATTTATGGCTTGTAATCAGGGCTTGTGTTATTATTATTACTATTAGTATTTATGCTTGATCTTGATTAGGTATGATTGATGATGATTGATGATTATCCATGGTAAACGAAATGGGGTATTACAACATGCAGGGATAGGTAACAGAGGACTCGATGAAGGAGAATTGGAACGACATGTACACATATCACTTTTGTGTATGTGGAATTTAGATTTCTTATGTATTAGGTTTTTAGATAATTAGGATGTAATCTATTATGTTGTATTATGGATGCTAAATAGGAGTGAATGTATATATTAAAGTATGCATGAATGGTGATTTTGTGAATGTGTTGTAATGATGGTTTGTGGTTGATATTAGAAGTGTTATGATTGTTATTGCAGGTGTAGGTTGCCTTTTAGGAGTATATTTTGCCAACTTACAGCTTATATTATGGTAGCACGGTTTACAAGTCATTATGCTAATGAAGTTTTTTACCAAATAAACCAAGAATTAAACTTAGCTAATAATCAACAATATAAAGGATTAGACAAGTTAGTAATTTTGTGACGTCATTAATGATAATAAACAGTATATGGAATTATAAATGAAAGTAGGGTGTTACATAGTCTCCTATTACTTCTACTCTTATCATGTGTACAGTTGTTTGTACATAGGCATATATATGCCCTCTTTGTATTGTTGCATTATAATTGAAATCCCTAATTCTAGATCGTATTAGAGCCGCCTACAGCTTAACAACCAAATTCACCCCTATTTCCATTTTTTTCCTCATTATGTCCAATAGCTCAGCTGCAAATGAAACCTCTGTGGTGGTCAGAGCCACAATGACAATAGTCCAGCAAACAATAATGGTAGGATCAATGGCTTGACATCTTTCACCCTTCCTTGGCCTTAATTTTTCCCATCAATTATCCATTAAATTGACTCTATCAAATTTCATCATTTAGAAAACTCATTTGATCCCTATGTTAATAGGGTGTGGTCTTAAATGCCATATTAATGTCAGCAGCCTTCCCTCATCATAATTGCTGATTGATGAATCGATAAGCCTTAAATGTTGTCTTTGGCTAAGGCACAACCAATAGGTGTTGAGTTGGTTAATTTCCTCTATTTTGGAATCAATTTTACCACAAATTGTTGGAGTTTCAACTACACGAGCTACTTAGGTTAAATTAAAATTACAATACACTTGTGCTTCTAGGTCTAAGGCACATATTCATGATTAGAAGCTTCAATTACATGGATTACAAAGGGAGCATGATAATATCCCTATTCATATACAGCATGCAAAGACTATTTTTGATCAACTAGCAGCGTTGCAACATCCGATTTTGAAGAGGATCTTGTTAATATGATTGTGGACGATCTTGGACCATCATATCATCCATTTGTGAGAGATTTGGAAGCTCAACTTGATGTGGTTTCGTTTCATGATCTCTATGGACTGCTTTTGAGTGAAGGGCATCAATTGGCAAGGGAAACCTCTTCCAACCTTATATCACCTACTTCTCATTTCACATCTAAAAATCATACCTCTAATTGGGGAAAAGGTCATGCTTATAACTCTTATAATTAGTGACAAATATCACCAAATACAACTCGGGTACAAATAATTGTAACGGAAATGGGCATAAAGCTAAAGTTTGCCCTTCACCATGCAAATCAACCCGCAATGTTACTATTCCTACATCCCAACATACCATAACCACCAATTTAGCTTAACCTTGGATCATACATATGGGTGCTACCCACCATATCACGTCGAATTTGGGAAACCTATCACTTCACTTTGAATATTCTTGTCAAGAAGAAGTCACTTTAGGTAATTAATCTTGGCTTCTTATTGCTTATGTTGGTAACTCTCTTGTTCATACACCTAATCATTGTTTTCACCTTAATCGTCTTACATATGCCTTCTTCTCATTCAAATTTATATTCAGTACAATTTTTTACCCATAATAATAATGTTTCTATTGAATTTTTTAATGATACTTTTGTGATCAAAGACCAAAAAACTTAGAGAGTTCTATATCAAGATCGAAGTAAAGATAGTTTGTAATCTATGCCACTATTAGTCTCACCATCAATTCAGAGTCATTTCTCTTAAGTATCTTAGTGGCATGAATGGCATAGTCACCCAGCTTTGGCTATAATTTAGAAAGTGTTATCTTTATATAATCTTCCAACTTCAAATAAATGTAAATTGTCTCTTTGTGGTAGTTATGCCGTTAGCAAGAGTCATAAGTTACCTTTTGTTAGTTCTCATTTTCAAGCTACTGGTCCATTAGATCTTATATATTCATATTTATGGGGTCCTACACCTATTACTTTATTTGATAATTTTTCCTATTATCTATTACTCCATGATAATTATAGCAACTATTTTTAGATTTATTTCTTAAAGTATAAATCTAAAGTGCTTACTAAATTTATTAAATCTCACTCTCTTGTTGTAAAACACTTTGGCAGACTTATAAACACATTTCAATCTAATTAGGGAGGTGAATTTCAAGCCTTACATTCTTACGTAATAGATAATGGGATTTCTCACCATGTTTCTTATCCCGACATGCTCGAACAAAATGGGTGTGCTAAACACAAACACCACCATATCATTGAAACCGGTCTTGTCTTTTTAACTTATGCTAAACTTGATAAGAAATATTGGACCAATGCCTTTGATAATGTGGTTTATTTAATTAACCGACTACCTACACTTATTTTGCAATTTGATAATTTGTATCATAAGTTATTTGGTGACACTTCTGACTATTCATCTTTACATGTTTTAGGCTGTCTTTGTTTTCCTTAGTTATGTCCATATGCTTCTAATAAATTGTGTGCTCGTTCTTGTCAATGTGTTTTCCTTGGTTATAGTCACATTCATAAAAGCTATAAATTCTTGGATCCTTTTTCTAGAAAAATATTCATCTCCCTTCATGTGGTTTTTGATGAGTAGGTGTTTCCTTATCTGATGTTGATGGCTTTTTGAATCCACGTTTTACCAACTACAAATGTACAAGTCCCTCAAATTCATTTTCTTACAACTCCACTACAATTTATTTTGTCGTCTATACAGCCTCTACCAACATCACAAAACCCAATTTTGACTTCTACAATACAATCCCCACCCTTACCTACCTTACACACCAACTCTCTGCCAACCATCAACACACCTACTACAACTATCACCCCTTATGCTTCTCCCTATTTTCCTCTAATCAATCCATCTAAAACACACAAAATGGTTACCTGGACCTAAACTGACAAGCTAAAGCTGAAACTATTCCTTGCTTAATTGAATAATGGTGATCCAACTTGTTACGGTCAAGCAGTAAAATCTCTTTAGTGGTGCACTACCTTGGCAAATGAATACAACACTTTAATTTCTAATGAGACATGGGAATTGGTTCTAAATAATCCCCAGTAAAATGTCATTAGCTATAAATGGGTGGTCAAAGCAAAAAAAAAATCCAAATGGTATTGTTAAATGGTATAAGGTTTGCTTGGTAGCAAAGGGCTATCATCAATGCCTTAATATGGATTTTGCAGATACTTTGAGTCTAGTAATTAAACCCACTACCATTCACATCATGTTTTCTCTTGCAGTTCAATCTTCCTGGTCTATCAGTCATCTTAATGTGTATGATGCTCCTTACATGGCAATTTGGAGCAAAAGGTGTATATGTCTCGATAGGGATAATCACGGGGCGAGGCGGGGGTGAGGAATGGCTCCCTACCTACTGCCCCGCACAAAGGCGAGGATTCCCGTCATTGATAGCATTTCAGGGGGAAAATTCCCCCCATCCCCGTCCATATGGGGATCCCTATCCCCGCGGGGATCCCCGTCCTCGCAGAAAAAATATTTTTTAAAAAACAAAATTCAATTATAACTAAAATATAATATTTAACAATTAATTGTAATTGTAATATAATATTTAATAGTTAAAAAATATAAATTCAATTACAAATCAAATTAATATAAATGTTAACAATTGATAAAACTAAAGTTAAATATAATTTAAAACTAAATTATATAAACATAATTAAATTTAATTACTAAATTTCGAGGGCAAAGACCCCAATCCCCATCCCAAGCCCGAAATCTAAGTCGAGGAACATTTTTCCCTCGTCTCCATCCCCACAAGGGAAATTTTTGGGGATTTTTCGCCCCATGATCATCCATATGTCTCAACTGTCAAGTTTTGTTGATCTTGTGCATCCTGATTATGTTTGTGCCTTGAAAAAGTCAATTTATGGTTTGAAACAATCCCTTCGTATGTGGCATAAATGATTGATAGAGGCTTTAATACATTTTGGCTTCATTTGTTAAAAAGCTTATACATCCTTTTACATTTATCGCAATAGGACAACTTTGTTGTGTTGTTTAATTTATGTGGATGACATTTTGATTATGGGTACCAAGTCAAACTCAGTCTCTCATTTATTTTTTGGAAGGTCAATTTGCTATTAGGAATTTGGGAAGTGCTACTTATTTTCTTGGTGTTGAACTTCAATTGAAGGATGGCACCTTACATCTGTCTTAACACTAATATACCCAGGATTTATTGAAACATGCTCACATAGAGGGCTGTAACTTTATTTCTATGCTTGCTTGTACTTCATCCAAATTGAGGTTGTTAGATGATGATCCTCTATTTGATGGCACGACATATAAAAGTGTTGTGGGTGCCTCACAGTATCTAACTATTACACATCCTGATATTGCTTATGCAGTTCATAAGGTGTCTCAATATATGCATACTCCAACTCTTATTCATTGACAAACGGTTAAGCTTATATTACACTACTTGCATTCTACTGTTCATTATGGCATTTCCCTTCGCAATTCTAATAATTTCCAACTTCATCGTTATAGTGATGCAAATTAGGGGGTTGATCAAGATGATTGGTGATCCACATCAGGGTTTGCTATTTTCTATGCTTTCAATCTTATTTCTTGGGCATCTCATAAGCAAAATAAGGTGTCTAGATCCTCTATGGAAGCAAAATATCGGGCCCTTGTAGCTACAATATCTAAACTAACATGGATCGGTATGTTAGTTCATGATATTGGTTTTCCTGTCCATACTATTTCAATGTTTGGTGTGACAATTTAAGTGCAACTTATCTCATGGCCAACCCAGTTTTCCATTCTCCAACAAAGCATTTGGAAATAGATTTCCATTTTGTTCAAGAAAAAGTTTCAAATAGACAATTAAGGGTTTCCTATATTCCCACTGTAGATCAATTTGCATATATTCTTACAAAGCCTCTTTCCAAGGATCGTTTTCATTCATTGCGAAGCAACTTGACTATTGCAAAGAACCCACTCAACTTGAGGGGGAGTGATAGAGGATACGGTTGAGATAGGATATGTTTTAATTATATTTGACTGTAATTAGTCTCCTACTATTTCTCCTCTTATCACGTGTACAGTTGTTTGTACATAGGCATCTATATATGCCCTCTCTGTACTATTACATTATAATTGAAATCTCCCTAATTTTACAAGTTTTCTTCCATAATTTCTTGCTTGGGTTTCCTCTCTTTCACTCCTTATGATTCTTATAATTAAGTTTCAATTGAATATGAAGTAATAGGAGTACGAGGATTAATAAATTAAGTGAATTTTGTGGCTTGAATGAACCAAGGAAATAGAGTGAATTTGTTAAGCTAAACATGGTTTCACGTCAATTCCTTCTTGAACTTGTGATTTCTTGGTTATATCAGTATTAATTTTGAAACTTGTGGATGTTTGGAGGGAGAAAAAATGAAAAGGAAGTTAAGAAGATTATTAGCATGTAGAGCCTGAAGAAGGGGAAGGCTCTGCTTGAACTCCAACATGTTTGGAGAACTCTTAATATCTATGTGTGTGTTCGTATAAATTTAAATTGTTAAATTAATAGCATAAATCAAAGTTCCGTTCATAACTGCCTTTGAAGGATAGGTTAATGCGATTGCTATATTACTGTTGGTTGACCTAGGCAAAAGAGTTGATTATAAGCTCTCATTGTAACGTGTGTATAATTCGGCCAAGTTGGATTTTGAGTTGGTAATTTTGGTGTGAGCTGGGGATGTTCTCGACCATGCTTAATTTAATACTTAGCGGTGTTAACTTGCATATTTGGTAGTGAATTTTAAGAACTCTATTCATTCCAAGTTCTTAACTTGAGGTTAATTTTAAGAAGTCTAATAGCTAGTGAACGAAGTCATTGCTTAACCTTAATCTTTATAATTTAATGTGGAAGTAGCGCTATTCGTCGGCTGTTTAGGGACTTGATGGTTATCATGTACTGTGTGCACTTAGTCTTATTATTTTATGACGATTTGGAAATTTTTATCTTCTGTATGTTTAAATGTACAAGTGCAAACTTAACATATTTTTCAGAATTTAAAAAAAAAAATTAATGCATTTTTTTTATTTTACTTTATCTCGATATTTTAAATGTATTTATACATTTATTATTACTTTTTTTTATATTAGGTAACGAAAAGACAATATAATAAATTATTAATATTTTTTTATAATATTAAGATATATTAATTATTTTCTTAATCCATATGTTAGGAGTTAAATTAATAAAATCTAATTGGACAAGATACCAAGTGATCAGAAAGAAGAGCAGACATAAATCAGAAATAATTAGTAATGTAATTAAGTTAGTGAGTTGTAACTGATCCACAATTGCGACAGATACAGAGCCGCCTAAAAACAAGCAGAAGAGGACCACAGTCTCCTCCTGTTTTTTATATAAATCCGCCTACCACCGCCCTTTGCCCACGTACAACCTCTTCTCTTTCTCTCTCTCTCTTTTATCAGACAAGCAAATCATGAAGAAGAGCTCTTCTTTGTATCTCATCATCTTTCTTCTCTCTGTTTCGCTTGTTTTTGTATCCTCTGCTCGTCGTCTCTCACCAACACTAATGATTGTGAAGATTAAAAAAAAAAAAATTACTAAAATGCAGTTATGCATTTCATTTGGTTTAGTGGTACTTGATTATACTGTCGAGAAAAGTCTAATTCTGTGTCCTACGGTTTGTAAGCGGGAAAGAAAACTTGCTTGATTTCTTTTCAAGCTATATTAAGAAGCATAAAAATTGCTATTGATAAATTGTTGATAATTGTAAATTTTGAAATATGCATTTTATTATTAAATTTAAATAGTGCATTTACAAATTTCATGTTAAAGTGGATTGTGAATATGAAACTTGCAAAATGGGGTGACATGGCTAAAAGTTGAACTTGGATTTAAATTATAGAGCTTAAGGTTTTACTGGTGTTCATTGTCTTGAATTCTACGGTGGAATAGACTGTAGAAATGATATTGTAGTGGGGTTTGGTTCGGCTACTGGAATTCTTGTGCAAATTTGATGAGTCTGATCTTGATTCATGGAACCAAAAAATAGTGGAATTGATGAGAGTTTAATTAAATTATGCATCAGTAATTAGATTTGAAAGAATGTACTTTTACTATATAAAAAGAACATTGATTTTTACTTTATAAAATAACATTGATTTACTTCATTCTCTTAGTGCATAAAAGCTCTTAAGCATTATTAACCCTTGGATTTGAGATGGATCTCTCTTAAAGTAACTACGTGCATGGGAAATTTTTATTTATGCCCAACTTAAGTATTCATGTAGTGCGAGGACTCTTGATTGACCCCTGACTTCTGGCACTTTGGATCATGGTTTTTTATGGGTGCCAAGCAAATGTACGAATCAAGTAGTTAAGTAGATATAAAAATATCCAAATATTGTCTATTCTAGGATTCTTTATGTTGAGAAATCAATGTTACACTAGATTTTGACTTAATTTAACTAAATTTAAAATTAATTAATGCAAAATTAAATATGAACTAATAAAGCAAAAAACATAACTTAAAAAAATTTGTTTAAGGATTAAAGTTTTGTTAAGGTCATTTATCCTCTTTAGACAATTATGGATATTAATTAAACATAATTTTCAGTCAAATTGGAAACTCAACAATAAAATCCGATCACCTTTACTTAATAATCCATATTCTTCAAGTCTAATTTTAAACAGAAAAATAGAGATTAACAAGCATAAATATGAGTTTTAGTGAACTTTCCAATTTGGGAACAATTCAAATCCCTCCAACATGAAAATGCAAGAGTTAAAATTAATCAATCAAAGGTCATGAATAATTTCAAGTCAAAATTTATAAACCAATTCTCCAATCTGGAAACAATCAAAAATATAAATAAGGAAATCAAGCATTCAAGCATTAGAGCAAAGGTAGAAAGAAGAAATTCAATTAAAAATTGTATAAAAATTAATAATCAAAAAAATCTTGGAAATCAAAATTTCTTAACAAAATATGAAATATACTCAGTAAACATGGAGAAAATCAAACTAAAAGGAGTAGAGAAAAAGGCATATTACAATTTTAAAGAGAAAAATATCAAATTGGAAATTCCCTCCCTTCAATTATGCTTCCAAGCTTTAATCTTTTCAAAAATTCATAAATAATCCTCACGTTCAATGAATAATCAATACAATTTTAGCTAAAAACTATTTATCTATATGAAAGGGAAGTTTTCCCCTTTATTCTAGGTTAAGAAATAAGTCCTAGTTGAAGAATTTTGGAATCGTATGCCCTCATTAGACATAAACAATTGTATACTCATGGGCGTGACTTTCTTCTTGGGATTTAAACTAATCATGCATCACATATAAGGCAAAAAATTTAAATTTTGAATTTCATAAACTACGGATCTTGGTATGAAATTCCAATTCCCAACTAAAAAAAATTCGAATTTCACCTTAGAGGTTGTTGAATAGTTGAATTTTGTCGCAATGAACTGTTGTAAACTATAGTGTCCAATAAAGAACACCTCCAATGCAAAGTCGTCCACACCAGAGAAAGGAAAAATAACCAATAATAACTTGGGGAATAGTAGCCGAAATTCCTTAATGACTAGAAGAGGAATTCGGCTAGAGAAGTTCTCCCTCACCAAACTTTAGCTTTTAAACTTTAGGTTAAAACCTTCAATCTAATAATTTTAGGACTCTAAAAATTCTAGATAATTAATTCAAATGAGCTTATGTACTATATAATTAATTTGAGCTCTAATTAAATCTAGTCTAAGCTTTTTCTAAAAAGGTCATGCACAAAGGCCTCTTTACTGGGCTTTTCTGCACAAACTTGGATTCAATTATCTAAATCAATTCCAAGTACACTGAAGTAAAATATGTGAGATTCATAACTATTATAGAACTCATTTAATTTGACTTGGTCCAAAAATTAGGCCTTCAAGGCCTTTTGTATGTCTTCTACACAAAAAGCACTCCCAAAGGGCTTTTGCGCATATCACCTTTATTCTGGGTCCAAGTTTAATTCTATAAGTGATCCAAAACAATTATATAAATCTTATCACACTTATAGTTCAATAATATTTTATCCAATATCAAAATGGACAAGTCTAGCCCATTTTACAAACCATAAAAATGGACAAGTCTAGCCCATTTTACAAACCATACACTAAATCCTCTAAGAGGTCTTCGGTGCATGTACAACTAATTATACTCTTTTAATTAATTGTTTTTCTATTTATTTTCTCAATCCATAGCAATATCAGATATTATTAATGATGTCATTTTATCAAAATGCCATGTTCCTATAGGTGTGTGACCTATTAGGTTTTCTAGTTCATTTAGCAATATAGATATACCAACAATTATGGAATTGCATGATTTAAACTCTTTAAATCATTATATTAATTCTTTAATTAATATTTATTCATATAAATCATGAGAAATTTCTAACAAGTGTCATTACTATCCAAGTGACAGAAAAGCCAAGTGATTTAACTATACCATTTCATAGAATAGTTATCTTGCAATTACTCATTTTATCTTACTTTATCTCATTTAGGTTTTGAGTATGGATTAATGTCAACTCACATAAAACGAAATATACTTATTCTAATAATGTAATTTTTTTTTCCAAAATTCACTTTGTGGATCTTATTAACCTTAACATTCCACTCTAGCTAGATATTCTCCAAACAAGAGTATTGTAGAACAAGTTAGAAAATTCCTTTAATAAATTTGAGATGCTAAATCTTTGATCGCTCAATTGTCTTTAAGTAGGTCATGATAAATCCAACCTTCTAACTATGTTCACCCCTAGATGAAGTAAGCAGTTATAGAGTCAAAGTATACCATTCACTACTTAAGATAATTTGGTGATCTCAAGTCTGAGGATACTTGCACTGCTTCTATTAAGAGATTTCTCACTGGTATAAATTTAATATGCATATAAGGATTCCCTTAGTATGTTTGTAATGTATTTGTTCTTTTAAAAAGCATCCACATGTTAGTTTTGACAATCTTTATGATCACAGTTATGAAAACCACTACTAGAACTTTTAAAAAAGGCATAATATTTACTAATTTATCTATATTAACAATGTCTTAGTATTAAAACATTTGAATGCAATAGGCATCTTACATCATAAACTCTTTCATAATTGCCTTTGTATTGTGTTTGTAACACCGAGGGCTTCATTTGTTAATTTAAGATATAATCAAGGAAGATGTGATCAAAATGTAGCATTAATGAATACATAGTGCCTACTGATAAATAATAATGAGTTTGTATATATAACAAATATCCTTAATATACATGGGCTTTCGGGCATACTCCTAACACTTTTCATCGGTATGGATGGTAACACCTTAATTGCTAACTTATTCATATTGTACTGGATTACATGTCTACTTAGAAGCTATACAATTAATCATGTAATATGTATGCTTTTTTGGTCATGCCATTCATTTATACAATGTTACTGGATTAACCTTTTTGGATAATATTCATATCATATACTATTTCAATTCATACTTTAAGTTACTCTTACATCAATGCAATAAGATTTTACTATTATTTCAAAAGTTTAGATCTTTATTTACATATCTTTAACAAAAATTACATATTCTAAAATCTTAAGACCAAAAATCCTTGCTTGTATTGGCCTTCGGAATTATGAATAACCCCTGAAATCAAATCCTTTTACCTAAACCTACACCAATAAAAACCCATACTAAGCTTACTAGCTTAGTGGGGAAATAATAGGATGTGGACAACCTCTAACAAAAAATGTCAATATCACATGCATTTCCAAAATTCATAACTATAGCAAAGTAAAATATTATAAAATACAGGTTCACATTTACATAATCACAATCATGTAATGTGCACACTTCTATTTTATATTCCATGCATGAGTTTTATTGAACAATCACTATAACCTTGAATATTCAAGTTAAATATTTTCACTTACATTATTGTCACCATTTATCTCTATTCCATTTGTGCTATTTAGTTCATACAGTTAGTTTTGAATCATATGTTTGTATTACTGTTACTATTCACTGCCAATCTATAAATCATTTTATATAATCATTTTGCACTTATGTATTCACATGCGTGTCAGTCTGTGTTAAAACATTCACATAATTCACTAACACATGCCTTATAATTGTATTCTTTAGCATACCTATGCATTTCATGCAACACATGTTCACTTTGGCATATATGTGTATATATTTATACATGTCATTTACTCACACTTATCATTTTAAATATCCCATATTCATTATTGTGGCTTGAATTAACAATGAGATGTGGATAACAGGAAAATGGTTACCAAAATGGGTATCAAATCACTAGATACTAACTTGTCAACATCAAACACTAGAGACATGATAGTCTCAAAACACTAGAAATGGGCATTAAGTGCTAGATACCAAACGGGCATTAACACTAGCGATTACAATAATTGTCCCTTATAGACATGCCTATCTATCCACTACTATATATAATGCAAGCACAAAATAATATTAGTTTTCACTATTTCACTTTCATTATTCACTATTACTTATACACATTTCACTTGATCCACTTTTCATGTCAAATATTCATATATTTACTATAGTACTCATTTTCATTTTTATCTATACTCATGCCTAACATGATTATATAACTAGTGTAAGTGCATATAAAAGCACAAGTTGGTGTCTAGAATCAATATAAGCATACATGCATCAAGCTTGTTCAAGAACTCACTTAAAATTTCTTTATATTATATTTCATGTAACATGCATAACTAAACATCATTCATCATTAACTCATTTATCATGTCTTTATATACTCTACTATAATCATACAGTCAAGAATCACAAACATATATATATATATATGCCTTTCTCTTTGTACTTTACATAAATGTATACAATCAATTACATGTAATAATTCACCTACATATGTTCTATTCATAACCATGTTTCAATGCATAACCATGTGCCTCACGTGTAGATTGGATCCTTAATTATCATTTCCATACCTTAACAAGCTCATAAATATTCAATTATGATTCATATAACTCATGTACATACTTATATATGCATATAATATACTTATGATCAATGCTTACCATACAAGATGACTATACATGTCTAATTCACTTTACAAATATATTAAGTCTTTATTTATCCTTACACATTCTTACATTCACATTTTCCATGTTTTGAATATCTATCATATTATCATAAACTCTATTATGTACAATTAATTCGTATTCTTATCCATATATGCATATCTTATGTTTGTGAGTAATGTTATTATAGAAAGATCAATTATTCACACATAATTTAATTTTCATTTATTAGTCTCAATTACATAATTCAATGTATTATCATATACGTCATGTATATTTCAAAGTTTTATAAACATTCGAAAAAATTCCGATAAGGTTCGGTCACATTTCAATGAGAAAAAATTATGTATATTATCCAATATTTAATGTATATTAAATCATATTTTACCTTTATATACATGTTTGAAAAGTTTCATAAATGTCCAAGAAAGTTTGGATGAAATTTGGTTACATTTCAATGAGAAAAACTCATGTTTGGGACAAAACAAGGTACCTCACAGCTATCATATATTCTTAACAATCATAAAGGTCGATTCAAAGTGAAATTTTGATTAACAAAGCCTAAATTCATGGCTACAAGGTCTACATTCATGGTTGTGCCTAGAATTTTAGATTTCAGGAAATGCATTCAATAAGTCATTTTGCACTTCATTTTTGGAAAATTAAATGAACTTTTTGCCAAATTTATATTTAGAAAAATTTTCCTCTATGTATTAAGTTTCCAATGGATCAATAATCATGCAAATTGGACTAGTAAAACATGATTTATAGGCAAAAAACTACTAGCTACTTTTAGGTATTTTTCAGGGATATATTTGTTGTGCTAACTTGGAAAATTTTTAGGAAAAATTGGGATAAAATTTGATCATTATTTATCTAACAAGTTTTATATTATGATTGTATTTTATGTGAAAATTATTTTTAATTAATTTGGATCTCTATAAAGAGAATTGCACTCCAAAGAGTTCATATTGCTCTGAAATAAGAGGTAGATTCGGGTCATTAGTTTCAAGCTAGATTTAAAGAGTCTTAGGGTTATAATTAATTTTTGGTTTTTTCATAAAAGTTATAGATCTATGTCATATGATTCATCCTCAATTGAAATCTCCTAATTTAAAGGCCCATAGGTCAAGATATGGCCAAAACAACAATACTAGTTATAGTGAACTTTTGATAGATTTTCTCTAAGTTATTCTTTGTAACACATTCAATCATTTCCATGCAAGCAATAGTAAACCAGCACTCAATCATTTTTTACATCCATTACAACATGTATACCTATCAAATTTATTACAATCACATATAAGATGATTGAATGGTTCCCACACCTTATTTTGGCCAACTAGTTTCTCTAGTAACTATGTTTTTCTTTTTCCTTTTATTTAGTGCCCTCTAACACTATTATCAAATGAATATACACATTTATATCAAATTTCTTTCCTCATAATCTAGCTCTTTTTTGTAAAGCATGATAGAAATTTCAATGACTTGGACTAACTTTACTATTAAAGTATTTATGTAAGGCGCGCTCCAGCTATTTAACCCTATATCTTTTGTTTCCAAAAATTGCATTTAATTGTTAGGCTACCAAACTTTTTTAAAAAAACTTTGTAAAGCTATCACTAAAATAAATCATAAATTGTGGTGATGATAGTGTAACCCGATTTTATTTTATTTTTTCATTGTATTAAATGATAAATCCAGAGATTTAATAAGAAAGATAGGCTATTTGATGGCGATCGGATGGAGAATATACTTAAGGGACAATGCCTATAAAGTCCAATTAGATATGATAAGGATAAGTCCTACAAAAAGGGCTAGCCTAGACAAATCGAGCATTAGCACTCCGAAGCTTAATTCAATAAGAGACTTGGATTAGGAGAGTATAAAAAGAAAAAGCAAGAGAGAGATTGAAAATTCAACCTGCCTTGTGTGCATGATGACTTGTTCTTTATAAGATAAGTCTAGAGCCACTTGAATGGTCTACTCGAATATCAGAATAGGTGTTCGACAATGTGATACCGAGTAGGTGATGGATGGGATAGACGCATGTGTCAATAAGACATCAAGGGATGAGCCTTGTCAGTCTGATCAGGTGACTTTATCATTTAGGTCCCCATACCTACATGACCATTTGTGCATCTGCTCTTCAAAGATTCGAGCTTAGGTTTTATTGGACCTATCCCCTTGAAGGGCTTTTGGTTGAACTTGGGTCGATCCTACAATTACTGGGTCAGGCTTACAAATGACAATTTAGGTATTATCATTTGTCCCTTTTCGTAGCGTTCCAATATGTCATGAAGATCTCCATATTATTTTGATATCGAAAACATTTTAAAAGGTGTGCATTTTAAGAGATCAATGGAACTTAGGCGACTGGTGCCTGGGATGGTCTTTTAGATATATAGAAGATCAAAAGAACTTAGACAATTAGCTCTTGAAATGATATTTTTGATCTGTAGAAGATCAAAGGAACTTAGGCGACTGGCGCTTGGAATGATCTTTTCAATTTGTAGAAGATTGAAGGAACTTAGGCACCTGGTGCCTGGAATGATCTTTTCAATCTATAGAAGATCAAAAAACTTAGGCGGCTAGTGCCTAGAATGATCTTTCCATTTTATAGAAGATTGAAGGAACTTAGGCAACTAGTGCCTAGAATGATCTTTCCAATTTGTAGAAGATCAAAGGAACTTAGGATCCTAGTACCTAGAATGATTTTTTTATCTGTAAAAGATAAAAGGATTTAGGTGACTGGTACCTGGAATGATATTTTTAATCCATAAAAGATCAAAAGAACTTAGGTGATGGCGCCTGAAATTTTGAAGGTTTGCAATGTTCCAATCTATAAAGGATAAAAGGAATGTAAACTGAGACAGCCTTTCATGCCTAGAATTTTGAAGGTTTATGATGTTTCGATCCATAGAGGATCAAAGGAATGCAAACCAAGGTGGCCTTTCATGCCTAGAATTTAAAAGGTTCGTGACATTCCGATCTATAGAGAATCGAAGGAATGCAAACTCAGGTGACCTTTCACACTTGGAATTCTGAAGGTTCACAATGTTTCAATCATAAAAGATCGAAGGAATGCAAATTGAGGTGGTCTTTTGGGCCTGGAATTTTGAAGGTTCACGATGTTCTTATTTATAAAGGATCAAAGGAATGTGAATCGAGGCAGCCTTTTGCACTTGAAATTCTAAAGGTTCATTCACTTCTCCTATAAGTGACACTTCGTAAAGGATGTTATTTTACAGGGGATGTTTCGTATTACCATCAGGCCCACTCTTAAGTTTCCACGTCATGGGATCATTTTCTATCTCCATATGGATTGCTGAGGAGGCCAGTCCCTATAACTATAAATAGTCAATTAAGAAACATTTTCATATCTTTTGAGGATTTGCTTTTATTTCCTTTCTATGAAGCTTTTGAATTTCCTTCCTTTAAGTTTTTAGTCTTTGATTTCAAAGTATCTTTCACTCAAATTCTTTTTGTAGACTTGAACCAAGTAAGTTTTCTCTACTTGGATGTCTTGGTAGTATATTCCAAACTCAGATTATTTGTCTTTATCTTCATCTACATCCTCATCTTCATCTTCTTGTTTGCCAAGCCCCTTTTTGGACATTTTAGGGTCTACTTCCTTGTCACAAATTAAAGATTATTTTTTATTAGTCCTCCTTTAAGGATGGCCTTGAGGAATAACCTAAGTGGGTCTAGCATTGATGAAATTTTTGACCTTAGTTTCTTATAGTCATATAGGGACAAGGATCCTATAAAAAAGCATATGGCATTAGATGCTACATAAGTAAAAGAGTTAAAAGAGAAGTGTAAGCTACCTAAGGGTGTAGCTCTATGTGGTTATAGCACTGCATCCAACCAATTGAATCCAAATGGATAGAGAATGATTGCTTGTTTTAGAATTCTCTATAGGTCACTTGGAGTGGCTATATCTCTTGAACGTTTTACATACTTCTTTTACTTTTCTTGTCGGAAAGAGGGGATGGAATATTACTTCACCTCTAGGAATAAAAGAAGGCTTTTCACCTTACCCACGTCTATAAGGATCCAGAGAGAGGTTCCTCCTAATCGAACGAAAAAGAGGTTTTGGATTAAGTTTACACCAATCACCAAAGCCTACCATGTTGAAAGATCTAGCTTCTAGGTTTTAAAACTTTGATTTCAATATTCAAAAATTTACAAAGTATATACAAGATTATAAAGATAACCCAACTAGTTAGGAGTGTAACACCCTAATCCACTAACCATGGATAAACCTTAATCATCATCATAAACCTAGTAAAGATCAGGCAGAAATAATAATAATTATAGAACAGGCCATAATTACATGCCACAAATAAATTAAATCAAACTTATAAATAAATAATCATAACATAATTTCCTTCAAGAATCCTAAAATCCTCAAGGCAACTGCATCCTGGCCGATCCTCTGGGGCTTAACTTGAAACCTTCATGGATAACAAACCCGTGCTAAGCTTTAAAGCTTAGTGGGGAACAAAACTCTATATGTATGTATATAACCTCTTTTCATTGATTATCTCATCATGTAAACTTTCACAATATCACAGGATAACATATGAGTCTATTACATTGATCATATCACAATGGACATATTGGGGAAGTCCTCAACTTAACCATAAGACCATGCTTACTAACGTCTAGAGCATTTTGTAAATTATCTTGTTTCGAAAACTTGTCTAATGACTATGATAAGCTTACTTCTTTTCTTTCATTAAACTAGCTTAATTCATACCCTTTCCTAATCCTTACTACTTCAGAATTCATGCATCCAGTTTGTTAATAGTACAAAACTTTAACTTAATGCATTAATCATATCGTTACATAGTTCATGCATTTAACATTAAATCCATGCACACAGGAGTGTTTATGCATGTAACAACCATCGAGTTATTGTTAGACATGATTTCTTCTTATATCTTTATACAATTTGTATTTCAAGTTCATATACACTAATTCCTTAATGCTATCTTATCATTGCAATTTAAACAACATACCACATCATATCATATCATGTTATGCACTTTGGCATATGCATATACATGTGTGAATGTTCATGCACATACTCATGGGTTTGCATGCTATTTCCACGAACAGGTATTGCATGTTACAATTCACAGACAAACTCTTCATACCATATGCAAACATGCCATAACTTCCACAGACAAGAAGATCATTCTGTATACTACGACCCATATAAATTTTAACACAATATTGTAAGCTTGTGGCCAACATGGCCCAACCGTTCCTTATGGAACCCATTGGTGGAACTAACTCACACAGGTGCTCACACGGGAACCTTCCTCATAAAAGATGTGAGATATCAAAATCATATCATAATGAACATAGAAATTCATTTAATAGAGATAGTTTTATAGCCAAAGGGGAAATTAAGATATATAACACAATAGGCCATTCATTATGCTTACCTTACATAAGTGAAGGAATTAATGCCTATTTTACTTTATCTTATGTACATTTTATCATCTTTAATAGCCTGCCTAAGTACTAGTTCAAAAGGGTGGATAACGGGACCAATAGATACCCGAAGGTATCAAACTATGGATATCCAAAGATATCAAACGATGGACCCAAATGGGGTCAAACGATGGTTCTAGCAAGGAACAAGCTATGGACCCAAAAGGACCGAATGATGGTTCCATTAAGGAACAAGACCCAAACGGGGTCAACTATGGTAGCTCCAACTGTATCCCTCTAGGCATGCCTATCTAATCCACAACTGAATTAAGACCCGTAAGCTTTACCATTTTAAGCATATCTCAATTCAATATATCTTTCTTTACTTAATATAACATTCCCGCTTAAGACCATTATTCATATAAGAATGCACATTATTCTTATCATACTTCACTATTGAGCTCTAGGCTCTAATACACATGAATGCTATCATATAATCTTATGGTTGCATGATTATGCAAACAATAATAACATGAAATATTTAGTAATTAGCATTGACCGTGACAACATACACATATACATCTTTGTATGCAGCTTAAATCATAGCAATACATGCTTTTATTACTCATACTTGTTCACATATTAAGTTAAGCTACTCATCACAGCATGCTCATATCAACTATACAATACATAGTTCTTACATAACTCATGGATAGTTCTTGATGACATACCTTGTTGCTACTTGCTATGAATAGTTTCCCTATTCTTACACTTATTCACATTAATACATAAACACACACATATATATACCAACACTCAAGCATTTATGATCTATATAATAAAATAAGTAGGTTCTCTTACAGCTTAAGGTCAACACTTGGTCATATTTAATCCCATGAATTCACTTTCATTATTTGCCAGAGTAGAAACAATAAGTTATAGACTTTAACATAGTCGTATATACTTCAATCATCTTACTTGTATTTTTCATCTTATAACATTTTATACTTAGGTAAGTTGTGTGAGGTTATTTCATTTTAGTCATTAACACACTACGGATGCTCTTGTGCTAATCGTACTAAATTATAGGCATGAGCAAACAAGTGAGAAGGTTATTACACATTACTGTTAATCATTAATTCTTCTTGTGACCTTGATATAACCAAGCTTCTACGGTTTCATAATTTAACATAAAATGCGATGTCCCCCTTCTTTTAACTTGGACATGCAACTTTATGACTATTCTCTTATTACCACAAGGTTAAATCATAGTATTTTGGACAAAACCATTCCTTGACCTAGTGCATACCTTATATTGATTTTATAAGACACATTGAATAACATATCATTTAAGTTGTTATATTGTCTTATGTTATTCTCAATTCGATGCTCATTAGGGCTTAACATACCTTTTTGCAATATAATTCATATTAACATTGCCTTGCGCAAGTCCCTCTAATTTAGAGTTCATGTGAACCATCATTACTTAACTCATTGTGTTTGATTACCTTAAATCGTACTCTCTATATATATGTTGAGGTTCCTCAATTAAGTGATCAATCCTTATGCACCTTTAGGTAACTTATGGCTTAATTCAATCTTCATCCTATTATAATAGCATTTATGTCTTTTAATTTCTATAATAATTCATGTCTTTCTAAATCATATCTTTACAAACTTTAGCATTAGAAATGACTTTCTTAATCTATTACTCCCTTAGTAATCAAATAACATATAAACCTCCATTTAATAACTATTTATCATCACTCATACTGACTACTGGTCCATTTATCTCTCTTAAGGATCTTAAGGATCTTATGGACCATATAATACTGTGTTCAATATCTAATTACATGGCTTAAATCTTAGGGTGAGAATATATTCGAATGAGTGAAAGAGTATATATGAAACATGGTTGGCCAAGCATTTCATACAGAGAAAGGATGGTTGGTCGTGCATCCCTTAAAGAGAATGGATGCTTAGTCGTGCATTTTAAGAGATAAAAGCATAGTTGGCCGTGTATTTTAAGAGATAAAAGCATAATTGGTCATGTATTTCATGAAGAAATTGGTTATTGGTCGTGCATTTCACAAGGGAAAAGTGTGTTTGGCTGTGCATTTCAAAGGGAACAAGCATACTTGGCCGTGCATGGTGAAGAAGAAAAGCACAAGTGGCCACACATAGTGAAGAAGAAAAGCATAAGTGGCCACGCATAATGAAGAAGAAAAGCACAAGTAGCCATGCATGGTGAAGAAGAAAAGCACAAGTGGCCACACATAGTGGAGAAGAAAAGCACATGTGGCCATGCATAGTGAAGAAGAAAAGCACAAGTGGCTGTGTATAGTGAAGAAGAAAAGCACAAGTGGCCACGTATAGTGAAGAAGAAAACCAGAAACCATAAATCACAATTATGCAGACATAAATTTAAATCACAAACCTCACCATCCTACATGGTTAAATAATCATTTAAGTCTCAATTCATCTTATACCCATCAAAACTTACTAGATTTAGCTCTTAATCTTACTAAGAATATACATACACAAAAGAGGGAAAATATATATACAGTAACAGATGAAACAATTCCCGTACATTTTTATTCAAGCTTCATCTCCTTCAACATCCATTGACCCATTCTTGAGATTATCCTTCCCTCTTACACAAGAAGATAATAATCATAAACCCTTTAACCCTAAATCAAAAAAATAAAACACAAACCAAAAAGAAATCAAGAGAGGAAAGCATCACCTTTAGGATGCTAGCTCTCAAAACCCTAGGTTTCCTCTTCTCCATCCCATAACCATAGAGTGAGAGAGAGAGAGAGAGAGAGATCCATCAAAAATCCTGATCTCTATCTCTCTCAAAAACCCTTAAAAACTTATTTTCTTAACATTTAACCCCAAACATTTTATTTAATTCAATTGCATCATTCCTTAGTATTTTAGCTACACTCCAATACTCGTGTGCATAATTACCAAGATACCGTTTATGTGACTTAACTTTATTAATGCAAAATAATCTAATTTTTCCTTATTAAGCCTTAATCCTGATTAATTAACTATAATCCAGTTAGGGTCATGATTGGGTCCTCACAAGGAGACCTTGTTTTTTAGAGTAGATGAGTGTGAGTCTTTAGAACCCTGTATAAGTTTTGATTTCTACTCGGGATTGAATTTGCACCTTGTGGTTTAATATTTTTCTTTCTCCTTTATAGCTTTCATGGATCTTGAGATTTAAAAGTGCATATTTGAGTAGCCAAGAGGACCCAGGAATCATAAAAAAGAAAATCCCACAAAAAAGAGGATCGAACTGCCCGTTCTATCAAAGTTTGGAAGTTGGTTCTTAGGGATGAGGCTTTTAAGAAGGTTGTAGAGATTGCTTGTCCTACCTAAGCTGGTGGGGAGGCATCTATTAAATAGGTTTCTTCTCAACAGGTTACATTAAAAGAGACATCTGTTACAACTGTCACACCTATACCTCTCCTTTCGATCGAGACTTTTCCTCTTAATGAGGTGTTGACTCATAGATTTTGCCAAGCATGTTTCATTCGTAGCTCATAAATGCTAGACTACTTGAGCCAGGGTGTCTTGTTAGAAAAAGACATGAATGACATGGGTCCAGTTGTTTCCCAAGGCAGGGAGTTGGCTAAGATAAATCTCGAGGCTTATCGGGTAGATGCCTACATATCATAAATTTTCTCAGTCTTTTCTAAGCATTTTAGGCCTTACTTCCTTTTGCTTTAGATAAGTTATACAAATAGTCATGTGACAAACAGTCATATAAATATTAAAATATGCATTCTGAACTAAAAAATATTAAAGAAAAAGAATATAAAATGGCATGAAACAAGATTAAAATATTACACAAAAATAAAGTTAATCATGTAAATGACCTAATAAAAAAACCCTAAAAACATGAATAATATGCTAGAATTAAGGCCATAGATGGCCAGCTGCAAAGACAGATGGCCAAGATGAAGGGAGAGATGGGATGGAAATGTAACACCCTAATCCACTAACCATGGATAATAATCAACATAAACCTAGTAAAGACCAGGCAATAATAATAATAATAATAATAATAATAATAATAATAAGACTCATCTCATTACCTAATAATACCAAAGGATATCATATGAGTCTATTATATTAATCATTTCATAAATAACATTCTTAGGGGAGTCTTCAACCTTGCTAATGGATACCATGTGTACAATAATGTAACACGTTATGAGACTCATCTCATTACCTAATAGCTTAGCTATTCATAACATTTGCCATCATCTTACCCTTTAATTTTCTTACCTCAGTATAAATTATGAATCTTATAATCCTTTTAATCAAGAGGCTAGACATCATAGTTATTAATGGTACAAGATTTCCACTTACTGCATTAAATCACATTGTTCACCTAAGATAGGCATTCAACATTAATTCATAATATAAGGGTATACTTAAGTCATATAGCATCTATGAATAGTCCTAGTAGGCATAATTACTTCACATATATCATAAAATTCTCATATTAGATTCATAAACTTTACATCCTTCATGTTATCTTAGCATGGTAACCTGATTCTCTTACAATCATCATTCTATGTCATGCATTGTACTTGGTTAAATGAATGTTATCATTAAGCCTACATATGTGTAAACATTTATATATAAGTAAACAAATTGGCGAAGTTGCATGTGATCACAAAAAATAAGCATTACATACCATGATTATGAGACAAAGTCTCGATGTCACATGTATGCATTTTATAAATAGAGTACATGAAATTTAGTGCACATGTTATAGTTCATATAACTTCTAGTACAATATTGTACGCTTTAGGGTCCATATATTCTCTGTGGAATCCCATCGGTGGAACCAACTCACACTGGCACTCATACGGGAACCTTCCTTAATTAATGTGAGACATCTCAATCATGTATTACAAAGCATGACATTCCATTTCATAAAAATAGTTTATAGTCGAAAGGAATTTAAGACAATAAAACAATAGGTCATTCCTCATGCTTACATCACATAAATGGAGCAATTAATGTATGTTTTACTTTATCTTGTGTATATTTTATCATCTTTAATAGCCTGCCTAAGTACTAGTTCAAAAGGTGGATAACGGGAGCAATAGATACCAGAAGGTAGCAAACTATGGATATCCAAAGATATTAAACAATGGATCCGGTCAAACAATGGTTCCAGCAAGGAACAAACTATAGACCCAAACAGGGTCGATCTGTAAGGCCCCTAACATAACCCTAATCTAATTTGCATATTTGAATGGGATTTTTATTTGATTAAGATTAAATTAAATGAGGAATTTGTATAAGTATGGGTCAAGAGGGGATAAATTATCATGTTATTATGTTATTTGCATGAAAATAAAATTTTAAAGCATGGTTTAATGTTAATTAAGGATGCAATTGAAGTAAAAAAAATATATTAATTTGAGGTAAATGTATTGTTTTGGAAACTCAAGGGTCAAATGTGGATAGAAATGTATGTTTAAAGGTCAATTTTATAGAAGGAATGAATTGCAAGGTAAATGTAAGACATGCAAATTTTCAAGGGACTAAAGAGGGGATTTTCTTTGTTGGTATAAAAAGCTTGAGTTAGTGGAGATGGAGGTGGCGTGTAGTTGAGAGCTGATCGGTATTTAAGGGAGAGAAAACCAGAAAATCTTTATCTCTTCTTTCTCTCATTCCCATTGATTCATCTCAAGCAATTAAATGATAATTTTAGTTGGTTAATCAAGAGTACAATGTATTAAACTTAAGGTAATTAAACTGTTAATTGAACCCTTCATCATCTTCTTCTTCTTTTCATTTTGAATGAGGAGAACGTTAACTGTGTACTGGAACTTGAATGTCGATGATTTTTGTGAAGGAGAAGAGGAAGGAAGGAAGAGCAAAGGAAAGGGTATTGCTAGAGGTTGAAGACATTGGCTTTTTTAGCCAAGGTATGGGAATTTAGGCTGTTCATATTGCATGTGGAATTGATTGCTGGAATTGGGTATGATTTACAGAATTTAAAGTTATGTTTTGTTGGATTTTAACTATATGAGGTTGAAGAACAAATTGTGTCCTTGCCGAGTCGTGAATATCTTCACGAGTCGTGAACTATTGTCTGACTCGTGAAGCTCTTCGCGAGTCGTTCATCTTCTTCTTTTGGGAATGTTGGGTTCACTCGTGAAGCTCTTCACGAGTCGTGAATTTTAGTCCGACTCATGAAACTCTTCACGAGTCATGAAGTGTAGCTTTTCTTCTCCACTCGTGAACCTCTTCACGAGATGTGAGTATTATTCTTATTAGCTTCACTCGTGAATCTCTTCATGAGTCGAACATTTCGTCACGACTGAATGACCTGTATGGATTATTTTGCTCATATGTTGAGCTATAGAGCAACAAATTGAATGATTCTTTTTGCATTGGAAAATAAACTTTTATACCTATATTTCATGTGAAGGAACCTAGACTTAAATCTGCCTTTAATTAAACGGAATTTAGGATTGAATCCGGACTAGTTCCCTAGATTGCACACAGAAATAGAATTTATAGTAATGGGCATATCTTTTTGTAGAGATGTTGAAATGTTACAAAATGAAATTCTGGAAAAATTAGAGACATGAAATTACAACTTTGATGAAGAAATGTTGGTTTAAATCCTTCTAAATTTTACATTATAAATTGTTCTAAATAACAGTCCACACGATTTGGTTTTAAAATAGCCTATAGTATTTTTCAGATAACTCAAGCTATAGGTCAGATATGGAGATGAATTTTGATGCTCTGGAAACTAGACACATAGGGGGACAAAATTGTGGAAGATCATCTTGATAAAAATGACTTTTTCCTTTCCAAATGTGGCTCACAAGTTGAGTCCAGAATGCTACCCTATACAGATTGTTCCTACACTTGACTTTATGATTACTAATTAAATCGAGACAAATAGTTATTTTTATGATAGTAAAATAAATTGGACAGGGCATGTAATATAACTATCAACGAAAGATTTATATGCATACATGTACATTCATTGTGTATATGAATAAAGATTAGTGATGAAATATCTAACCTATATATGTAATTAGACTTGTACATGATTGTGATATGCCTAATTGATGTGTACATATGTAATCCTATGACATGAAAGTGCACATGATCTGAATGATGATAAATGCATATATATATTGGAAAACATTCTTATAGGAATAAGCCTACTATATGCGAATGTACCTACAGGTATGTACATTTATGATTATGTACATGAGTGTATGAGCATGTAATTGCCCTATGGGATAGAAGATGTTGTAGCATGACTATGAACATGTGAGATACTTAATGAGAACATGATCAAGTATATGATATAATGATTATATGTCATGCCTATATGTCATGATACAAACTTATAGTCACACGAAATGGATGATCTAATTGTGTAACTTGGCTTATGAAATGTGCATATATTTGTTTATGCACCAGAGAACTTATAGTTTTACAAGACTCTATATATGTACAAATAGTATACTATGAATACAATCTTAATATGTGAATTGAACATGAATATAGTTCTGCCTGTGATAGAGTTTTAGATGTGGATAGATAGGCACCTATAGGGAAATTGCAGCAGCCATAGTTTGGCCCAATTAGGTCCATAGTATGTATGATCTCGTTTGGATCATGAACAGCCCTATTTAGGTTGATAGGCAACCCCGTTTGGGTCTGCTTGATCGGTCCACAGTATATTTTGTCCCCGTTTGGGTCTATAAATCCAATATCTTCGGATATCCTTCATTTTGGTACCGATGTGTATCCATAGTTCCCATTATCCACTGATAAAGCTAAGGCAGGCTAAACGTTATTCATAGTAATGATCAAATTAAACAGTTAAAGTTATTTGACTAAAGATTGATATTGTGGATTATATTGTTGGTTTGCCCGTAAGAATTATGTTTCATTTGAATATGATTACATGGGAAATTGCTGTCTATATGAATTATGAATATGAGAATATTTGTTACTCTTTTGGGTACAATGTTTAGGTACATGAGGATATGTTTTATGCTTTAAAGTATTTGTTATTAATGACATGATATGTTGTACATGTTATTTATAATACACATTGTATGTATATTTTGATGACCGTTGTGAGTGGTCATCCATCTATAGATATTCCCCACTAAGCTTTATAGCTTAGCACGGGTTATTTATCCATCTAGGTACTGTTAACAAGACTTTTGCTCAGGGATGATCTCTGCATCAGGAATGGCCAAATACCGACTGTTAATCTTGGTGTAGGATGTTTTTTTTTGTATTAGTATTATCATATGTTTTGCTTTATGGCCAGTTATGTCATAAAATGTGTATAACCTATGAGAAGTGTTGTAACTCACAAGTAGTAAAGCTAAGAAGAGTATGTGTGCATGTGATATACATAAAGTAATATTCATATAGTATAGTATACATTATACTAAGTATGAAATGCAATACAGGAATAGACTTGTAGCACATACATAAGTATATGAAACCGTATGACATGATTAAGGGTAAAATGATAGTTAAACAAATATATTGTATAAGCATGATTAATAGTAATTAAATTATCAGATAAATAGGGTTTTGCATAGAGGGTGCTACAATTTGTGGTATCAGAGCCTAGGTTTAGCCTTTTCTGGATAAAAATGAACCTAGGATTCTATAGTATGATATAGTATTTTGTTGGCCTGATGCAAAAGTCCCTGTTTTCTTATAGATTGAAGATGGAGAGCTCTAGAGATTCTTTTGAGGAATTGGCTGAAAGTAACAGGCTGGTTAGAACCAATCCCTCCAATCTTGGATCTTCATCATCCAATCCAAATGTGGTTCCAGCAGCCATCCCTGCAGAAGCATTGTTAAAGATATCACAAGATATGGCTCAAATTCTTTAAAGGATGACTACACCTAAAGCTCCAATATCTTAAATTAGGAAGCATGGTGCTGAAGAGTTTTTAGGCACTAATTTGGAACAGTATGAGGAAGCTGAATTTTTGTTGGAAAGGTTAGAGAGAATTTTTGATGAAATCCACTGTCCAGTGGGTCATAAGGCATCTTGTGCTGTGTCCTTATTATAGGGAGCTGCTTATGATTGGTGGAAGTTGGTGTTGAAGCAACCTCAGTTACCAGATCCTCTTACATGGGAATTTTTCACAGCTGAATTCAAGAAAAAGTATGTTACTGAGGCGTACAAGCAAGAGAAGTTAAAGCAGTTTCCCAACTTAAAGCAGAGAGTTATGTTTGTGGCTGGGTATGAGAAAGAATTCAGTCACTTGTGCAAATATGTTCCTGATTAGATGTTAACTGATGCTTTTAAATGTAGATAGTTTGAAGATGGGTTAAATAATCGTATCAGAGAAAAGTTAATTGGACCTACATCTTTGCAAGTGGTTAATTTCACTCAACTAGTTATAGCAGCCTTGTAAATTGAAAAGAATGAAATTGCAAAAAGGGAGAAAGTACAGAGAAGGAGTGGGTCCAAGGGTGGATCTTTCACAGGAAAGAGAGCTAGAGTAGCTCAAGGAAATCAGCCAGCTGAGTCTGGCTATAGTTCTGTAAAAAGGGATAGGAAACAAAAATCTTCTGCAGTGTCTAAGCTGGGAAAGGGAGCTTCAGGGAAACAGAGTGGGGGGCAACCTCCAGTTTGTCCCCATTGTTCTAGGCAACATTGGGATAGTTGTAGGAAATTGACTGGGTCATGTTTCAAGTGTGGTGGTACCGATCTCTTCATGGCAAATTGTCCTTCGAAGAGGGATCAGGGTTTTGGACAACTGGGCATTAGAGGAACTTACAATGCACCATCTTTAGGTAGAGGTAAAAGAAGAGGACATGGGGGATCGAGGCATCAGGGATCCCAGTCCAGGAACATTTTTGAATTAGTTGACAGGCCCACAGCTCCAGTTGTTCCTATTCGGGCTTATACAATGAAATCTAGAGAGGATCAGAGTGCTCCAGAAGTTATAGCTGGTATTTTCTCTCTGTTTGATTCTGACATGCTTGCACTGATTGATCCTGGTTCCACTCATTCTTATGTTTGCACTGGGGATATGGGTAGGAATGAGTCTACTGTACATGAACTGGAATATGATATATGTGTAACCAACCCTTTGGGTCACAATGTTGTTATTAATATAGTGCATAAATAGTGTCCTATTATAATTCAAGGGAAAGAATTTCTTGCTGATCTTATTGAATTGCCATTTCAGGAGTTTGATATTATACTGGGTATGGATTGGCTGTCTAGACATCATGCAGTGATTAATTGTGAAGCTAAAACTGTAACTCTTATTGGTGCTGATGGTAAAGAAACTATAGTTCAGGGCATTCGATCTAAACCCATAGCTAATGTAATAACAGCTATGCAAGCTAATCGATTTCTGAGAAAAGGGTGTGAAGCTTTCTTAGCACTTGTGCCTGATTCAAGAAAAGAGATTGTGAATCTCCAAGAGATTCCAGTGGTGAAAGAATTTCCTGATGTGTTCCCTGAAGACTTACCTAGTCTTCCACCTGAAAGGGATATTGAATTGTCTATAGAAATTCTACCTAGTACAGCTCCTATTTCGAAAGAACCCTACAGGATGGCTCCTTTGGAATTGAAGGAACTAAAGGTTCAACTACAAGAGCCACTTGATGAAGACTTTATTAGGCCTAGTGCATCACATTGGGGTGCACCGGTTTTATTTGTGAAGAAAAAAGATGGGTCTATGAGGATGTGTATAGATTACAGACAGTTAAATAGGGTAACAGTGAAAAATAAGTACCCTTTACCTAGAATTGAAGATTTATTTGATCAGTTGAAGGGTGCTGGAATGTTTTCCAAGATTGATTTGTGATCGGGTTATTATCAACTCCGAGTTAAGGATGTGGATGTTTCCAAAACAGCCTTTAGAACCCGATATGGGCATTATGAGTTTCTGGTGATGCCATTTGGGTTAACAAATGCACCGACTGCATTTATGGATCTTATAAATAGGGTATTTAGACCCTACTTGGATTAATTTGTTGTTGTGTTCATAGATGACATTTTGGTGTATTCGAGAAATGAAGCAAAACATGTTGAGCATTTGAGAATTGTTTTATAGACTCTGAGGGAGAATAAGTTATATGCTAAGCTGAGCAAATGTGATTTTTGGCTTAAGGAAGTTTCTTTCCTTGGCCATGTTGTATCTTTTGAAGGCATTAGAGTGGATCCAGCAAAAATTGAGGCTATAGTGAATTGGAAGCCGCCTCGAAATGTGACAGAAGTGAGAAGTTTTCTGGGCTTAGTAGGTTATTACTGTCATTTTGTGAAAGGCTTTTCAGTTATAGCTGCACCACTCACTAAACTATTGAGAAAGGGCATAAAGTTTGAGTGGACTGACCGATGTCAGGCAAGCTTTGATCAGTTGAAGAAATTTTTGACAGAGGCTCCAGTTTTGACACAACCAGTTACAGGAAAGGAGTATGCTATGTATAGTGATGCTTCTAGAGTTGGCTTGGGGTGTGTGTTAATGCAAGATGGTAAAGTAATTGCCTATGCTTCTAGACAATTGAAGTCGCATGAGCAAAACTATCCAACCCATGACCTAGAGTTAGCAACAGTGGTGTTTGCCTTAAAAATTTGGCGACATTATTTGTATGTGGAAAAGTACAGAATCTATACAGATCACAAGAGTCTTAAATATTTGCTCACTCAAAAGGAACTTAACTTGAGGCAGCGAAGATGGTTAGAACTGTTTAAAGATTATGATTGTATAGTGGATTACCATCCTGGCAAAGCTAATGTTGTAGCTGATGCCTTGAGCCGTAAGATGATGCCTGCTATGATTGCACATCACTGTAGATGGAAACTTACATATGATGGTGCTTTAATAGCACAGTTGAAGGTTAGACCTTGTTTGAAGCAAACAATGATCGATGCTTAGAAAACATGATGAAAGGTTGCAACAGATTTCGAAGTCTTCATATGAAGGGACCCAGTCTGAGTATTCAGTGAAAGAGGATGGGGGTGTGTATTACCAGAATAGATTATATGTCCCTGATGACAAAGAATTAAGAAGAAAAGTATTGAATGAGGCTCACAATACAGTATTTACTATGCACCCTGGTGGGAATAAGATGTACTAGGATTTGAAACAATGTTATTGGTGGCCTGGCATGAAGAAAGATGTGGTAGCATATGTCTCCAAATGTTTGACTTGTCAGCAGGTGAAAGCAGTGCACCAATTACCCTCTGGTTTGTTGAACCCCATCCCAATTCCACAGTGGAAATGGGAGGATATTACCATGGGCTTTGTAACAGGATTGCCCCTTACATAGAAAAAGCATGATGCAATTTGGGTTATAGTTGATAAGCTGACTCAATCAGCTCATTTCATACCAGTTCGGATGGATTACCCTATGGATAAACTGGCAAAACTTTATGTAAATGAGATTGTTAGACTGCATGGCATTTCGGTGTCAATAATCTCTGAGCGAGATTCGAGATTCACATCGAGATTCTGGCAGAGTTTGCAACAAGAACTAGGAACTCAGCTCCGTTACAGTACCGTATTCCATCCTTAGACGGATGGTCAATCTGAATGAGTTATCCAAATTTTAGAGGATATGATGAGAGGATGTGTTTTGGATTTTGCAGGAAGTTGGGATAGATATTTAGCTTTAATGGAGTTCGCTTACAATAACAGTTATCAAAGGAGCATCGAGATCGCACCTTATGAGGCCTTGTATGGTCGAAAATGTAGAACTCCTGTTTACTGGACTGAATTGTCAGAGCGTAGAGTCATTGGTCCATATATTGTTAAAGATACAAAAGAAAAGGTACAAGTTATCAAGCAGAGATTGAAGGATGCTAGCAATAGACAGAAGTCATATGCTAATTTAAAAAGAAAAGACATTGATTATCAAGTGGGTGACAAAGTGTTTTTGAAAGTGTCCCCTTGGAGAAAAGTATTGAGATTTGGGAAAAAGGGTAAATTGAGCCTGAGGTTTATCGACCCCTATGAGATTCTTCAAAGAGTTGGGCCAATGGCATACAGGTTGGCGCTCCCTATGGAACTAGCCAAACTCCATGATGTGTTTTATGTTTCTATCCTTCGGAGGTATCGATAAGATGAATCCCATGTGATACCAGTTCAAGATGTGCAAGTATAGCCAGATTTCACTTATGATGAAGAGCCTATAGCAGTTCTAGCTAGAGAAGTTAGACAGCTAAGAAATAAGAAAATTCCACTTGTTAAAGTGCTCTGGTAACATCACAATTTACAAGAAGTTACTTGGGAGCCAGAAAGAGTTATGAAGGAACAACATCCTCACTTATTCAAAACAGGTATGAATTTTGGGGACGAAATTCTTAAGGGGGAGAGAATTGTAAGGCCCCTAACATGACCCTAATCTAATTTGCATATTTAAATGGGATTTTTATTTGATTAAGATTAAATTAAATGAGGAATTTGAATAAGTATGGGTCAAGAAGGGGTAAATTATCATGTTATTATGTTATTTGCATGAAAATAAAATTTTAAAGCATGGTTAAATGTTAATTAAGGGTGCAATTGAAGTAAACAAGTATTAATTTGGGGTAAATGTATTGTTTTGGAAACTCAAGGGTCAAATGTGGATAGAAATGTATGTTTAAAGGTCAATTTGAGAGAAGGAATGAATTGCAAGGAAAATGTAAGACATGCAAATTTTCAAGGGACTAAAGAGGGGATTTTCTTTGTTTGTATAAAAAGCTTGAGTTAGTGGAGATGGAGGTGGCATGTAGTTGAGAGCTAATCGACATTTGAGGGAGAGAAAACCAGAAAATCTTCATCTCTTCTTTCTCTCATTCCCATTGATTCATCTCAATCAATTAAATGATAATTTTGCTTGGTTAATCAAGAGTACAATGTATTAAACTTAAGTTAATTAAACTGTTAATTGAACCCTTCATCATCTTCTTCTTCTTCTTTTCATTTTGACTGAGGAGACCGTTAACAGTGCACTAGAACTTGAATGTCGATGATTTTTGTGAAGGAGAAAAGGAAGGAAGGAATAGCAAAGGTCATATCAACTATACAATACATCACACTTATAGAACTCATGGATAGTTCTTGATGACATACCTAGTTACTACTGGCTATGAATAGTTTCCCTATTCTTACACTTATTCACATTGAGACATAAACACACACATATATAGCAACACTCAAGCATTTATGATCCATATAATAAGATAAGTAGGTTCTCTTACAGCTTAAGGTCAACACTTATTCATATTTAATCCCTTGATTCACTTTCATGATTTACCAGATTAGAAACAACAAGTTATACACTTTAACATAGTCGTATATACTTTAATCATCTTACTTGTATCTTTCATCTTATAACATTTTATACTTAGGTAAGTTGTGTGAGGCTATTTCATCTTAGTCGTTAGCACACTACTTGCAGACTTGTGGTTTTCATATTATGTCATTAGGCATGATTAAATAAGCAAGTAGGTTCCTTTACATCAAAGCTCATCATTAAATTCCTATTATAGCTTAAAGCATAACCAAACTTCTATAGTGTCATATTTAAGTGTCAACTACTATTCCATCTCTTTATTTTAAACATGTAACATTGCAACTATCTTCTTATTAATACTAGGCTAAATCATAGTATTTTCATGCCGTTGTAAAGGATTAACAATTTATAGCTTTTGAGGATAATTTACTTTGGAATAGTACATACCTTATATCATACTATATAGGGCATATTAAATATCATATCATCTTGCGATTACCATATTTCTTCTTACTCTTCATAGTTTTGGGCTATTAGGCAATAAACACATATTAGCCACCTAATTAATCGCATTTATGTCCTTTAAACTTCTATAACACATTATCTTATTTTCATGCCTTTCTAAACCATATCTTTATAGACTTTAACACTAGAGAGAGAGTTTCTTAGTTTATTAATCCATTGGTATTAACTAGCGTAACAACCAACACTTAATAACCATTTATAGTTCATTTTACTTACAGTTAGGCAATTCACCTCCACTCGTGTTCTTAATAATCTCATGGACCATATAACATTATGATCAATATCTAAATACATGGCTTAATCTTGGGATGAGAGTATACTCAATAGAGTGAAAGGAGTATGTAAATGAAGAAAGGCCATGAATGGCCGTGCATGAGAGTGAGGAATAAAGCATGATTGGCCATGTACTTCAAGGGAGAAAACCCATGATTGGCCGTGCATTACCAAGAAAAAATGCATGCTTGGCTGTGTATTGAGAAGAAGAATAACAAGTGGCTGTGCATTCTCAAGAATAAAAGAGTGGGTGGCCGTGTATTTTCATGAATAAAGGAGTGAGTGGGTGTGTAATCTCATGAAGAAAATGATGAGTGGCCGTGTATTTTCATGAAGAAAGTGATGAGTGGCCATGTATTTTCATAAAGAAAGTGATGAGTGGCCGTGTACATCAAAGGAGAAACATGGTGAGTGGCCACTCATTTTCATGAAGAAAGAGTGAGTGGTCGTGTACATCAAAGGAGAAACATAGTGAGTGGCCACTCATTTTCATGAAGAAAGAGTGAGTAGCCGTGTATATCAAAGGAGAAACATGGTGAGTGGCCACTCATTTTCATGAAGAAAGAGTGAGTGGCCATGCATGGAGAAGAAGAACAAGAACCCAAAAATCCCAATTATACAGACATGAATTTAAATCACAAATCTCACCTTCCCACTTACTTAAATGATCATTTAAGTTACTAATCATGTTATAATCATCAAAACTTACTAAATTGAACCCTTAATCTCATTAAGAAAACACATACAATAAGAGAGGGAAAACATATATAGTAACCATTCCAAAAAATAAATCTCGTACCTTAAAATCAAGCTTCATCTCCTTCAATCCTCAAGATCCAACTCTCCTACTCATGGTTCCCCTCTTCTCCTTCATGAAGCCAAACACCAAAACCCTAGTTTCTTCAGACCATAGAGAGAGATCCCTTAAAAATGCTGATACTCACATCTCCATAAACCCTAAATAGGTGAGTGGGGGAAATATCTTCCCCAAGGAAATTTCCACAATGCCCCTAAGCACAAATAAACCCCCATTATTTCAATTCCTTTCAACTTAACCCTAAGACTTCTAATTTAATTTCAATTACATACGTCCTTAAAATTACATCTTACCCATATCTAATTACATACATGCTGAAATTACCAAAATACCCCTCTTGGGACTTAACCTCGATAATTTCAAAATAATCCAATTTTGCCTCATTTAACGGTAATCCTCATTAATTAACTATAATTCGATTAGGGCCATGATTGGATCCTCACAGGAAAGGAAGTTCCGTGGACGGCCATCTGTGTGGCCTTTTCCCATCTGTCACGCGAGAAATATATAGAGATAGGCAAAACGCAAAGATAAGTAGGAAATTATAAATCTCAAACTTAAAGCCTAAAAATACGTATTTTTACATCCTAAAACATGCCAAAACTATTTAAAACATCAAGATGCATTTAAATCATGCTAAAAACAGTAAATCAACAATAGAAACAAAATTTTAACTAAGAAACATATTACACATCAACTAATAACTAAATCCTAGATCATCGAATTCTATTTATTTTATCACACTTAAAGCATATTTATAATTACAAAAATAAGTTAAATAGTTAAACAAACACGTAATCATGGCATTAACACCAAGTAGAATTAAACCAAACACATATTCACAATGAACACCAAGAAAGAAAGAGAGAGAAAGCAACCTAAAATATTACCCTCAGGAGGAATGGCTTTCTATAACGCTGTAATGCACTCTTTAAGTTTTGATTAGGGGTGTTCAAAACCCGACCCTACCCAAATAACCCACTGAACTAGGAATTTAGGTAGGGTTATTAAGGTCGAGTAGGGTTGGAGATTTTAAGATTTTTGGGTTCGGGTTAAGTTAAAACCCTTATAAACCTAACCCGCCTGAAAACCCAGCACCTATTAAAACTCTGCATTTTGATAAACCCCTAAATAGCCTTTTTTCCTTCTATGATTCTACTACCCAAATATAAAATCCTTAATATTCCAATTCGATTCTCCTCTCTACTTTTTGCTTATCCTCTCCTCGTCGCCACCCTTGCCCCTTATCGTCGCTGACTCCTGATCTTCAATCTCCATCATCTTCGACATTCGCACTTCAACAATAGTGAGTTAATTTCTTCTTTGTTCTTGATCTACTGTTGTGCATGTTTAGCTATTGGCTTTATCTGGTGGTTTTTCATCTTCATCATTTTTGGATTTACTTGTTTTCATCTTCGTTCTTAGCTTGATCTACTATACATATGCAGCTATTAGCTTGATCTATTGGTTTTTCATCTTTATCTTTTTTGGGTTTAATTTTTTTCATCTTCGTTCTTGGCTTGATTTGCTGTACATGTGTAGATAGTAGCTTGATCTAGTGTTTGTACATGTGTAGCTATTAGTTATTGAGAGCTTTATTTACAGCTAAAACTTTACTTGTTTTCTTTACAAAAAACCAATTTTGGGTTTTCTATGAAGTGCCTTGTCATTGCTTTTATTACACATCTTATGGGTCTTGGTTAATCTAACTTCCATTTTTGGTATTGCTTCAAGCTATCTTTCAATCCCTTTAGAATAGTAAAGTATTCATTTTTTCCTTCTGGGGCTGTTCTATTTTGTGTTTTTGTTAAGATTAAATTACTTTATCATCATTGAGGGGGCTTTGAGATTTGGTGCTTTATGGGATGCGTAGAAATTAATGCATTACTTTATCATCATCTGATCCTAAAATTCTTATCGACGGATGCAAATTGATACATAGGTAATTAGAAAAAGAGTTTTAATACAAAATCATAATTAAATTTTCAATTTACAACTAAAACTCTAACACTCGAAATCTAAAATTTAGTTGTTATAGCTTTATTGAACAGCTCTTTTATTTTATTAATATAAATTGATTTATGGTAACAATATGGTTTAATTGAGAAATAAACTCATATTTGGCTTGAGAAAAATAAATTTAATACATGGCCTGAAAAGTTTAGTTTAGGTCTTATCCTTTGGTAGTTCTTGGCTTTTTTTAGTTCACAAATTAACCACTTATTGTCTTACATTTATGGCTTTGCTTATCCGTGGATAAAAATGATTTACATGTGCTTCAGGAAAAATCTACAAGTAGCTAATTTAGTTTTTAAATTCCATTAAAAGCAAGCTAAATGTCTTCATTTTCTTATTAAAAAATGAAAGCTCCAAGAAATTGAGTCCATGCAAAGAAATGCTAGAAGATTATTATTATTATTATTATTATATTAAATCATTAAATATTTGTATTTATGGTTAAATAAATCTCTATTGACTACACATAGCTGCTAATAGAAATTTTAATGCATTACTTTGGTGCTTATTTAGATGTATGGCCTTAATTTATAAGAAGTAAAAAGTATCCTGGTACAATGGTACTTAGTTTTTTTAGAAATTAAACCACGAGTAACTTGTTACATGTTTTTGAGATGTCTTATTATTTTCTTACACAAGTTGTTATTAATTGAAAGTGAATGTAAATGTATGCATAAATTAATAGTTAAAACTACATGTATAAGTTTTATAATTTAAGTGATATATATATATGATGTTACTGAAAATTTTCATGCTTATATTCCAATACTCCATTAAAAATTCTAAATTTTTTCATGTCTTAAATTTGTAGATGTCTCAATGACACAGAGACAGTGCCTCAGCAACACAATTCAAGACACATGCTCCACCCGAGCAACTGAACAATACATGTGAGGTGACAAGTGCTTTTATAGGAGGTTCAAAGAAAAGAAAGGCACCCTCGCCAAGATCTATTGTTTAGGAACATTTCACGCAAATATATGATGTTAATGGCGTAAAAAAAGGCAAGTGTGAACATTATGGTAAAGAATTTTATTGTGATCCTAGAAAGCATGGCACTCCTACACTTAAGAATAATATCAATAATTGTAAAATGCACCCATATAGTGTAGAAACAAGGCAAACACAATTGTCTTTACAACCAACTTCTTATATTGATGGTAGCTCTACTGGGCCACTAACTAATTGAAAATTTGATCAAAACTACAACAGAAAGTATCTTGCTTTGATGATTATACTTTATGAACTTTCTTTTAGTTTTGTTAAGGGAGAAGGGTTTAGGAAATTTGTTGCTAGTCTGTGTCCCTGGTTTAAAATGCCATCTAGATCAACTGTGACATGTGATATTAATCAGTTATATATTGATGAGAAAAAATTGAGAGTATTTATTAAAGAGCATTCTCATTCTATTTGTATAACCACTAATACATGGACTTCCATACAGAATATCAATTACATGTGTGTGAAATTTCATTTCATTGACAATGATTGGAAATTGCAAAAAAATCTTAAACTTTTATACAGTCGGTAGTCATAAGGATGAGATGCTTGCACCGGATCTTAAAAGGTGTTTTAAAGAGTGGGGACTTTATGATAAAGTGTTTTGCATTATAGCAGATAATGCAAAACCAAATGATTTTAAAAAATAAGTTTGTAGCAAAAGGGATTGTTATTTCAAAGGGGAAATACATTCATGTGAGATGCATTGCTAACATACTTAATATTATCAACCAAGAAGAATTGAAAGATGTTCAACTTTCTATTAAAAAGTTTAGGAATGCTTGTAAATATATCAGATCATCACCTGTTAGATTAAAGAAATTTAAAGAATGTTGTGTGGCTGAGGGACTTCAGTGTTCAAAATCATTGTATTTAGTTGTGGCAACCAGATGGAACTCCACGTATTTAATGTTAAGCACTGCACATGAATATGAAAAGGTTTTTGAATATTTTGAGATTGTGGATCCATACTTTAAAATTGAATTTGGTGCATGGCTACATGAGGAATATGGTAATAATTTGGGTGGTGTGCCTATTTATATTGATTGGAAGATTGTAAAGAGAATGTCAACCATGTTGAAATAATTTTATGTAGCTACTTTGTATATTTCTGGTTCATTTTATCTCACATCTAACACATATTGGACTGAAATTAGTGATTTGTACACTAAGTTGTGTGATTGGAAAAGTAGCAGTGATGTTGAGTTAAAGAAAATGGGATAGAAAATGTAAATTAAATTTAACAAGTATTGGGGAGACTATGATAAAATGAATAAAATCATTTACATGGCTTCTATCTTGGATCCTAGGGAAAATTTTGAGTATACGAAGGATGTTTTTGTTATGATTTATGGCGATCAGATGGAAAAGTATATATTTAATGGTGTGAAAATTACCATGTATGAGTCGTTTGAGGAATAAAAGAAAAAACTGCAACTTGATTGTAATCAAGAAGTTGAAATTCGAACAAGCACAATTTCAACTAGATCTGATATTGGGGAAAAAGGAATTTTAAAACAAAGAATCAAGCGTGTAAGGGTAGAAAGTGGTGTTGCAGGGGATAAAAAAAAGTGAGTTGGATTTGTATTTAAATAAAGTAGTGTATGAAGATGATAAGGGGAATTTTGACTTGTTGAAGTGGTGGATGTTGAATGCAAAATGATTTCCTATCCTTTCTCACATGGCTAGAGATATTCTAGCAGTCCCAGTTTCTACAGTAGCTTCGGAGTCAGCATTTAGCACTAGTGGGAGAGTGCTTGATCCATTTAGGAGTTCATTAACTCCTAAAATTGTTGAAACTTTGATATGTATGCAAGATTGGCTCCGAGGATCTAATGAACACATAAAGATTGAAGAAGATTTGGATGTCATTAAAAAAATTGAGGATGTTATGTATTTTTTTTATTTTTATTTAATATATTATATTATTATTTCTTGAGTATTGATTTTATAATTATTTATCCAATTTATAAAGTTGGATAAATTTAATGAGAGTCAACTTAAAGCTAATCATGAGGCATCATCAAGTGCTAATCAGGAAACATCATCAAGCATTAATCAAAAAACATCACCATCAACAAATTTGGAGAGTATTAATCTAGATGATTGAATTAATAGTACAGTAAATTTAACTTAAGCATAATTTATGTTTCATTTTGTTTGCTATTTGTTATTAATTTCATATTTTATTATTTCTCATATATAATTTATATATTAGGTGGACATGAAGAAATTGAAGATCAAAGATGGTAGCATTCCTTTATGACAAATTTTATCTTTGTGTTTGGATAATTATTTTTGAATTATTATATAATATGTGTTTGAAGAATTTTTAAATTGTTAGTGGTTAATTATTATATAATGTTTGTTTGAATAATTTTAAAATATTTTATTTATTGTAATTTTAATTTTATATTCATAAACAATGATTTTTTATTTAATTATTTATTTGGGTTTTAATTTAATTTTTTTCATGTAAATTGAAATAGAAAAAAATTATTTTTTAATTTAAAAAATAAGTTCGAATTATTCATGTGAGGCCCAAATTTTTAAAGGTTATTCGGGTAGGGACCCGAACTATTCATAAGGTCTGGTAGGGTTGGGATTTAGGAGGAACCCGACCCAAACCCATCTGATGAACATCCCTAGTTTTTATCCATTGATCTTCATTGTTATAAAGTTTAAAAACATTTTGTGTGGAGGAAAAAGATGTGTGAAACGAGGTCTTATACCTAATAATGGAAATCAGATCTTCTACCTTGAGTGGCTGCCCTTTGTTCTTAGAAAACTTAGAATGTTTTCCTTTCTTTTTGATATAGGGATTTAGGTATTTAAACCAAGGAATCTTTTCAAAAACAAAAATCCATTGAAATCTACCTTGAAATCTCTTTGAAATCCCTACAAATCTACCCTTTAAAACTAAAATTTGACCAAGTTTTAAATGCTACTGAAAATGTGCAAATTGATGGAAAATTCTAAGTGATAGCCATCTTTAAATGACAGACGGTCGACACTCAAAATGACCACCGACAGCCATCCCTTCATGATAGACGGCATCTATCATAGGAAAGACTCCAAAAGTAAGATTTTCAAACCCATTTTTTAAACTCTAGAAATGTAAAGTTAAAACTTTACAAAATGTTTAAGAAAAAAAAAGTGAAAATGATGGACGAAATCCAGAGTTTGCGCTTTTTGTTTGAAATATGAAAATTTCCTCATCATCGGGTAACTCTGATTTGGGTTGTCTCAGGAACCAGTGTCTATAGTTGCCCTTAATTTTGGGAACTTAGTGCACTAGTGCCTAAGTGAGCCAAAATTTAGAGCAAAAAGAAAAAAGATGCATACTTGAGGCAGCAAAACTCTAGAAGTTGATTGGTTTGCAACCCCTAAGAAAGTCTTCTGGTTATTGATGATTTGCGACCTATGAAAAAGTCTTCTTTTGGTAACTGGTGACAAGGTCTAGTTTTGGTGACCCATTGGAAAGTCTCCTTTTGGCAACTTGGTGACCTATGGAAAGTCTTCTTTTTGTCTTGTAGAGGAGTTGGGATTTCAACCGTAGGTAGGCTTGGATTTTAACAGAAGGTAGGCTTGGATTTTAACTGTAGGTAGGCTTGGATTTTAATAGGAGGTAGGCTTGGATTTTAACTGTAGGTAGGCTTGGTTTTCAACCTTAAGTAGGTTTGGGTTTCAACCGTAGTAGGCTTAGATTTCAATCATAGGTAGGTTTAGATTTCAATCATAGGTAGGTTGGGATTTCAACCGTAGGGAGGTTTAGATCGTCAATAGCAGGGAGGTTAAGATTGTCAACCGTAGGGAGGCTTGGATTTAGGTTTGGTGTGGAGAACCAATGGCTTACTAAGGATGTTTTTTTTATCTTGGTATAGGATTTTTCTTGCATGGTCACAATTCAAGACTTAACAGCAAAGACATGTTGAGTTCATAGTGAGTACACTATATAGCTTACTTCCTATCAACTCCAGCGAGAATGGCAATTGGCATCCTCGTACTATGTAATTCATTGTCTTTCCAAATGACTTGCTTTCATAAAATAATCCAAAAGGTTGTGTCGTACAATCACTAGCAATGTTTGTTGCATGGAAGCTCAGTTTGACACACTATAGTTCTCAAGTGCAGTAAGTAAGAATTTCATGTGCTTTAGCACTAATTTAATGCTTTATGGGTAGGATAAATTTATTTAATTCTTCTAAGTTTAAAGCATTTTCATGTGCCATTAGATACAATCTTAGGAAGATGTGTATTTAAGTTCATTTCGTTTTATGTGTGAACAACTTCATGTTCTGATGTCGGTGTGGTATATGACATTTTTTTATAGATTTTTGAAATTTTCTTAGTTTAAGGATTTAGCCTATATCTGCAATCCTTCTATTGTCTGACATCAAAATTCTTTCTTTTTTTATACCTTTATAAAGTGAAAAGTGAAAACTTCCTTTAATTGGATATTGCTCCTATTCTTTTACTATATATGTTACTTTTTTAATGTGCCTGTGAGCTTATACTATGTTGTTTTCTTTTATAGTTCTAGAATTTGGCTAGGAAACATAAATCGTGCTTAGGTTAAACCTCATGAGCTGAGATTTACTATGCTGCTATTTGTTTTGTTATTTCTGCCCTTCCACAAAACTATGCTATATGTGCTGACAAACAGATGGATATGTATATTTACGAGTCATCCATTTTGCAAGCAATTCCTTTTCTTATCAATTGTCCAACATGTTTAAGAAACTTTTTGAATCTCTTTTGTGAGCTTTCTTGCTCTCCACGTCAGAGTTTATTTATCAACATGACTGATATTTTGAAGGTCAGGAGTTATTGCCAACCAATTTTCATGCTTGCTTTTATTAGAGCATTATGTGTTGCTAATCTTAACCCATTAAGTATTACATTGCATCTCATTTCATTTATTATTAGTAAAAAAATGGAGTCAATTTGTTACTATGTTTTGTGCAATAATCTGTCCACCTAGATTACATCATCGTGGCAGTTACATTTTTTTCAACCCATCATACTGCAAACATGCTTTTTTTGTTGTAGTTCTATTTTATATACAATATTGTTGTTACATATGCCTTTTTTATTTTCCAAACATGGTTGTTAAGCTTGTTTTTGGTTGTGATAACTTGTGTTTGTAATGGATAAAAATTTCTTAAGTAGCCCCTTACCCATCTTGATATTAGGGTTTTCTTTTTTATTTTTTGCTGCTCATTAAGTGCAAGAATCTGATTTGGCTCTCTCTACTTCTTGAAATATTAGTCAAGGGTACATCCTTTTACCAATCATTAGCAACTAAGGATCAGTAATTAGCAAATAAGGATCAATAGCCCACCACAGACCCTTCCGCCATCCTTGACAGCCATGGTACATCCTAGTGGATAGTAAATTTACATGGACTATTTTAGATAATTTTTTCTATAGTACTACAAAGTATTACGCACAATACCGATATTGGTATTGTTTGCATAGCAATTAGAAATATATATTTTTTGTACACCTGCAAAACGTTGTGCACTAACAAATATATTTGCAGAGCAGTTATAATGTATATACTATTTTTATTATATATTAAAATTATTAATTAATATATATCTTTAGTTTAAATTTTAGACTTTTTGTATTGAATTTATCGTGTTTAATTTGTGATTTGCAAACAAAAAATATATAATTTCTGAAAAAATTATAAAAAATTAAATAGAACAATTTTAGGTTACTGACAAATTACAAATGAAAAAATTCATCGCTGCTATTTTAATAAATTTAATATTTTTATTAAATATATTTGCCAACAAAAAATACCAATAAAATATCTGTCATTGTTTATGCTAAAATAAATTAATATTCTAGTATTAAATTTACTGACGGTTCACTAACCCAATATTCTATCGATAGACAGTTAATGCAATAAGACATCGGATGGATTTTTAATAAAGTTACTGACATAATTTTTTTTTATAATTCCATCAATAATGTTTACTAAAGGAATTTTTCACCGGTAAATTGTTACCTACGTGTGTTGCATTCGTCAAAAAATCATAAGGTCATTTTTCGTCGGTAAAAAACAAAATTCCATCAATAAAGTTCATAGGTAAAATGATTTTTTTTATAGTGCATCTAAAGGTGCTCTTCTCTCCTTTCTTGTGTAGCAACTTGTATATACAGAATATCATGCGCATGTGTGAAACTATGTATATGTATGATAAGTGTGAATTATATTATGTTTTTAATATGATTTTATGTGGTTAATGGAGTTAATTTAGTGATTTTAGGTTTAGATAGTTAGTTTGTGTGTTTTTAGGCTTAATTGTTAGTTTTGGTGTTTTTCAAGGCCAAATTGAAGAGAAAAGAAGCTAAAATGCAAAAAGAAGAAAATTAGGGGCAGAATTGGAATTAAAGAGGAATCTGGCTTTCACTCGTGAGAAGCAGCCATGAATCACTCGATTGAGTGATTTCCTCAATCGACTAAGTGATTTCCTGACTCGGCTAAGTGATTTGGCACTCTTCAGAGTGAATTTGGCACTCATCTAAGCAGAAATTACATGTTTTACTGTAAAGAAACACTCTCTCGAGCAAAAGAACCACTCTCTTGAGCAAGTGAAGCACTCTCCCTAGTGGATGTCCAATTTAGGCGATAAAGACCTTCCTATTTCACTAAAACACGAATTCTTCCAAGATAGGAAGTCATAGGAGGCATAAAACTATTCCTTGGGAGGCTATAAAAAGGACTGAAGACACCAAAACTAGGGAGAGCACCTTCGATACGAATTTTCTTTAATTAGTTTACATTAGCTTAGGTTTAATATTGTAAGATACAAAAGCTTGGAGTTTAAAAGCCTTGCTTGGAGTTATATAGAATTGTCAAGGGAGTTTCTTGCTTCTATGAGTTTGTATCAACTTTATTTACTTTGTTTGGTTTTTATTATCAAGTGTGAGTAGTTTTCTTAACTTTTGCTAAAGGATACTTGAATCCTTAACTTTTATTGTAATGATTTAGCTATGCTTTCATTTAATGCAAGTTGATTATTTCTTAGTTCTTGAGCAATTTCTTATCTTTGGGTTGTATTGTGTCATTAATTAACATATTGAATAAATGGTTGATGATTGATTTCAATTTCAATCTATGATATGTATGTTCTTAGGTTAATTCATTGGTATTGGTGTATGGTTATGTTTGAATAAGAGATAATTGTATGTTATTAAAAGTGGATTAAAATTAAGAAAAGTTGAACTAAGAATAGATTGAAGTTAAATTTGCTTGAAAAAGAGTTTAATAGATGTTTAGGAGTCAAAACTAGATCTTTATGCTAAGTGTTAATTTGTTCTTGATAAAAGGATTTAATATTTATAACAATAGTCTGAATAAGCTATTTGTCTTTATATTTCTAGTTTTACATAGTCACTTGTATTTTTTTTAGCTAAGTCATTGCAATATCAGTTAAGGTGGATAGTCCTTTAGCAGATGTTGCCTTTAGTATTGATTTTTACCAACTTTTAGTAATTGTTTTGTTTAAAATTAATTTTAATTGTTTAAATTTTATTTCTTAGTATAATTCTCTTATCATCATCACAAAACTTAGGATTTCTTTTATTCTTTGCACATGATTTTCACTCTAAAATTTGAAACAAGTTGCATTTTCACAGTTTTCCTAGGGTTTGATATTCAGGGTCTTAATTTATATTTTTCAATATTACTAGTCAATCTAGTACATTTACTAGACACCAGTCAAGTTTTTGGCGCTGTTGTCGGAAAAATATTAGCATTTGTTTTTAGATTCGAAAGTGAATTTTTGTGTTTCTTTCTTCTTTCTTATTCTTCATTCTTTATTAATTTTATTTTTTTATTCTTTGCAAGTGTCAATAGTTTATGATAAGAGGCGAGCCAATTTTCCCTATTGATCCTAAAATTTAGAAGACATTTCATAGGATTAGGAGATTAAGGTAAAGAGAGATGAATTTAGAAGAGCAAGAATAGAATAACCTTAATAACCACGATCTATATGATCCACCAATAAATGATTCACACCCTAGGATAGAAGGGCAGGTTAACCAAGCTTAATGGGATGGGTTTAGGCCTAGAACCATTAGAGATTGTGCTATACCTAGGTGAAATGAGGATCATAGAACTATTAGGATACCTTACAATCAACATTTTGAGATAAAACCTGCCATTATAACCATGGTCCAAAAGAATCAATTTTCTAGATCTGAAATAGCGGACCCCACTCAGCATTTAGACATCTTTCTAGAAATCAGTGATACAGTTCAAATACCAAATGTGTTTATGGATGCCATTAGACTTAATTTATTCTCGTTTACTCTCATTGGTACAACAATGGACTAGTCGCAAATGCTACCAAGTCAATTAATTCAGTCATGGAAACAAATGCAAGAAAAATTCTTATGACGCTTCTTCCCTCCTACAAAAACTCTAACATTAGGAATAACATCCATAATTTCCAACAATTATATGAGAAACCATTCCATGAGGCTTGGAAAAGATCTAGAAGACTCTTAAAGAGTTATCCATAGTATGAAATTATTGTTCATCAAGTGATGTCTATTTTCTATACAAGTGTGAATCAGTCTACAAGATCTCTCCTAGATGTAGCTTTAAATGGAATTTTCATGAACAAGATCCCTGAAGAAGCTTTCTTACTCCTAGATGAGATGGCTACCAATGATGCTCAATGGGCAAGTGTAAGAAACACACAGAAAAAGCAAGTTATACACAGTGTGGATGAGGTAGCCATGCTAAGGGCACAATTAGATGCATTGACAAAACAAGTAAGTGGTTTACAAGTTAAAAATATGTCATCTTTATCTTATGCTGGAACACAAGTAGCATCTGAGATTAAGAATGAGGAGAGTGTAAGAATATTAGTAGAAGAAGTAAATGCATTGAATCCTTATAGCAATACTTATAATCCTGGGTGGAGAAATCACCTTAATTTCTCATGGAAAGAGGGGAATAATGCATCTTCATCTAGTAATCAACCCAGGGCTCCATTTAATTAGAATATAGTCTCCCCTAGTAATAGCCACCCACCTAACCAAGCATCTACATATCAACCCCTAGGCTTTTAAGCTAGACCCTAACCCACACAGGATAGAAAACCCAATTTAGAGGAAATGTTTGCTAATTTTATGAATGTCCAAACTAATTTTATGTCTAATCGGGATGCTAAATGGAAATCATAAGAAATTAGGATGAGAAATCAAGATGCTTCTATTAGAAATCTAGAAAATCAAGTAGGACAACTTGCTAACTCTATCTCAAATAGGACACATGGCACTTTTCCATCTAATATGGATAGAAAACCAAAGGAAGCCAAAACAATTATCTTGAGAAGTGGAAAAGAGGTCAAGGAAGTTGAAAATGGTAAGCACTCTTCAGATTTCAAGGAACCGACACCGGAGGTAAGTATTTCTGAACTAAATAATGAGAAATCACATATTGTTGAGAAGAGCAAAGGTAAGGACAAACTTGTTTCTACTGTGCTTGATGAGTCTAAATTACCTTATCCATCTCTAGCTAGGAAGGAAAATTATAATGAGCAGTTAACTAGATTTTTAGACATGTTTAAAAAGTTGCATGTAAATTTGCCATTTGCTAAAGCTTTGTTACACATGCATAAATATGCTAAGTTTATGAAGGAATTATGTTCTAATAAGAAAAGGCTAGAGGGTGTAGGAACAATTCAATTATCTAAAAATTGTAGTGCAATTTTAATGAATAAAATTCCTGAAAAACTAGAAGATCCTGGTAGTTTCACTTTACCATGCGAATTAGGAGGGAATTTTGTTGGACATGCATTGTGTGATTTGGATATTAGTATTAATTTAATGCCTTGTTCAATTTTCAGGAAATTGAATTTAGGTGACATCAAGGAAACTTAAATGGCACTATAATTGGTAGATAGATCAATAAAGAGACCTAAGGGTATTATTGAGAATTTATTAGTGAAAGTGGGAAACTTTATATTCCCAGTTGATTTTGTAGTCATGGATATGAAGGAGGATCGAAAGGTACCTTCGAGAGTAGGAAGGCCATTTTTTAATACAGCAAAGGCTTTAATAAATGTACATGGACAGACAGATACCTTAAGGTTCAATAAGGAAGAAATGATTTTCAATGTGAATAAAGTAATGAAACACCCTTCCTATGATTTTAAGGAGTCTGTTTACTTCATAGATGGTATTCAAGAATGTGTAAAGGAAAATCAAGTGGAAATTTTACTGAATGATGAGTTTAAGAATTGTTTAATGAATCTAAGGAATAAGGAGGAAATGGAGAAGAAGGAAAAAGAGCTAATAAAGGAGTTGGAAAAAGAACATAAAGAGGAAAGAATAAAAGATAATGAACCATCCCTTCTTAAGGGAGATTCTGAACTTAAAACTCTTCCCTTTCATTTAAAATATATATTTTTGGAACATAATGCAAAACCAATAATCATATCTTCACTTTTAACAGGTTTGGAAAAAGGGATGCTAATCGAAGTATTAAAAAACATAAAGGAGCCATAGGTTGGGAGACGTCCAATTTGAAGCGAATTAGCCCCAGTTATTGCATGCATCGAATACCTATGGAAAATGTTTCAAACCAGTGGTACAACCTCAAATGAGACTTAATCCAGCTATGCAAGAAGTGGTGAAAAAGGAGGTACTTAAACTACTAGATGCAGGTATTATCTATCCCATTTTTTATAGTAGTTAGGTTAGTCCAATCTAATGTGTACCTAGAAAGGGGGGATGACTGTTGTAACTAATGAAAATAATGAACTTATCCCAACACGCACAGTGATAGGGTGGAGAGTATGTATAGACTATAGGAGATTGAACAATGCCACTAGAAATGATCACTTTCCTTTACCTTTTATTGACCAAATGCTAGAGAGATTGGCAAGGAATAGGTTTTGCTATTTTTTAGATGGTTATTCGGGATTTATACAAATTTCTATAGCCCTAGAAGACCAAGAAAATACCACATTCACATGCCCCTATGGTACATTTGCATATAGGAGAATGCCATTTGGTCTTTGTAATGCCCCTACTACGTTTCAAAGATGCATGATGGCTATTTTTCATGATTTTATTGACAAATTCATAGAGGTTTTATGGATAATTTTACATTATATGGGCATGATTTTGAGTCATGTTTATCTAATCTTGCTCTGGTCTTAAGAAGGTGTCAAGAAACCAATCTTATTCTTAATTGGGAAAAGTGGCACTTTATGGTGAGAGAATGGATAGTATTAGGCCATAAGATCTCCAAGAAATGGATTGAGGTGGGTAGAGCTAAAATCAATGTTATTGATAAATTACCTCCCCCGACTAATGTTAAAGGTATTAGGAGTTTCCTTGGTCACGCTGGTTTTTATCATCAATTTATTAAAGATTTTTCTAAAATTGCTAAATCGCTTTCTAATTTGTTGATAAAAGATGTTGCATTTAACTTTGATGATAAGTGTTTGCAGACATTTAATTTGTTGGAATAAAAGCTTATCAAAACACCAATCATAGCATCACCGGATTGGAGCCTACCATTTGAGATTATGTGTAATGCTAGTGACTATGCAGTGGGAGCGGTTTTAGGCCAACGAAGGGAGAAAGTTTTTTATACTATCTATTATGCAAGTCATACTCTCACCAGAGCTTAAGACAATTATACAACCATGAAGAAGGAGTTATTAGCAATTGTGTTTTCTTTTGAAAAATTCAGACCCTATTTTCTTGGATCCAAGATCACGGTGTGGTCAAATCATGCAACATTGAGGCATCTTTTCACAAAGAAAGATTCCAAACCAAGACTTATTAGATGGATTTTTCTTTTGCAAGAATTTGATGTGGAGATCAAAGATAAGAAAGGAGCTGAAAATTTTGTGGCAAACTATCTATCGAGATTGGATCATGATAATATTAAAAAGGGGGAAATTTCTGACTTATTTTTTGATGAATATATTTGTGCTATTTATGCTTGTGAAAATTTGGTTCCTTGGTATGCTGATATAGCTAATTTTCTTGCAGGAGGTTACCTTCCAAAATACTTTACTTGGCAACAAAAGAAAAAGCTTCAAGCAGATGCAAAGCATTATCTTTGGGATGACCCGTATCTAATCAAAATTTGCCCGGATCAAGTGCTTCGAAGATGTGTTCCAGAGGAAGAGCAAGAAGACATAATAAAGCAATGTGATTGTGGAGAAGTTAGAGGTCATCATAAAGCAAATCTCATGGTACAAAAAATTCTTCAGTTGGGTTTCTTTTGGCCTTCTCTTTTCTCTAATGTTAGGTCTTTCATAGAAGTATGTGATAGGTATCAACGTGTGGGAAATATATCTAAGAGGGATGAAATACCTATGAATAATGTGTTAGAAGTAGAGATTTTGATGTTTGGGGGGTTGATTTTATAGGGCCATTTCCAAACTCATTTAGATTTGAATATATTTTAGTAGCCATGGATTATGTTAGTAAATGGGTAGAAGCAATAGCTACTAGAACATGTGATGCCAAAGTGGTGCTTGAATTCCTTAAGAGAAATATTTTCACTAGGTTCAAAACACTAAGGACTATTATAAGTGATGGGAGCAAATATTTTTTCAATTAACAATTTAAAGCATAGCTTAGAAAATTTGGTGTATGATATAAGATAACTATCCCATATCTTCCTCAAGCAAATGGGCAAGTTGAAGTGTCTAGTAGGGAGTTGAAATCAATTTTGGAGAAAACTATAAATAATTCTAGAAAAGATTGGTCTCAAAGGTTAGATGAAGCTCTTTGGGCCTATAGAACTGTATTTAAAACCCTTATAGGTATGTCTCTATATAGATTAGTTTTTAGGAAAGCATGTCATTTACCGATTGAATTAGAGCATAAAGCATATTGGGCTATAAAACTGCTTAATTTTGATTTAAGATGTGTAGGAGACAAGCGAAAGTTACAACTAAATGAACTGGAAAAATTTTGATGGTGGTCTTATGATAATGCAACCCTTTATAAGGAGAAAACGAAGTAATTACATGACAAGAAACTAAAGCTAAAGGAATTTGCTCACGGGATGTTAGTTATGCTCTACAAAAACGAAGTAATTACATAACAAGAAACTAAAGCTAAAGGAATTTGCTCACGGGATGTTAGTTATGCTCTACAATAGTCAACTGAAGTTATTTCTAAGAAAATTGAAATCTAGATGGTTGGGACCATATCAAGTGTTATCCAATAATGAATTTGGTGTTGTGACCTTCAAGAGTATGAAAGATGGATGTGAATATAAGGTTAATGTTCACAGGTTAAAACCGTATCAAGTTGGGCAAATGGAGGTTGTTGAGGCAACCATAGTATTCCGAGAATAATACAAGGATTATAAGTCTAGCTGAGTACTTCCTAAACTCAGAACTAAGCTCTCTATCTTTCTCATTTAATTGTTTTAATTTTTTGTTTTCTTTGTTATTTTGTTTTGTTTTTGTGTTTTGAGGTGTTTTTGTTACTTAGTTGTTAATTTTTTTTACTTTGGTTTACTTTAGTTTTTGTTTCATATCTTAAAAGGGAGTTGTGTCTATTCTTTGTGATCTTAATGTGTTTTAAGACTTAGGTTAGATTTTGGCATGAGTTTCAGTACAAATTAAGCAAATGAGGCTTGTGTTTGAGGCACATTAAATGTGAGTAAATGATAATGTGTTATGATTTAAGTTTGAGCATAATTGGGTTTGGGTGTAATTTTCTTAGAGAATGCACAACAATTATGGGATTAAGGTGTTTCAAAGATGCTAATTTAATGTTTTAAAGGTTAATTTTAGAAGGTAGGAAAAGCAAGTTTGCAATTATGGATTTAAGGCCTAAAACAAGGAAGAAAAAAAGTTTACGAGAGAGGCAGCCCTGGGTCACTCGGCTAAGTGACTCTAGTCACTCTCTTGAGTGGATGAGTACTCCCCTAAGTGCAAAATCACTCTCCTAAGTGATATGTGTGTATTCCCTTAGCCTTTTAGAATAGATCTTCAGCACTCTCCCGAGTGGTGCCTTCCACTCTCCCAAATGCATTTCATTTATGAAAAATTTTATGTAAATTTAAAGTTCCATTTTTATCCCTTCTTGGAACCGTGTGCCCCCACTTGACCGAGAGACTTTTCACTCACCCGAGTGGCCCCTTTTAAAAACCTCACTCTCCCATTTTAGATCTCACTCTTGCATACACCATCTCACTCATTCTCTCACTCACCCATTAAGAAATTTTCACTCGCCCAAGTGCTCTTATTTCAAGTTAAGATTTTGCATCTTTGTTGTTCAAATCTATCTAAGTAAGTGATCTATAACTTTCAAGTTTTGTTTTTCAAATGTAAGGTTGCTTAATTTTGCTTAAAATTGATGCAACTTGGGGTTGATTTCACTTTGAATTTGACCTTGTATTTGTATTGCTGTCTCATTGATTTTCATATGGACTTATAGGGTGCATGCTAGTAATAAATATATTCAATTTTAGTGTCTTTTCAATTTCAATTTGATCTTGCTTTAGCTTAAGCAAAGTGTGCACACAAGATGTTTGATGAAATGCTTCAAAGACTGCAAGTTCATTTTTAGCTTAACTTTGTTTAGCATATGCCATGTTCAATTGAATTCATCTTGTATTATATCATTCCCTCTAGATCTTTGTTCATTCATCTCAATGTTTTCACATGTTTTGGTTGTTGATTTCAATCACATTATGGTCCCATATGCTACATTATACTTTTTCTTGATAGAATTGAATTGAGACTCTTGCTTATATGGGTTATTTTATCCTGTGTAGTGGCTTCTAAGAAAGCTAAGCATACTTATGGATCACACATCCCTATATATGTTGATAAAGGGAAACACTTATTGTACGAACACTTTAGTGCATGCACATATTTGAAACCCGCCTACTTGAGTGATCTCTTCTTAGATATAGCCTATGGCAACTTGTGGAATGAAATTTCACCATTAATCAACAACATAAGGTGGAAGGAATTTGTTGAGAAGAAACTACAAGTGTATCCCTCCATTGCAAGAGACTTTCTTTATTCCTTTGAGTGTTATTTCAAGGGAGAAGGAGATCTTGGCACGGTAAACTTCAAATTGGGGAGAAAGGGCTATACCATGGATTGTCCATAATTCATAGCATATTTAGGTTTTCCGACGAAAGCCATTGGTGAATTACCTAATGCTACCTTGCAAGAAAATTTGGAAATTGTTAGAGATCCAGTTGATCAGGTACCATGGAAAAAAGGCAAGATTAAATGTCACTCTTTGAGGGATCATGCCTTATGTATCCTTTATAAGTATTTATCAATTAATATTTTCAATTTTCTTGGTGGTCTTAGCGTAGTGAATTCAAATGAGATTATGTTGTTAAGATGTATGGTCGAGGAAATTCCTATTAATGGTGCAGTGGTTATTGCACAAAAGATCAAGGAGCTACAAAAGAAACCACTCACTATTAAGGACATCTCTATTGGTTGGATAGCCACCATTTTGGGAAATGTTATACACCACATTGATTTAAGACACCCACTTTCAAGAGAGCTCGAGTATATAGATTCCTCTATGCTAAAACGCATGAAGATTTTGTCTCTTAAGCCTCATCGCCACTGGACTACTAGAGAAGAATACTTACATGACAATGGGATTCAAGTTCATGAACATCAAAAGAAGAAAATTGAGGCAGAAAAAGAACAACAAATGGAACCATAAGCCGAAGCTACCGTTACCACTCATGTGATTGATCTTATAAACCAAATTAATGTTCAATTAGATAACTTGCAAGGAAGAATGGGTACAATGTAGGAAAGCATCGATGAATAGAGATAGGATTTTGAACGATTCGTTGATAGCTCTTGGCAGAAATTTCCACCACCACCTCTACCACAGGAGTAATTTGCTGAGGATAGCAAAATTTTAAAAAGGGGGGGTAGAGCTTACTCAAGCTCAATTTTGTTCAAGAAGTAGAAAAATTTTCACTCCTCTTTTATGCATGAAATTTCTTTTGTATTTTTGTAGTTTGTTCCTGTTTTTGTTTGTAGATTTAGTTTTTATGTTTAAAGTTCCTTGTTTTAATAGTATCTGTAAAAACCCTATAACTTAGTTACTAGTTCATTAATTGGCTGGTTGCACTAAGAATATAGTTATTTCAAATTGTCATTTATCTTGCACTAAACTTAGTTTGTACTAGTTTATCCTCAAAAATTGAACTTATTGAACTTAAACTTAGAATGTGCATTGTTCAAAATTTTTAGTTTAGCACTAAGGTAAGCATGTTATTTAATGGAATTTTAGCTAGTTTAACATTCAACTTGACTTATATTTGTGAGTTTCCACTTTATGAGCACTTAAGACCAGTTTTTAAATTTAAGAAAAACCAATGCATTGACGTAGTTAAGTGAGGAATTTTAGAACACTAAAACCTTTCTCATCACCCTTCAAAGCATAAAAGCAATACAAAGCAACTTAGAAAGTGATCTAGGCATAATTATTTTTATTAAACCATAAAAAGACTGTTTACCCATCTTTTAACATAATTGACCCTTATTAGGCATTTTGAGCCTAATAAGGCATGTTTAACGAGTGCTACCTTAGTTTTTCTTATTACACTCAATTATTAACCATATAGCCTAAAGAGCCTTTATCTTTTCCTTCTAAAATTGGCCACTCTAGGATTGGATAGATTAAACTTGTTAGGTATTTTGAAGGGTGTAGTAAGACATTTTTTTTGGGATTTCTTTCATTCTTTGCACATGATTTTCACTTTAAAATTTGAAACAAGTTGTATTTTCACAGTTTTCCTAGGGTTCGATATTCAGGGTCTTAATTTATATTTTCCTATATTACTAGCCGATCTAGTACACTTGCTAAACACCGGTCAATGTATATGTGTAGTTGCATGTAGATTGTATATGCTGCAAGCACGCGAAGACTTTAGGTATGTGTGGCATGCATATAATGAATGATGCATGTGAATGCATAAACTGCACGCTAAGTAGTTTAAGGGCCTATTGAGGGTACGGCTCGGTTGATGTTTTCTCACAAGTGCTCCACTAAAGGTTCTCTACTTTGTGTGATTTTTAAGTTTTTTGTACCACTTAATGCCCCCTGAAGGAGTTTGGGAAAGTGGCTGCCCTCTATTCTTAGAAAACTAAGAATATTCTCCTCCCTTTTTTGATCTAGGGTTTTAGGTATTTAAATCAAGGAATCTTTTCAAAAATGGAAATCTCTTTAAATTTTCCTTGAAATCTCTTTGAAATGCTCTCAAATCTGCCATTTTAAAACTTAAATTTGACCAAGTTTTAAATGCTATTGAAAACATGTAGATTGATGGAAAATTCTAACTGACGGCCGTCTTTGAGTGACAGATGGTTGTGTCCCTCGTGTTGCATTGTATTTCCTCCCATTTCTAGCAAATGAGAAAGGATGTAACTTTTTGGCCTTCTCTAGTGCCCTTCTTATGTGAAGGGATACTGAGAGGTTCATGCATCAATGTCGAAGGAGTTCCTAATCTTTGGAGGGATACTACATCTCTTTATGGAAAGGTCCTTGGCGATTTGAGGAGGGATGTTTCATCTCCTGCTACACTTTTTTCCCTCCGATTCATTTGCTCATAAATGAAGGAGAAGGCAGCTTTACTGCCTCTTCCAATGTCTTTTCTAGTAGGCTAGTTCTGGGAGGCTCATGCACTAGTGTGTAATGTCTCAAAGGAAAGACATTTTGTCCTCCTTTGGACTTGGTGCACGTCATTTTGTCTTTCTATGGTCCTAGTACTTTTATTCGAGGCTTGCAGGGGTTTCGTCCTGTTCATCAGCAGCTCCATATTTGCCTTTGTTGCATTAGGACGGGCACTTTGATCCCCACCATTAGCTCTCAACGAAAACATCAAATGATAAATCTAGAGATTTAATAAGAGAAATAGGCCATTTGATGGGGATTAGATGGAGAACATACTTATGGGATAATGTTTGCGAAGTTCGATTGGATATGATAAGGATGAGTCCCACAAAAGGGCTAGCCTGGGTGAATAAGCGTTAGTGTTTCGAAACTTAAGTCAGTGGGAGACTTGGATCGGGAGAGTATACAATGAAAGAGCAAGAGAGAGATTGAGAATTCAACTTGTTTTGTGTACGTGATGACTTGGTATTTATAGGAGGTGTTTAGAGCCACTTGAGTGGTTTACTCGAATGTCAAAATAGGTGTTCGGCGATGTGATACCGAGTAGGTGATGGATGGGATAAAGACATGTGTTAATGGAACATTGAGGGATGAGCTTTGTTAGTCCAATCAGGTGACTTTATCATCTCAGTCTCCGTACCTTCTTAATTATTTGCACGCCGGGCCTTCAGAGAGCCAAGCTTAGGCTTTATTGGGTCTGTCTCCTTGAAGAGCTTTTGATCAGACTTGGGTCAATTATTCAATTGCTGGACTGGGCTTACAAATAACAATTTGGGTATTATCACTAACAATCCCATTAGTATATAGCTCGTATAATCACACATAATTTTCTTCCTACATGACAATAATATGTCGACACTTTAGGCAATCATGTCGACATACTTTGTATAACTGACGAGACATTATAAAAGAGAAAACCTGATGAGAAAACTAGGTAATTCTATGATTCACTTTACTCGCTAAAAAATGAAAGATTCCAATTGTGCATGTATGAGCTTGAGATGGCAAAAGAAGCATCTCTGCCTAGAAAATGGAACTTGGTATGCATTTTTGTTTTTCTGTTTATTTAATTAATTATTTATATTTTAATTTTTTTATATTTTTACGCTTAGAGTGAAATTAAATTTATGGGACGAAAAAATCGAGATACATTTTCGCTTTTTTCAGATGCCTTATTGTCATATATGGTTATATGCCTGTTTATGTATTTCAATTTTCTAATGTAGTATACAATAAGTTTCAATGGTGAGTTCAGCTTCCTATGCGATGTCACGTGAGATCTACGTGAAGGAGGGATCATGTGTAGAACAAGAGGGGCAGTCTTTCTAATCGGTTGTCGAAATTAATCAAGTGTACCGCGAAGCCGATGGAGTTGCGGATGGTCTTGCTTGTCTTGCGTTTATTCAAGTTGACGGTTTTCTTTGGTATGAAATCGTCCCTCCTCCTATAAGCATTCCCATCACTAGAGATGCCAGGTGTCGCATCAACTAGAATGGTGCTGCTGCAGTATGTGCTTTTTTTGGGTTTTGTTGGCTTTGTTTGCTTCTATTCTCATCATCATCAAAAAAAAAAAAAAATTCATTGGAAAAAATATTCTTTCTTTTAAAAAAATTATAAATTAACCATTTTAATTTTAATTATTTTTTGATCTCTTAATATTGAATTTAATAAAATTTATCTCTGTTAATTCAAAATTTTATGCAAAAAAGGCTAATTAAATGGGGGTTTTTAAAATATAATGTCATTTTAAAAAAATTCAAAATATAATATTATAGTAAATATTGACAAAAATGAAATTCTTAATTTTAACTAAAATTATACTAAAATCGGTACTCTTCAACACTAGGACTGTGCAAAATCAAATCGAAATTAAAATCGAACCAAACGTAATAAAATTTGGTCTGTTTGATTTAGTTTTCGTTTTATTCGGTTATGTACTGTAACCAAACTTAATAGAATTTGGTCTGTTTGGTTTAGTTTTCAATTTGTTCGGTTATGTACTGAAATAAAAGTTCAATTTAATCGGTTCAGTTCGATTTTTGAAATTAAAAAATTAAAAAAATCGAACCAATCGAAATTTATAAATATATTTATATTATAGTATTAAATTTGCAATAGAAATAGTTTCGATAAATGGTGTGAAATATTTATTATTAATGTGATGTCTCATATTCAAATCCTAGTAGGGACAATTTTCAGTTTTTTTAGCAGCTTTTTTTCCTATTTTAAAAGTTTTATTTTCATTTTTGACTTATTTTATATTTAAAAAATTACAATATATTTTTAATTTATATGAATTTTTTTATTGGAGGACTTTGAATGTATTTTTAAATATTATTATAATAATATATTTTTTAATATAATTTTAATTAGTATTTATTATGTACATAATATGATAAACTTATGTGCATTGTTTTAATTTTAGCTATTTTAAAATATATATTTTTTATTAGTATTTATTATGTAAATTTAAATTATATTATATCTTTATTTTACATTAATGTTTTTTTATTGGAGGATTTTGGATGTATTTTTAAATATTATTATAACTATATATATTTTAATATAATTTTAATTAGTATTTATTACGAACATAATATAAAAAATTTATATGTATTATTTTAATTTTAATTATTTTAAATAATTTTATTTTTTAATATAAGTTAATTTAATTTATAAGCTTATTTAGGTTAAAAATTCAATTAAAAAATTCATATTGACTCAAAATCGATTAAATCGAATCAATCAAAATTAATTCTATTTGTTCAATTTTAATTCTAAATACTTCAATTTTCGATTTAATTTTTTTATTTTAAAAATTTTAATTTTTTATTTTTTCGATGCAGTCTAAAATTAAATTGAACCGATCATTTGCACATGCTTATTTAGCACTCTCTAACTGTGCATAGTGCATTCTTGTGCCAATGGTTACACTGTTGTGTCCATTATTTGTCAACAACTGATCAATTACTACTTCAACGTGCATGACATCGCATCGTACTCCTGCCAATATTCTTTTCTTTTCTTTTTTTTTTACAAACTAAATATATACCTAATAACTTCTATCTAAGGGTGTACGAAATCGAACCAAATAAATTTTAATTTATTTAATTTAATTCTTTTAATTTTTAGTTCATTTAGTTTTAAATTAAAATAAAAAAATTAATTTATTCGATTTAATTTTTGAAATTAAACAACCGAAAGAACTAATTTAACTGAAGTTTATATATATATTTTAGTACTAAAATTTCATATTATACAGCTGGATGACTGACGTGATGCACGATAAAAATCACAAATGTCTCAAGTTCAATTCCCAGCGTTAGGGATATATTTTGCAGCTTTTTCTTTTTTTTTTACTTTAATTTTTTTTTTGCTTTGTCAAATTTTGTTACTTTAAAAGTTTTATTTTAATATTTTTTTTAATCTACAAAATCTAATTCACTAATTTTTTTACTTTTATTTTTTTTACTTTAATCTTTTTTGTTTCTCAATTTCTTTATTTTAATTTTTTTTCTTTAATTTTTTTTGTTTTCTCAAATTTTTTTTACTTTAAAAGTTTTTTTTAATATTTTTTTACTCTACAAAAATTTAATTCACTAATTTTTTCTACTGTTTTTTACTTTATTCTTTTTTGTTTTCTCAATTTCTTTTTTTTAATTTTTTTTATTTTAAAAGTTTTGTTTTAAAAAATAAAAAATAAAAATAAAAACACATTAGGATTTAGGCTAGAATTCAATTAAATTACTCAAAGGATGTCATTGACAGAAAATAGACACAAAAAACCAAAATAAATTATTGAGTAGAAAGAAAATCAGTAAATTTATTTTTTTGGAAAACAATCTTGAAAATAAAATTCTTGATATGAAAATTTTGCATGATTATATTCTACTTCTAAATGTATGGCTTATAATTATATTGAAGTGCTCTTACTTGAGCCATGAGAAATGAGCTCGACTTCACAAAAAAAAATGGCGTGCTCTTCTTTTTTTTCTTTCTAATTTTTACTGTTTGTATACATTAATTAAAATTTATAACACTATCTTCACTATATCAGCATAAAATCATTATAAATAATTTATTGTATATACTCCAAAATCTAATTTTAAAGCTATAATTATAAAATAATTCATAAATAATATGAAAATTTTATATTATTTTTCTTTTAGTTATTTTAAATAATTTTATTTTGTTAAATATAAATTAATTTAATTTATGGATCCATATAGGTTAAAAGTTTAATAAAAAAATTTATATTAACTCAGAACTGATTGAATTAAATCGAACCAATCGAAATTATTTCGATTTATTCGATTTTCGATTCTATAAACTTTAATTTCGATTCAATTTTTATATTTTTTAAATTTTAATTCTCGATTTGCTCGGTTCGATTCAAAACCGAATCGATCATTTGCACATTCCTATTTCTACCTGCAAGTCTTCCACTCTTCATTTTCCCCGTTATATAAGTAAAGATATAATGAAACGGAGAAAATAAAGAGTACATGACCTGGAGGGAGATGTTATTGGGTATTTACTATTTAGTTTGTGAAGAAAGATATTTAAAGAAAAAAAGAAAAAATAAATAAAAGAAAGCTGGCAGGTGTGGGATGCAACCTCATGCAGACACGAGTAGTAATTGATTGGTTGTTGGTAAAAAATGGACACGGTAGTATAATAATTGGCACAGAAATACGCCATACATTGTCAGAAATCAGCCCTGAAAATGTTAATACAATTTCAGCCAAAATTGAGATTTCATTCCTTACCCTAACACTATATTTGAGAGATAGGGTTTAGATGCAACCATAATTCTATCAATATTTATTCTAATTAATTTAAAATAATTAATTTTTAATTCAAATAAAAATAAAAGTTAAATTAAAATTTTAACTCTTAATAATCTCTATTAATAATGATTTAGAAAACTTAAGCAAGATTACTCTCTCTATACAAAAATATCCTCTTTATTCCTCTTTCTTGCTTTATTTCAAGGAGTATTTAGACCATGGATTAGTTGTCTTCTTTCCGTCATGCGTGCTTTGTGATTGAAAGCATGTGCCAGTAACGTAAAAAAAAATCAAACATTAGAGGCGGATCTACCACAAATTGCGTGGGCCTGTTTATTCATTGCTAACTTCAATTTTTTTGCCTCCGAGACAAGGGACGATGAAATTACTTTTCTCTACACTGCATTCATAAAAATCAAACATTATCTATTCATCTTTTACGTACAATTTCTGCTTCTTTGACGTTTAATAACTTTAATTAGCATTTGTAACATTAATTATATTAAAAAAAATAGGGCATATTGGGGCGTTAGTCCAAGCCAGAATTATGATAAATAATATACAGGAGATTAGGGGTGTTTTCTAGATTTGTATGTTATACACTCTTTCTTTATTCAATAATTTTAGTCTAAATCCATCAAGAGGTAAACACTTTTATCCTCATTTATTGGATTTATATTTTTTGAGTGCATAAATACTATCCTAGCTAAGCTAGAGTTAGACTTTTTATTGTCAGTATTTAATATTAATTAATTTGATGAAATCGAAAGATACAGCACTAACGTACAACACATGTATATCATAATATATAAATTTCAATAGATCTTTCTATATAGTAAGGCTAGAGCTATTAGGATGGTTTGTTATGACACTCTCATTTGAAAAAATTATTTATCTTTTTTTTATTAATTTAAAAAATAATTGATTTTTTATTAATTTGATATTTTATTTAATTATCCTAAAATAAAATACTATCTTTTTCTATCATTCGTATGGATAAAATTTTAAAAGAGGAATTACAACTTTATCAAATAAAGCATCCTACATATGTAGGAAATTTACAGCATAATAAATTGTTAGTGTTTAGTTCTATAAATACTAAAGCTTTTCAAATTCTTTGCAAGTTTTTTTAGAAATTATTTTTCCTTATTTCCTTACTTTTTTTTGGCTTGTCTTTATTTATTATTTAGTTTATAGTTCTTTGATCTTATTTTTTTCATTTGCATGTTATTGTTTTTCCTTACTTTTTATGGTGTATATATATGTTTTACTTGATGGCTCTTTATTATTATTTTCATGTGCAGTGCAGGCTATTGTTATTATATCAATAAAAATTGGTAAGTTTTACCCGATTTATAATTATAATTATTGTTTTTAAAAAAAGTTGCCGAGCTAATATTTGTTGAATTTTATATCAGATTTTGAGAGATTTGTTTTTTAACAATTTGATATTATATTCTAAGATCAGATACTTTAGTTATTTAATTTTCATTAATAAAAATTCTATCAATTGCTCATTATTTGTTTTCTTATTGTTCTAATTATTTCTTCTTTCATGGTTTATTATCTATATACAACATTTAATGTCTAATTTATATTAATTTGTTCATTATTTTCTTAAATTTTTTCAATTGTTTGAGTGTTGCCAGTGGACACATAATGAAAGAATTATATATATATATATAATTAATAATTTTTATAAAGGAGTAAAACCTTAATAATGTTATAAATAATGAAAGAATATTTAATTTTCATTCAAATTTTCAATTAAAATTTTGAAAGAGATAAAGAAGTCTAGGCCGGCAATTATGTTCCCAGTGGCTCTGCCCATGTAAATGGGAGCATTAGTGGGTTAAGGATTTGGGATATTTTCTTTGCTGTCCAATTCTTAAAACCATAAAAATTATAAATGAAAACAATATCATATATTGAGTGTTAATTAGGTGCACAATGTGTAAATGCAATGTACTATATATATTATCCAATTAGATAATTAATATTATCAATATATATGTATTGGTCATATAATCAGACAATATATAGCACATGATGCTAGCATACTACGCACCGAATAGTCTCCTTATCATATTCACAAAATAATGTAAGAACTTAAGATTTCATATTGCGATTAATATGACCAAAGATAAGGAGCCATTTCTTTGCATCCGGGAGATAAAAGCACCAACGGAGCAAAGCCATATTTTATAGATAGGACCTTATCTACTCGGTTATCTACAAATTCATCACCCATTGTGTCCGTTATCTTCCACCAATTATTTCCATCCATTGAGTCTAAGCATGCTATCTTATATTCTTTCAACATCAGCCTCTATTTTAGTGACACTTGTCAGCCTTTCTACATTCTCATCCATGTGTATTTATACTTATTATATTTTTTTTCTATTACATCTAATAAAATTGATTTCATAATTCATTTTAATATCTAAATTTGAATAATGATATATTAAACATTATATTTATCAATTTTATAAATAATTAATAAATATATCATGTAAAATCTAGGGAGAAAAATGAGATTTTAATGATATCAAAATTATTTGTGTGATAAAAAAAAGTGAGATAAATTTTACGTAATTTTTCCTTTTTATCTTCATCAATTTTTAATTTTTACTATTCTACTATGAATGCAAAACATGTGTTTCATCACAACGGTTCAAATATAATATGAATACAATTTAGTGCTAGACATTCTAATTTTTCAAAATTATTATGAATTTGTATTTATTATTTATAAAATTAATAACTACATGTAGTTAATAGCTCATTATTAAGTTCAAATGAATTATAAAATAAGTTCACCTATCTTTATTAAGCCATTTTTTTTTTATAAATAGAATCTTGAATGCAAAGACCGTCTACCTAGTTCTTTAATGTTTAAAATCTTACGATCGATGCTTAATTATTGAAAGCTGTCAAACCTTACAAAAGAAAAAGTTATTCTACATTTATTTTTTATTGAATTTGTAAACACTTGATTAGTGTTTGGGCATTCATGGAATGTGTGAATATAGTACAAGCATCACAAGTATTATAAGCTGCTTTCATGAAATTAATTAAGCATAATTCAAGAACAAATTGGTGTTCTAATGATGTTACTATTTGAGGACATCTCAGTGTGAATGTCAATACTAATTTAAATTCTATCGGTATAGTAATGTATTCTTCATTTAAAAAAAAAATTAATTACCTAATATAAGGTTAATTATATGAATTAAGCGAAGTCCTTAAATAAAAGAATGACGTGGCTAATGCTGAGTGCATGCATGGAGGGAGAGAATAATTACTGTAATGAAGATGATAAAAGGATGAATACAGATTGAATCTGGAACATTGAAACCTAATCTACAAGGGCAGAAGTCGAGCTTCATCCAGCTTTCATTTTCATTATCTACAAAGTGAAATAACAAAAAGGGTATAAAATAGAATAAAAACTAGGATCTCCTGCACAATGTCGACGGCTTCAATTAACGGTTGGTGCCTAACCTCTGTCTCCCCATCCCAATCTTCTGTGAAGATATCTTCCACGTTACGTCCTTCTGTCTTTGCTTCACTCAACTCTTCTTCTTCTTTTTTTTCTTCTGTCCCTACCCTTATCAGAAACCAACCAATTTTTGCTGCCCCGTCTCCCATTATCAAACCTTCTTGGGTATGTAACTCTTTCTGGATACATATGCATTTCTCCACTGATATTATTATTCACACACACATATATATATATATAATGATTTTTAAATGATTGTACATGTATAATGTTGCGGATATAAACCTTGGCTGGATAGAAGTCCAGCAGGACTAAATTAAGAGTTAATTTTTTATATTAAGCGTTTTTGTTGGGCTTAAAATTGAAAATAACCCTATAATTCAGACCTAATTTTATAATTAATCCTTAAATTTTTGTTAGTTTTAACGGCAATTGAAATTTGGGACTAATATTGAAAGATTTTTTTTGTTGGGTCTGAAATTGAAATATCATTTCATTGATTTGGGAAATTGCTAATTTTTTCTTTTAGTATTATGTTCTCTTTTTATGCAATAAGTCCCATTTGGACCTTGAATTTTTAATTTTCTATATATATATATATATATATATGGGAGCGGCGTATAAAGTCTCAATTTTGAATCCCAATCCGATTATATATATATATATATATAATCCTATTAACATTATCTATTTGAAAATTTAATGTATCTTTTTCTATTATTACGACTAAAATTTACTTTTAACTTATTAGTTTATTTTTATTCACCACATTTCAATTGTGGAAAAAATAGGATTGTTTCTTTACAACATTGCAAAAGAAATTTGCTAAAAAAATAGAAAAAAAAAGTTGCCAAAAATCTTAATTTTTTCATGCTAAGAAATTAATTATCATAAAATAAACGAAATATTTATCATTCATTAAACCCGACCTTATCTGAATAATCCGAACAACCTGAACCGAACAAAGAATTCGGGTAGGGTTATTAGGGTCGGAGATTTGGGATTTGTTCGGATCGGGTTAAACCCTCATTAATCCAAACAACCTGAAAAACAAATAAATCCCTCCAAAAACGATGTGTTTTACTAATCATGTGAGTTTGGATCGGGTTGACCCGATCCGAACCCCCCTTTTTAATAATTTAAAATAAAAGAAAAAATTTTAAAATTAAAAAAATAAATTCGGATTATTCGGATGGGGTCCGAAATTTTGCTAATTATTCGGGTAAGAGTCCGAATTATTCATAGGATAGGGTAGAATTAAAATATATAAAAAAATTCGAATTTCAGGTTATTCAGATTCGGGATCGGGTTGATCCGAATTCGTTTGATGAACACCTATAGCGAACCGAAAGCCAAATATTGTGACTATCTGGCAGAATCTAAGCCTAAGATTGTCAATAAAGACTTAGAGTTGTTAGAAAATGTTATTTTAAGCAAAATTGAATACCACTATAAATTTGAGTCTCTCTTTTCCTCATTCTGTTCCACACTTTTCACTAGTCAATTTTCTGATTCTTGATGTGAATTCGCAGAAAGATATGGGAAAAGATTCGTACGAGGAGGCAATTGATGCTCTGAAGAAACTTCTCAGGTAAAATAAAAAACACAATAATAAAAATATAAGAAATTCTCTGTTTATCTAACATTTTAATTGGGCTTAAAGTATAAATTTGTCTTTAATATTTAATAAAAAAGGCAATTTATTCTTAAAATTTTAGTCAATACAATAGTACCTACTATATTTTAAAATTAGAAAAAAATTGACCTTTTTATACTATAGTATAACACATGTCAAGATACTATTTAACAACGGCATATTTTTTTTTTCAATTTTAAACTATAGATAGTAATATTACATCCGTTGAAATATTACAAATAAAATTATATTTCTTGTATCAAATATTATGTGTAGTTTGCGCCTTTGGCTTTTTTACTATTACAAAATGAAACTAAACAACGCTCAATGGATTAATGACAATATATTTATGTAATAACAATGAAAATTTTTTTGTAGACTTTTTTGTGGAATTTTTTATTGCAATTTTATTAAGATAAATCTAAAATATTTTTTAAACCAAAATATGAAATACTCAAAATATATAAGACTGAAAAGAATTTTAAAATTTTTTTCCAAATTTTTGAAATGAATTAAAAAAAATATTTTTTTCTTTTTATCTCAAACTTTTCAAATTTAATAAATGTTACCTAAATTTGACTACAGATTTATCTATCATTACGTTGTCAACTCTACAAAAATATGGTTTGCATTTAGCTACAGAATTTTTACACTTTAGCAGTTTAACTACGACACAATCCATCGCTCAATTTAGCATGAACAAATATCCATAGCTAATTTTTACTCACACCTGATAGCTACAAATTTTTTTTTGTAGCAATATGCAGCTTTTTTTTTTATTTAATTATCTACGAATTTTATGATTTTATTTATTGTTTATTTTGTAGTGAATGTATTAATTAGAAAGTATTCATTGGTCGCTTGCAGTGAGAAAGAAGAGCTGAAAACCGCGGCAGCCGCCAAAGTAGATCAAATAACAGCTGAATTGCAGACTGCTTCTTCTGACAGCAAACCTTTCAGCCCTGTTGATAGGATCAAAGATGGTTTCATTCACTTTAAGAGAGAGAAATACGAGTCTGATATTTTTAACCTTTATTATTATTATTATTATTATTATTATTATTTTGCATTGCTATTTACGTAACTACTCATTTTTTTTTTTGCTTTTTCTACAGCAATAATCCAGGATTGTACGGTGAGCTTGCTAAAGGCCAAAGCCCCAAGGTGTGTGTATATATATATATATATATATATATTTGTAAATTAATTAATTCATTCATTGCCAATTTTAATTATGAATTTTTTTTTTACCAAAATCATTTTGATTCACTTATTTCTTGTTTGCTATTTTTTGGTTGTTAAATTCTTGCAGTTTATGGTATTTGCATGCTCAGATTCAAGAGTTTGCCCATCACATGTGCTGGATTTTCAGCCAGGAGAAGCTTTTGTGGTCCGCAATGTTGCTAACATGGTCCCACCCTATGATCAGGTCGATTTGAATTCTAACAAATTAATATCTTACTTCAAACTTTAAATATTTATTTTACTGCATAACAATCTTGGTAATTTTGATCCCTTAATTTTTTTAGAAATCACTAAATTTTCTAAATTATTAATTTTTATTAAATAATGGGCTTTTAAATACTTATATAAAATTTTCAGTTCAGTGAAATAGAAATGCGTATTTTTAAATTTATGTGAAAAATTTATGTGTCTTTTTTCATCTTGTTATATTAGAAAAAAAAATTATATCTACATTTAAAAATCTACTGTGTATGAAAATTAAAATTTTATGTCAGTATTTAAGAATTTATTATGTATAAAAATTAAGATCACATGTGTTTCAGAATCTATTGTTTATGGAAATTAAAAGTTTAGAGGGTAAATGGTTTATTGAAAAGTTTAGAGGCCAAAATGATAAATGTTTATAAGTTGAAGGAGTTGTTGGTTTGAATTTACACTTAAATATACAAACATTAAATTGACAGATGCACTCAATAATTTTACCCCATGACAGGTAAAACATACAGGGGTTGGTGCTGCGGTTGAATATGCAGTTTTGCATCTGAAGGTGAATGCAACATACTGGCTCTCCAATTATTAATTATACCTTAATAAATTGGCTGAGTATTATAAGATTTCAAAAATTCAAGTGTTAATGATCAATGATCAATCATCAACAGGTGGAGTACATTGTGGTTATTGGACACAGTTGCTGTGGTGGAATTAAGGGTCTGATGTCATTCCCATATGATGGAAATAAATCTACGTAAGCCTATCTTAATTTTTGCACTAATTATTTAGAGAAAGACTAATTCTACTAATTAACCGTGCTTCCTGCTCGAAGCGCTCCGGTAATGCTGATTAAACGGTGGACGGGTGCATGGTAAATTGAATCGTCACCCTAGTTTAACAGAAAAAGCTTACTATTTTTTTTTCTTCTCTTTATTGATTGAAAATAATTCAGAGACTTCATAGAAGACTGGGTGAGCATCGGTTTACCTGCTAAGTCTAAGGTGTTGGCTGAAAATGGCAGTGTACCATTCCCAGAACAATGCACTTGCTGTGAGAAGGTAAATAGCTCTATCGATAGTTGAGTGTAATTCAATTAGTTTTGGACTTTTGGGTTAATTTTGAAACTCTAAAACAGTTTTGGGTCTCTCAACGTACTGTAGTGATTTAATAAAATCTTTCAAATTTTGCTATCGTATCGTGTCCTTAATTAATTATTTTAACATATTGATCCAATTAAGGGTTTAATAGAAAAAAAAAAAATCAAACATGGGTAGTTTGCACGTCTTCTAATTTTATGACTTATAACACTAAATTTGAATTTATAATATTAAAATCATCTAACTTTAATTACTGAAAGTATAAAGTCCGATTAATCAGTTTATATTGATTCTTTCTAACTAACTGATGATGACAATGATTCTTTTTAATTTCACTGTTATAACCAAAGTCCAATTAGCGTTTTATTTTATTTTATTTGAAAGAAGTTAATGCTGATTGAATTCTGAATTATTCTTGTTATCAATTAATTAAAATGAACTTATATGGACTGATTAATGAGGCTTTTCAGTTATAGAATTAATTTTAAATAATTTATTTGAAAATTAAATTTAAATGATTTTAGTAATACAAATTTCAATCTAGTGATTTTAGTGTCATAAGGCCTAAATTTAAGGGACGTATTATGCAAATTATCATTCGAACACATGTACTAAGATAATATCGTTATGTTATTCAATTTGTCAAAATTTCATACAATATGTTTTAAAATAAAAGTTTAGGCCCTTAATTTTTGACAAGAAGTGCAATTTTATCTTTGATTAATTTTTCGGTTTGTTCAATGTTATCCTCTACGTTTTAAAATTACAAAAATTTTGCATCTCATGTGCCATATGTCAATAAATTGTTAAAAAAAATAGCAAAATTTTTCAAATTTTAAAACATGAAAGGTAATATTATTGTACTGATTGAAATATTAATTAGGAGTAAAACTTCAATTTTTATGAAACGTTATACTTTTGACCTTTAGGGTTCTATATTTTGGAATTTGATTTTTGATGGTTGTTTGACTAATGAATGCAGGAAGCAGTGAATGTGTCGATTGCAAACTTGTTAACGTATCCATTTGTGAGAGATGGGTTGGCAAAGAAAACACTTGGATTGAAGGGAGGTTACTATGATTTCGTGAATGGAAGTTTTGAGCTGTGGGGGCTTGAGTATAGCTTTACTCCCTCTCAATCTGTATGAACTTAAACATTTGTTGTGTCACCCCATCATCATCATCATCTTTTACCCTCTAATTAACCATTTCTCTTTCATGTTCCTCCCTCAATAATGTACTATCCATGTAATATATTATGCCTAAGTGAGCTATAATTTCCAATAAATATAAAATAATTATTCATCATAATCAACTGTAATAGACTTTATTCACTACTAAATTGTTCCTTTGTTAGGTAAAAGATGTGGCCACCATACTTCATTGGAAGCTCTAGGGCATTGCATAGAGGTCACTCCTGCTAATGCGAGGGCAATCTTTTTATTTACTTTTTTTAATAATAATAAATGAAATGGGTTATGTGTAGATATTACCCTTTTTGTCAAGAATTCCCAAATTCTTGACTGGCCATGCTACTCAGGTTCTTTTTTGTTACTTAACATGGTTTTACTTCTATTTTTTTTTTCTTTTGTGTTTTTTTTTTTCAGATTGTTAATTAGACAAACACCATTCAATTGGCTGACTAAAGCATATATTAATATGCTTTGATCAACCAATTGGACAGCATGTAATGCGCAATACACCCACACATTGTGTATCGAACTGTCTCCGTTTTTCTAGTATCTCATTTAGTAATTTACACGATAGAAAATGCCTTATCTTAATAATTATGGAATTGGAAAAAGAATACAAAATAATAATGATACATCAGTAAACATCTTAAACCAAAATTTTTCATAGTCACTGATAGAAACTAGCTGGACGAAGCCATTTTCTACCACTCATTTGAATTTTAACAAGCAACCTACAACTAGTGTGTCCGGTACATTAATTAGCATATATATATATATATATATATATATATATATATATATATATATATATATATATATATATATATATATATATATTCCGAAGAAAAGTATGCACATTTTCATGTTATATTTAGAGTGTACCGGACATAAAACAAGAATTAATGTTCGAAGAAATTAAAGACAGTTTTAAAACTAAAATATGTTATGATCCTTTTTTGTCAATGTTTAAATGCAAATATATGTTTTATTAGGGTTAAATTCACCTATAATCACTGAACTTATAAGTCAATAATAAAAGAAGATTTTTTCATAAAAATAACCAAACTTTGAATATATAGAAAGTTATTTTGTCTAGACTTAGGCAGAAACCTAACTAGAAAATCCAGCAGGCATGTTGCATCATCAAGGGTTATGATGTGGTGATCTACTCATCCGCCACGTGTATAAATTGCCACGTGTACAACTAGGGATCGATGAATTAGCATAAGGATTTAAACGTGTAATGGCTGAAAATTTTGATTTTCGTGAATAGTATTTTTTGAGCCGTGAATAATATCACCGGAGTGATGTCGGGTGTGATTATACCGGTATTAATATATTGGATCCCATAAGAACTCTGGAGTTAAACGTGTTCGGGTAAGAGAAATACTAGGATGGGTAACCTTCAAGGAAGTTTCTAACTTGCATCATATGTGTTATACTATTGAAAAATAAGGATTAAACTGAGTCCAGTGGTATAATTTGAGATAAAATTGAAAAGAATCATTTGATGGTGAAAAATCAATTTTACGGTGATTTTGAAAATTTAGTTTTGAATAGGCCGAAAATGTTTCGGTGCCCCGAAACATATCAAAATGAGTTCTAATTGACCTAAATTTTAAAAATATCTTAATTATAATGTTTAAGAATTTTTGAAATAATTTTTGTGGAAAAATAAAATAAGGATGGATGAGCCAATGAGAAATTGACAAGTGGCACAATTATATATGCATAAAGTTGTTTGATTTTTCCACCCTTTAAATCATTGACTTTGGGACTGATTTTTGGGCAAAATATTCATCCAAAACCTAGAAAATTCTGGACAAAAATTGGAATAAAAAGCAGCTCTTCCTCTCCTTCAAAAATATAACCTAAAACTTAGTGAAATTCCATCATTTTCACTTAATTCAAGCTCTTCCACCATAATTTTAATGATCTATCAATTGGAACCATTCTTATCATCTCTTAGCATCCCAAAACCAAGAAAAGTTCAGATTTAAAGTGGAGAAAGTGCATGAAATTGTGAAGAGAAAGGTTTGGAGTAAAATTCAAGTTAAATAGTGACATTTTAATGGTTTTAATAGATTTTTAGGTAGATTTTGATATAGAAATTTATATTTTGGGTTGAATTTGAATTATGAATGAAGAATATTGAAGAAATGAATTAGGGAAAAATTTGGCCAAGGTGGAGTTTATTCAAATTCAAGTGGAATCAAAGAAGAAATGAAAGGAAAAGATGAAAAAAGAGGAGAAATCATGGATAGAGCTTAAAAAATAGGTAAGTGGATACCTAAACTAACTAATTTCAAGTAAATCCTAATTATGTATGTTTTGGGGGTTTTGATGCAAATAATGCTTAAATTTAAATTAATGGTAGAATAATGAAATTAAATGTTAAAGAATTGAATTGGCATGAAAAATTATATGAAAGAATAAATGAAAGTGAGAAATTAGTTTAAAACCCTATTATGTTACTTAGAGAGAAATTGCTATGTGAAATATGATTTAAATAAATGGTAAAATAATAAAATTTGAATGATGAATAATAGAGTATATGATGTCAATTGAATGAAATTATGGGTAGACATAATGTATTAGTTATGTAATCTATTATGTCCCTTAAGAATTAATTAAGTAATATTGGAATTAATTCAAAATAATGATAGATTAATATAATTAGAGAATGGATAATGAAATATATGATGTTAAATACATGAAATTATAACTAGAAATGGTACATTAGTTATGAAACCTATTATGTAAGCAAATGAAATTAAGGTTATATAAAGAATTAAATTAATTTAAGGACCGTTTCATGTCTAATAAACATGAAAAATATGGTATGAATGTGTTAAATGAACTAAACAAATTTATATACATGACCTAATAATGGCCGAATAGTAAAGTATAGGAATGGGAAAGAATAAATGATGAAACAAATTAAGATACCTTGATAAAGTGATTAAATAACATGAAATGAATGATAATTAAGAAAGCAAACAACCAAGAAGAAATAGAACTTTAAATGGCCGAATGATAACCTAAGGTTTATTAAGTGATAATTTGAAAATTAATTGAATACTTAACATGAACTGATTATTATAATGATGAATAAACCTAATTTGAATGATTAGAACATTAAATTATAATTGTACATAATATTGACTAAGTGGACATAATGATGGTCATATGCGAACAAAATAGATATTAATAGAAGCTGATTGTGTATCATCATATAAAAGCTTAAAATGATCATAGAAATATCTAAAGCGTGATAATGTATAAGAAAACATGATTGATGTATGTGAATGGTACTCAAGGTAGAAATAGCATATTTTAACCATATTTGAATGATATTTTACATGTTTACCATGAATGAGTAAATGATGCGCATAAATGAGTATGAATTGAGCAAATAAGAAATGTGGCATAATATGAAATGTATGAAAATTTAATTAAGTGAAAGTATGACATAAAATGAACAAAGGCATTTGCCCTTAATGTATAGTGGGTAATCTAGGACTTTAGGATATAATAGCTGGCCATAGGGACATATACTGCGGTAGAATCATGAGATGATTGACAGTTAAGATGTGCACATTAGATTGATAGTTAAGGTGTTAATCACAGCAAGTGGTCACCTCAACACATTTTGGAGGCGTTGATCATGCCAAGTTCTCACCTCTACACATTCTGGAGTAGTAGATCACGCCAAGTGGTCACTCCAGCTCATTTTGGACCATTAAGGTCTCGTCCCGCATATCTAGTTCAAGCGTTTTCACTGGGCACTACTAGGGGCAAAAATATAATTATACAAGAAAATAAGGAGTAAATGGAAAAATTAAACATGAAAAGATGTCAAATGTGTAATCAAATAGGTAATAAAGCGAAAAATATAATTAAGTAATTAATAAGGGCAAATATATAATTATGCAAGAAATTAGAAGTAAAAGTGTGAATTTACATTAAAAATGTGATTACAAAAGTTAAAAAGGTCTAAAGGGTAAAAATGTAACTAAGGAAAAGTTTCAGGGATCATATTATAATTTGCCACTACATAGGAAAAATATAAGGACTAAAATGGAATAAAGACTAAAAGAAAGCAAAAAGGGGATAAAATCAGTAAGAAATAACCAAATATATGTTAAAAGGAAAGTTTGGGGACTAAATTGTAATTTTCACCCTAACTAGGAACATAAGTGAGGAAAAGACATAAACAAGTAGAAATAAGGATTAAATAGTAAATAGGAGAGTTAGAGAAGAAATTCTAAGATAAAAATAGGATATTAAATAATTAAGGATAAAAAGGATGAAAACGTAGAGAACTAAGGTTAATAGGGGCTAAATAGTAATTTGTCACTGCATAAAGAATTAAAATGTAGATCGGGGAGGTGAAGCTAAAATAAAATATATAAAGAGGCCAAAAGGGTAAATTAGGGTTATAACTAGTGAATTATATAATAGAATGAAAGTTAAGGGATTAAATTGTGATTTGCGTTGAAAGTCAAAGAATAAGAGAATGAAAGGTAAAAATAGTAATGAGAGAGAATCAAAATTTAATTAAGAAATTAAAAATATAAATTTGAATTGTTAGGATTGAAAATGTATAAAGAAAAGAAGTAGTAAGGATTAAGATGTAATTTACCATTATGTGAAGATATTAGAAAAATTAAAATATAAATTAGAAAGTGATGATAAAAAGAAGGGTAAAATGGAGAAATTATAAAATTAAATAATAAAATACAATCGGAATTATAATCAAGTGGGAAGGGTAACTAAGTGTAAATAAAATACAAAGGATAAAAAAGTAATAAGTAAAGGCACACGTGACAAAATAAATAGGCAACCGATTACAAGAAATTGAAATAAGAATAATAACTAATAATAATGTAATTAAAAATCAATAAATGGAATAGAGGAAAAAGGAATATGAGATTAAAAAATAAAGTGAATCAATTCAAATGAACTAGAATATTAAATGATATATAAATAAATATGATAATTTTTAAGCTTGTTTTCTTGTAACTGTGAAATTTGTTAGTTGGATATCCATCACTAAGCATTATGCATGCTTAGTGTGTAACTATTTGTTGCGTGCAGATTTTAAAGGACATAGGTCAGTACTTGAAGGGACAGGCACCAGATTTGGGCATAGTTGCATAACAATGAAGATAAAATCTCGTATTTTGTATGTAGCATGTGAGAGTAGGACCATACTTTGTATGTATATTATATTGAAATTACTGTTATACTATATTGTGATATTTACAGTATATGGGTGTTATAGATCGATCTGTTGGTCATTAGGAAATTGGGTTCGTTGATGGCACTTAATAGTTTCTATGTCTTATGATCCAAATGTAATTTCAATACAATAATCAAAATTATTATTAGGAGAAATATAAACCTTACATAAGGGCTACCCTATCCAACATTCTTGCATTAAGATAAGTTCAGATGTGGATGATTCTTATAAAAAATTCTCAACATATCATAGGATTCCCTTTTTTGAAATCTGTACTTTTTCAACCTAGAAAACTCATTCTTCTACACACTTATCTCCCTTTTATAGTGGAGAATAGCTATTACTTAAGACTCATTAAAGAAAATTGAAAGTCTGATCATAAAAATTCCCGCATTGAGTACTAATTTAGTTTTAACGTATAATTAGAGTTGATAATCATTTGAATTAAGAACATAAGATTGCTATTTTTTTTTGTTTTCCTAAAATTGGAACGGTAAGACTCTATCCATTTATTCATTTGACCCAACTTTGAATTCATTTTTTTATGTGTCGCATCAAGAACTCAAAATAAGGGTTGCTATCATGAAATTAGGTAGAATACTTTATGAAATGGGTGGGTAGCATAAACTATAGCAAGAAGGGCTATTTCAATAGTAGCATGCAAATTGCCTATACGAACTCAATCTATTATTTCGGAATAGAAATATAAAACCAAATGAAAAAGACCTTTTGGATGCTAAAATAAAAAAAAATTGCAAGTTTTTTTTGGATAAAAAATACATCTTTTTTTTCCTTTGCATTTAAATAATAGATTAAAAAAATCATTGAGAGATAGATCAAAATTTTAACACCCTATACCCGATCTGTTAAAAGACCTGAATATCGAATATCACACCCGGGTGTGGTTTCCTTTAAGAGGGCCAATTACTAAATTATCTATTTAAAAACCTTATTACTTTAACAATTATTGTTTATTTTATAAAAGTTTTGGCAAAATTTTCCCTAAAATTTCCTAAAAATCCCCTTTAAGAAAATTTTCAAAATACCTCTATTTTGATTTATCCTACCATCTATCTCTAATTCAAATTTCGACACACAATGTTTAACCCTTCCTTCGATATTTCACAACTCAATCTCAATCAAATTAGAACATAATACATCTAATATTCCACTTATCCTCAAATATAATTTACATAACTAGTTCCAAAATAACTTAATTTATAACATCAATACTCATAAATATATACATAAAATTTACATCACTATAACATGGTGCATATGCCAAAATATTTTAAAGGATAACAAAAGGAATTGAGTTGTGCATCCACTGCAAAATCTATCCACTCCTACTGACGTGACTTGGATTTTTCTGTAGATCCACTCCACCTAACTTCAAAATTCTTCCAAACCTACACACATGAAAGCCAATCGCTAAGCATTTTGCTTAGTGGTGTTCAAACAATTCTATTTTTTCACAAATATAATTTACATAACCAGTTCCAAAATAACTTAATTTATAACGTCAATGCTCATAAATATATACATAAAATTTACATCACCATAACATAATGTATATGCCAAAATATTTTAAAGGATAACAAAAGGAATTGAGTATGCATCCACCGTAAAATCTCTCCACTCTCATTGATGTGACTTAGATTTTGTTGTAGATCCACTTTCATCTAATTTCAAAATTCATCCAAACCTACATCCAGAAAGAAAACCACTCGCTAAGCATTTTGCTTAGTGGTGTTCAAATAATTCTACTTTTCCACTTAACATAAATATTTAACCAAAATATGCTTAAAGTTTCACACATTAATAAACTCAAATGTTTTCATTTATTACTGAACATAAATAAATAAAATAACGTTAAATATAATATTTATAATTCAAGCATGTGCAATTCTCATACTTTGTTAATTAAAAGCCTATTCAGTTTGTAATTTAACACATGACCATCTAACTATTAACTTCCAATTAAAATCCATATTTGTTTATTTGACATTGGTTAATTATTTTCTCTATTTTCCCCAAGTGAAACCTAGAAGAATTGGCCTCAGCTGGATAGGTGGGATTTATTTTGGGATCAAGTTATCAAAACCATTCGGTCCATTACTATTTCTCTTGTTATTATTGTTACTATTATATATATATATATATATATATATATATATATATATATATATATATATATATATATATATATATATATATATATATGTGGACAGAGCTCTTGGAGCCATTCAGTCCATGATTCAAATTAAATCTTCTATACTGGAATACAACTCTTGGAGCCATTCATTCCGGTTTCATCTGTAATAGTGCAGTAATGCTAAAATTTCCTCTAATTGGCATGTCAACCTTATCACATACCTCTAATTCCTATCCAGTTTGACCGGAGGCAATTGTATTTGAGTTCATATTCCATTTTTTCCATTTAGTCCAGTCTCACTTATAGCCTTTACTTGTGATTATTGTTGTGCAACAATTTATCCAATTTATGTTCTTCTCCAAGAGTTTAAAAGAAATTCCTCATATAGCCATAAGTTCTAGCCAAGGTATTTCAAAGCAATATTTATAAACTTCTTCCTTAGAATTATGACAAAACTTATTAATTAAAATCAATTTAACATAACATATTAAAGATCACTTGTATCATATTTAAGACAATACGATGACTTTTTTCAAATTAAATTTCATTTGTCATCAATGTATTCCTTTAATTTCACACTAACAACAAAATATTTATTAATCCAATTGAGTAAAATTATTTAACATTCCTTCCTTATGAGTGGAAATCCAATCCCATTTTGTCTTTTTTGCATAAAAACCAGCCAGCCAGTAATATATATTTATATACATGTACCTGATTTTCCAACCAGTTTTGAAAAGTGTATAGATCCCAGCATCACAATTCCATTTTGTCTGAATTTCGGAGTAAATGGACTTCTAGATGCGATACTTCGTTAGTGATCCTTTCAAGTCCTTAGCTTGTCACATAAGTTTGTTTTTCATATTTTTGTATGTGAAAAAAGTATAAATATCTTCATATACTAGACATTAAATCCTCCTCTATCTGATACAGGTTAAGGTCTTTTTTTCCTTCCCATTCTTCAAATTCCGATTTGTATTTTTCATAAAGAAATCTTTGATCAAGGATAGAGCAAGATCTATTTTGCATCATATCTAAAGGAATCCTTAGTTTGAGTCAAAAAAGCAATGTCACTTGATCATTATCAAATTGACTACAATATTTTTCTATTCATGAGAATCCCACCAGTGTGCCTTCTACTTCTAATAGGCCATGAATTATATCAAAATCATTCTTAACAAGTCCATAATAAGGGATCCCATTTTCTTCATCGAGATCCAGGTAGAGACCATAGGTCTTAAGCAGTAGATCTGTAGAACAACTAAAAAGATTAAAAAGTATCATTAATTTCTTCATGCTCGTTCCAAGTTCAAAGTACCATTTTAACAAATAAGAATCCCCATTTCATAATTCAAATGAATGAAATCACAAATTCACATGTTTACATAAAAATAAAGGTTAATTACAAAATCAAGGCAAAACTATAAAGTAGTTTTCAATTTCAGGCCCAACAAAAAAATTCTTTTAATGTGAGTCTTAAACATCAAATGCCCTTTCAATTTAGGGACTCCATTAGTTTTTTCGTTAAAACTAAATGAAATTTATTTTTTTTAAAAAAATTAATTTTTTCAATTTTTATCTTATAATTAATATTATATAAAATTAATAATAATTTTTTATTGTTATAACTAATCGATTTTTATAATAATTTCCTAAAACACATTAAAATAAAAATTAGAATAACTAATATTCTTACATTAATTAAAAATCAACTTAAAGAAATTATGACCATATAAGTTTTTATTATTTTAATAACATTTGAATATGATTAAATGATTTTTAATTTTTTTTTGAAAGCAACTCTTATTCAATTGGACAAATTAAATTAAAAATAATTAATAAGTCCTAGAATATTAGAACTTAGAAAGAGACGAAGATGAGGACAAAAGTATCTAAGGTGATCAACGAGAGTGGCAAGGTGATATGCAAAACAAATGAAAACTAACCCTTATTGTGCAAGTGATTAGCACTCTAATGTTTAAGTTAGAGAAGGTTTAGAGAAAGAAAGTATAGTGAGATAATTGCTATGTATGTATTACTTTGATTATGAAGTCTTTCTTTATTAATATGGTTCCTAGGTGACTAGAGCCTATGAGGCTAGGGTACTTGAGTATCAGATCTCTCGTATTTGTAATTAGTAGGTTTAGGGCATTTGATGTGACAGCTTGCTGAGCATGGCCTGTTGATGTGACAGATGTGATGGCATGGATAAATTGGCTACAAAGCTTGATCAATATGTCAAAGTACTTAGTTAGTGCAAGTGGTTAATGGGCCTTTAGGTTTAAGAGCAAAAATTGGGCCTGTGCCTAAACTGGGCCTATGACTATTGTATTGGGTACAAGTGTGATAATATTAGGTATTTTCATTTGTCCCCCGAAAGCGTTCCAATCTATCACAGGGATCAGAGGAAAAGGGCCTAGGTGATTGATGCCTAAAATAATCTTTTCAATTATCTTGAAAATGGTAGCATTTTAAAAAGATGTGATTTTTTAATTTTGACACCTGTAATGTTTCGATTTGCCTAAAGGATCAGAGCAAAAAGGGAGGCTTAGGCAACTGGTGCCCATAATACTATTTTTTAGTTTTGATTGTCTTGAAAATGGCAACATTTTCTTAAGATGCTTCTTTTTGATTTATCGCCCTTAACATTTTGATCTTCCAGAAGGGTCAAAGGAAAAGGAACTTAGGCAAATAGTTATTGGAATTAAAATATTCTCTCTATATTCCAAACGCCTCAAAAATGGAAACATTACATTGAATGTGATACACTTTATCTCAGATGCCGCTTCAATTGTTAGAGCATTATGATGACTCGACTACATGGCATCTTGTCGTTAGACGTCAGTTTGAATTTGAAAACCCCTCTATTGCTTATAAATAAGCAATTTTTTTATCTTTTACTGGTTTCTTTTCACATTATTTTTTGGTAGTTTGCTTTCAAATTTCCTCTATCTTTCTAAAATTTCTTTAAAATTGGAACTTTCATCCCTCTTAGATTTCAACTTGACTTTTTTGTTCTTCGGGTAAGCTTGCAATTTCACACTTTTTCTCTTTTTTAATTTTTTGAATTTGAAGTTCAAATGGATGGGTCTAGGGTTTTAACTTACCACGGCATGTGATGGAATATGACATGGCATATATATGATGATCACACAGCAGAAAAATAATAAAATTGATCATACATACCATGCAATCCGTAAACAAGAATAAAAAACATGCAATTTTAGGGTTTTAAGACTTACAACTTTAGATGCACTTCAAGACTTGATTTTGATGATGACCAGTGAGTAGGATGAAATTATTAGCCTTAGATCTCGATCACCAATGCCAAAAGGAACAACCTTTACACCACTCCTCTCTATTCTCACACACACACACACACACTTGCAAGCAATGCTAAAAATCGAGAGTGCTAGCTCTATGTATGTATGTTTGGGAATGGGTATTGAACTAAAGACACAAGACTGACCTTGTTCTTCCTAATGTTCACCAATGGCTGCCGAAAAACTAAGAGAAGAAGGAAGATTCCTTTCCCCTTGAGAGTGGCAGTTTAGAGAGAGAAAAAACCCTAACTTGGAAAATTTATTTCATTAATTTATATCACTAGGTTTAGGAAATCATAAAGATGCCAAAATTCCCTTTAATTAGGTAGTATATTCATCCTCCATTACTTCCTAATTAAGTTATTCAAATTAATTTAAATTGCATAAGACATTTAATCAAAAACTGCAACTTAATTAGGAAATGAGCATGTGCTGAAATTCACATTGATTTTTATCTTAGAATTTCGATCACTTTATCTCCTATTTAAGTGTTTTAATTTGATTCAAATGCTTTTAGACTTTAATACTCAATTAAATTAATTAATACAAGATAATTAATTAATTGAAATTAAACCTTATGGGTCGAATCTCTCTCTCTAATGGACCAAGGTCCATTTAGCAATTTTAATACCCATTAAATACATTAATTTAACTTTAATTGAAAGACCAAATTAATGCAAAACTTCAAATACGTTACGAACACGTTAGGCGTATATCAAAGTACACAGTAATTCATAAAGAGTTTCATAGAGATTTTAGGTCTAAGAACTCCGATGCAAAACTTGCACATGAGAAACACTTATGACTTATACCATGTAGTGTTCTCATGAACGCATCAAATCCAGATACCATGTTCTAAACATGTATCTATGATCTCTAATTGACACTCTTGTCCTTATGATCCATAAGACAGAACTCATCTTATCAGAGAGAGCATACTAGTCTTAATTCATTTGTTATTCCCATAACAATGACTGACTAGGGATATTTAGAATGAAGTCTCATTTGTTTTAAGGTCTTACAACCATGTGCCTCACACATGATAACTTAAACTAAAACAACATTCTTAGATAGTTCTATCAATTGATATGCATAGGAATACAATAGATAAAAAAAATGCCTTATTTATTAACTAAAGTATTTTATAACAACACATTGGGGCTAGGGCTTACACTAATAATCTCCCACTAGCACTAGTCCCAATTGGGCATAGCCCTAAGACCGAATGCTCTCAAATGAGCTTCGTGCAAATTTGGATGCAACTGTTTCATCAAAGGATCTGATACATTGTCTTCACTTGCTATCTTGCTAACCTTGACGTCCCCACGATCATTGATTTCTCTGATCAGATGGTACCTCCTGAGTATGTGTTTGGATTTCTAGTGTGACCGGGGCTCCATGGCCTGTGCAATGGCCTCGTTGTTATCACAGAAAATTTCTAATGGATCTAGGATGCTTGGGACCACTCCTAATCCAGAAATGAAATTTCTAATCCAAACAGCCTCTTTTACAGCCTCGCTTGCTGCAATATACTCATATTCTATAGTTGAGTTGGCAACGGTCTCTTGCTTCGAGCTTTTCCAGCTCATAGCACCATTGTTCAAAACAAAAAACAAACCCAGATTGCGATCTTGAATCTTGAGTGCTGGTCTAAAAAGCAGCATCGACATAACCTTGTATAACGAGCTCTTCATGACCACCATACACCAAGAAGTGATCCTTAGTCCTTCGCAGGTACTTTAGAATCCCCGTTACAGCAGACCAATGCTTCTCACCAGGGTCTTACTGAAACCTACTGGTTATACTCAGTGCATGAGCAACATCCAACTGGTTATACTTAGTGCATGAGCAACATCTAACCAAGTACATAACATAGCGTACATGATAGATCCAATAACAGATGCATATGGGATTCTACTCATGTTGTCCCTTTCTTTTTTGGTTTTAGGGCATTGTTCTTTAGTTAAAGGAACTCCCAAAGCCAAAGGTATCTACTCTTTCTTTGAGTCTCCCATACTAAAATGCTTTAGTACTTTGTCTCTGTACTTTTCTTTACTTAGTCCCAAAAGCCGATTTGATCTATCTCTATAGATCTGAATACCAAGTATTGTCTCGGCTTCACCTAAGTCTTCCATTGAGAAACATTTTTGCAACCATTACTTAACCTTTTGCAATGTTGGAATGTCATTCCCAATGAGAAGGATGTCATCCACATATAGGACCAAAAATACTATTTTGCTCCCATTAACCTTCTTGTACACACAAGGCTCATCTTCATTCTTGATGAAGTCAAATTCTTTAACTGCATCATCAAAACGAAGATTCCAACTTCAGGATGCTTGCTTTAATCCATTAATAGATTTTTGAAGCTTACAAACCTTCTTAGGATGCTTGGGATTGACAAAACCATCAGGCCGTGTCATATACACATCCTCAAGTAAATTTCCATTGAGAAAAGCAGTTTTGAGATCCATTTGCCATATCTCATAATCATGATATGCAGCTATGGTAAGCAAGATCCTAATGGACTTGAGCATGACTAAAGGCGAAAAGGTTTCATTATAGTCTATACCATTAGTTTGTCAAAAACCTTTTGCTACTAGTCTACCTTTGTAGGTCTTATCAGCTTTGAGTTTAAATAGCCACTTCCATTCAATTACCTTAGCACCTTCCGGTGGATCAATCAAGGTCAAAACCTGGTTATCGTACATTGATTGCATCTCAAATTTCATGGCTTCAAGCCAATTTTATGAGTCTGGGCTCTCAATAACTTATCGATAGGTAGTAGGATCCTCACAATTTACTAACTCAATAGTGTCATTGTCAGTGATTAGAAATCTGTATCTCTCAATCTCCTGACGTACCTTACCAGACCTTCTAGTTTCTTGTGTAATGGGTTCTTGTTCCACAACTGGTTGTGAACTTGATCCCATTTCCAACTCATCCTCTATAGGAGTTTGTGGTGCTTGAATTTCTCCAAGTTCTACTTTACTCCCATTGTCTTTCTTGAGAAGGAACTCCTTTTCCAAGAAAATAGCCTTGCGAGCAAAAAGTACTTTGTTCTCGGCTTGTGAGTAAAAGTAGTATCCCTTTATTTCTTTGGGATAACCCACAAATAAGCAGACAGTGGATTTGGACTCTAGTTTATCAGATGTTAATTTCTTAACATGTGCTTTATAGCCCAAAATCTTGAGAAATGACATATTGGGTTTTTTCCCAGTCCATACTATGTATGGTGTCTTCTCAACTGCTTTAGTTAGAGTATGGTTTAATAGAAACGTAGCAGTTCCTAATGTATAACCCCAAAAGGAGACAGAAAGATTTGCTTGACTCATCATTGATCGAACCATGTCCAACAGAGTTCTATTTCTCCTTTCAGACACACCATTCCATTATGGTGTTCCAGGAGGAGTGAGCTATGAAATAATACCACACTTCTTTCGATGACTGTCAAACTCTTGGCTTAAGTATTCGCCATCTCAATCTGATTGAATGGCTTTTATACTTTTGCCAAGTTGGTTTTCTACTTTGTTCTTAAACTCTTTGAATTTCTCAAAAGTTTCAGACTTGTACTTCATTAGATAGACATAGCCATATCTACTGAAGTCATTTGTGAATGTCACAAAGTAGCTAAAACCACCTCTAGCTTGTGTACTTAATGGTCCACATACATCAGTATGTATTAGTTCCAATAAGTCATTAGTCCTCTCACCTTTCTTGTTAAAAGGACTCTGTCATTTTTCCATGCAAACATGGTTCGCATGTGTCATAAGACTCTAAGTCGAATGACCCAAGCACTCCAGATTTATGGAGTCTTAAAATGCATTTTTCATTTACATGCCCTAAACGACAATGCCAAAAGTAAGTAGGGTTTAATTCGTTTGATTTAACCCTATTTGTATTAATGTTGTATATGGACTCTTTGTTTTGTAGATCAAGGATATAAAGGCCATTTTACAACATGGCATTGCCATATGAAATGCCTTGGCGATGAATATGAGCATTGCCATTTCTAATAACAAAATCAAATTCATCCAAATCCAAACAAGAAATTGAAATAATGTTTCTGCTCATAGTAGGCACATAATAACAATTTTTCAAAACTAAACAAAGTCTGAAAGGTAAAGTGAGTTGATATTCGCCTATCTCCATGGAAACAACTTATGCTCTATTCCCTATACGGAGGTTCACTTCATTCTTCCCAATTAACCACCTATTTCTTAACCCCTGCACATTTGAACAAATGTGAGAACCACAACCGGTATCTAATATCCAAGTGGTAGAAATATAAAGGTTAATTTCCACAACAAAAATACCAGAACTGGATGCCTTGGCTCCATTCTTCTTTTATTCTTCCTTGAAGAGAGTGTAATTCTTCCTCTAATGCCCTATCTTGTTGCAATGGAAGCATGTGCTCTCGCTCTCCTTGAGCTTTTGTGCCTTGGGCTTGGATTGGGCCTGAGGTGCACTCCCATTTGACTTGAAATGAGCCAGGTCATTCTTGGGTTTTGCCTTTCCCTTTCCCTTAGCGGGGTCCCTTCTTAATGCCCCCTTGAACCATATGTACGGGATTGATCTTTTGAATGTTCTCTTCAACATTCTTAAGCATCCCATGAAGCTTGATGACTGTCTTGTTCATTGCATGCATGTTATAATTCATCACAAATGGATCATAATCATCAGTCAATTAACCTAAGATCAAGTCAGTAGCCAATTCCTTCGAGACTTGTACCTCAAGCTTCTCAAGAGTATCAAGATACCCTTTCATCCTGAGTACATGGGTACTAACAGGAGTACCCATAGCCATCTTACAAGAAATTAAGGCCTTTGTTGTCACAAACCTCTCGCAACGAGCTTGCTTTTGGAACATCTCCTTGAGGTGCACCATGATTGCATAAGCCTCTTGATCCATGAATTGCTTTTGCAAGTCAGGCACCATTGTGGCCAGTATCAAATAGGTCACATCATTGGAGTCGCTCTTCTTGGTCTTAAAAGTTTCCTTTTGAACCGCAGAGGCGTTCCTTCCAGGTTCTTCAGGCAAGGGTACATCCAAAACACATGACTTTTTCTCTTGCTTAAGAACTATTCTTAAGTTTCTAGACCAGTCTATGAAATTGGTGCCATTCAGTTTGTCCTTTTTCAGGACTGATCGCAATGAAAAGTTGTTGTTTGAAGAAGCCATTTTCAATCTACAATAAAACTTAGCAAGATTAAATGAGGTCTTATTTATAATCCCACAAACCAAATTAATATCCCTTTAAATAATTCGCATTAGTGATTTAATATGGGCCAAGATCCACTTTTTACAACAACTTATTAGTCAAGCTAAGCTTGTACACCTAACAAGTTAAGTTACTTAGGTAGGAAAACTCCAATCATGTCTCGTGCATGGCTCTTGGATCAAATGGGCTAACATCTTAAGATGTTATATCACAAACCCATTTATTAGTTACCTAGGTCCGAGCATCCCTTTCCATGTTAAGTCCAACCTACATTCACAACCCATACCTCACAAAGATAAACGAGTGCATCTAGGACTCCTAGTCTACGTGACCGATGATCGATGCCTTGACATGTTTCGAATTAGGAAGGCAACTTTGTGACTTACTATTTTAGGGATTCATTTTATTACGGCTTACATGACATATACTTTGTTATCCATTCATAGCATGCATATATATATAATTGCATAAAGTAAAGTGTGACAAACATGGGCCCAAAAACCTACAATTAAGATTCTATACTATTATATAAGAATCTTCAAGTTGGGCTTCTCCACTCCAGTGGGCTTCGTCTTGATTTACAAAGTCTTCAAATAAATTTTATTCTAAGAAATAAATGAACTTTTACAATAATACATAATGGTACACAGGCCATATTTAATTACAAAAACCCAGGGTCCATGAATGCACCATGCATATCCATTCATCACACAAAAAAAGCAAATAAATATACATAACATTCATGGATAAAATAAAGTCCAATTTTAATTAATTTAGCCAAGCCTATTAATGAAAATTGTGTAATTGAACTTTTAAGAGAGGACCTCGTGATGGGCCTGGGCTGAAGCCTAATGGACTAAATCCTCTTATTGAATAAGTTCTCTTAAAAGCCCAAAACACAAACTAGTTAGATTTATGCCATAAATCAACTCTAGTATAATTTCCAATTTTGCCATTTTTAATTTTATGTCATACAGTCCATAAACATTAAAAATACATATAATATGTACCAACATGAATTAAAACATAAAATCATGAAGAATATATATATCATACACGACATTCATATTAAAACAAACAAACAACAATGAAACTAGTTGTTTAATGCTCATATAATGCCACAAAAATGCACAAACACTTAAAATAATTTATGAGTCATTTAATAATTTAAATAAGGTCATAAATATTGAGTTAATGTTCTGTACCGATCTGATCTAAATGTGTTTTTAACATTTTAATCAAAACAAAACAAACAATATTGATTAAACATGTAACAAACACAAACTAGTCATAATTTTAAGTGATTTTAAAATTAATCAATTAAATTGTCTTGGACCAGAATTAAAATAAATTTTAAAATATGTACAGACCTGATATTTAATCTTTAAAAATCACTTAAAAACATGCCAAAATCGTTTTTACATTTAATTTTGAAAACTAGTTGTTATAAAATCACTTATCATGCCAACTAGCACATAGTTTCAAGATTAACATGTACCATCAGGTATTTGCAATTAAATCCGACCATGAACAGCTCTAAGAAAATCTTAGGATAATATATTAACATGTAATATTAATTATAATACCTATCTAATCATTTAAAATCATTTTTACACCAAAACAATGCAAAAAACTCAAAATAGAAAATTTCAGCATTGCATGTTTTTAAACGAACGATTTTTGATTAAATATTTAATGCATATAAAGCACCAAAATAAGCATGTTTAGGCTCTTATACAACTGATGGAATATGACATGGCATATATATGATGACCACGCAGTGAAAAAATAACAAAATTGATCATACATAACATGCAATCCGTAAACAAGAATTGAAAACATGCAATTTTAGGGTTTTAAAACTTACAACTTTAGATGCACTTCAAGACTTGATTTTGATGATGACCAGCAAGTAGGATGAAATTATCAGCCTTAGATCTTGATCACCAATGCCAAAAGGAACAGCCTTTGTGCCACTCCTCTCTATTCTCACACACACACTTGCAAGCAATGCTAAAAACCGAGAGTGCTAGCTCTATGTATGTATGTTTGGGAATGGGTATTGAACTAAAGACACAAGAACTGATCTTGTTCTTCCTAATGTTAACCAATGGCTGCCCAAAAACCAAGAGAAGAAGGAAGAGTCCTTTCCCCTTGAGAGTGGCAGCTTAGAGAGAGAAAAAACCCTAACTTGGAAAATTTATTTCATTAATTTATATCACTAGGTTTAGGAAATCATAAAGATGCCAAAATCCCCTTTAATTAGGTAGTATATTCAGCCTCCATTACTTCCTAATTAAGTGATTCAAATTAATTTAAATTGCATAAGACATTTAATCAAAAACTACCACTTAATTAGGAAATGAGCATGTGCTGAAATTCACATTGATTTTTATCTTAGAATTTCGGTCACTTCATCTCCTATTTAAGTGTTTTAATTTGATTCAAATGCTTTTAGACTTTAATACTCAATTAACTTAATTAATACAAGATAATTAATTAATTGAAATTAAACATTATGGGTTGAATCTCTCTCTCTAATGGACCAAGGTCCATTTAGAAATTTTAATACCCATTACATACATTAATTTAACTTTAATTAAAAGCCCAAGTTAATGTCCAATACTTTAATTACATGTTTTAAGCCTCATGCTTTGTGTGCGATCCTATAGGTCCATTTAATATTGGCAATGAATTAATAAATTAATTCAAAGGCTATATATATTCTCTAGCAAGATATTATAGAATTCCATATTAAATGAAAATGCAAATGGCATTTAGTGACCTAATGCAATTTTACATAGTCCCTTACCCTTAAATATCAGAATTAATATAAGGCATTGAACCAATCATCCTTATATATACTAATTCCTTTCTTGATATTCCAGTGACAGTAAACTCTCAGATAAATAATGATTACTCATTATTTAATCTCGGTATGGCCATACACTTCTTAGTTCACTGATCAAGTGGCCGATGATATTTTCTCTCTTATCGAGAGGGGTAATCCCTTCACTTCTCTCATGCTCTCTAACATGGATTAGTGCATACCCAAGCATACCCATACTTGTCACACGAGCACGTTAGGTGTATGTCAAAGTACACAGTAATTCATAAAGAGTTTCATAAAGATTTTAGGTCTAAGAACTCCAATGCAAAACTTGCATAAAAGAAACACTTATGACTTATACCATATGGTGTTCTCATGAATGGATCGAATCCAGATACCATGTTCTAAACATGTATCTATGATCTCTGATTGACACTCTTGTCCTTATGATCCGTAAGACAGAACTCATCTTATCAGAGAGACCATACTAGTCTTAATTCATTTGTTATTCCCATAACAATGACTGACTAGGGATATTTAGAATGAAGTCTCATTTGTTTCAAGGTTTTACAACCATGTGCCTCACACATGATAACTTAAACTGAAACAACATTCTTGGATAGTTCTATCAATTGATATGCACATGAATACAATAGATAAAACAAATGCCTCATTTATTAACTAAAGTGTTTTATAACAATGCATTGGGGCTAGGCCTTACACTAACAGCATGGATTTGAGATTTCTGCTGGGGTATAAGGGAAAACCCATGATTGTAGATCATACCTTGCTCACTGAGGAGAAGTTAGATCTTTTAGGAGATGGTTTGGCTTTCTTTTTGGATATTACACCTATCCCTGCCCCTTCTTTATGTCCTGTAAGGAGGATCCTTTATAGATGGGAAATTTTTTATTCTCCGTATTATGAGTCTAGAGCCTTGTTGAGATTCCCTTTTGATGGATTTGATAGGGATTTGTTAGGAGCTTACACATTAGCCCTCTGTTAGTTGAATCTTAATGCTTAAAGAGCAACAACATGCTTTAAGGCTATGTGAAGGAATTGCCAGCCTATCATAACCCCAACTCTTAAGCTATTTGGCACTTTCTTTTTTATTTCAAATAGAGTAGATGCATGAGGTTTTTTTAATTTTATGAGTAGGAAGGATAGAAAAATTTTTCATTTCTTACGTCCTTGAAAGGCTTCAAGGATAAATTTTTGTTGGTCGGGGCAGCAAAGGGTTTTTGAGTTAGCCTAGCTTGATCAGACAAGTTGATTAGTCTGAGGGACTTGGCTATTGGTAAATGCAACTTCTAAGATGCCATAAAGAGTTTTTTTTCACCATGGTGAATAGTAGTGTAGTGCCGTTGGACTCGGATGTGTTGCTGAGTGCATTGCCCAATCCTTTCCAACCTAGAGAAGGGAGAGAGGCTGATCGATCCATGTTTCTCTCTCTTTCTCTCTTCTCCTATGGTAGATCATTTTGTCTTATTATTTTTTTCTTTATTTTGAATCCAATCTAATCTTTTCTCTAATTTTTCTTGCAAAAAAAAGCAATGCATGTAAATAATTGCTAAAACCAGCTTTTGTAATTTTAGAATAACTTGAGCTATAGACCTTCAATTGACTTGAATCTAGTTGGTACTTCTTTCTAAGATTTAGACCTAAAATTTTGTTTAAGGAACCAATCTTTGAATCTACCTCTAACTGCCCATAAATCTAACTTGAATTTCATTTTTAGCTGCTACCCAATTGTTATGATGATATTACTGTATTTTTTCTATAACTTTTTGTAGAGGAGTCAAAATCCTTTGAGAAAAAATTCTAGTTAAAATATATTCATAGGAACACAATGTTCATGGAGGAATGTTGTCAAAATTCTATACCTATTTTATACTATGAATTTTCTAAGTGATACTAAAATTTGAATAGGGTACAATGAACTGTTGCTTAGAAAAAAGGAACATATTTTAGTAATTTAACTGTATCTCTTATTATAAAGGTTGGAATTCTATGAGTCTAATTTCTAGTTAAACTGGACTTATATTATATAATTTATATGAAGAAATCTTGATTTGGTTCTATTTCTAAATATGTCAAAAATGACTTGAATCTTGAACTATTGGCAGCATTGTTTCTAAGAAAAGTCCTTAATGTTTTTGTAATATCTTGAAATGTAAAAATGATAATTAGGTAATTCCAATTAGATTATAAAATAAACTATCATATGCACATTTGTTATGAAGAAAATAAAGTCTAATTATGCCTCCAAACCTGTCTAAATTTAGGCTAAAAATTGGAATCATATGCTGCCTATCACAATGAACAATCATCAGTAATTTCTAATTATAATAAGTTAAATAAATTATATTGCATTGATTTTTAATGTTCCTAAAACTAGAAACACATAGGATCATGTTTGTAGAGGATCATTTTGGCTAGAAATGGCTTTTGGTAGGTCAAAAATTGCTTTAAATATAAGCTTAAAATCTGTCTCTATAAAGGATTGTTGCAATAATTTATCACCATTTTTGGTACACATTTTTGGAATATTATTATGCATTTAAATACATTTAAGAATTCTAGAACATCATTTTGACTATATGTAAAAATGATCTTAACTATTTTAAGCACATTTATAATGGAAAAGTAACACATTGAGAGAGATAAGTCATGAGTATATAAAATAATATCATATTGTAAGCATGACTACTTATTAAAGCATATTTATGATAAAAGTTTTGTTATTATTCACCTCATTGTCATAACATAAGAATGCTTATATGTTATAGTTATATGGCATGTTTATAAGTTAAAAATGTCAATGTATATTTGTATGACTATCGGGATATAAATACATCATATACAAGTTAATCGTATTGTTATATGAATATGAGAACACAAGTCTATGTATTAGGGACTATGTGTCTTTTTTGATATCACATGAATATATGATGAAGCATGATTACATGGAAGCATGTTAATCATAAATAACCTAGTAAAGTACATAATAGCTTTGTTAAATGAGATTGTGTATACGAGTATGTACACTAGAGATGGTATAATTTTCCACTGATTACTTGAGTAAAATTGTATAAATGTTTATATGAATTATGCATATATGTTTATGCACTAGATAAGGTATATTTTTACATGATTATGTACACGTGCTAATGGAATAATCTACGTATAGTCTTGATATATGAAATAAACATGAACATGGATAATTGCAGCTACCACAGTTTGGCTTGATTGGGTCTAGAGTATAGTTGATCCCGTTTGGATCATGAATGGCCTTCTTTGGGTCTACAGTTGGCCCGTTTGGGTTAACCGTTGTCCCCATTTGGGACTACCGTGTCTCCGTTTGAGACTACCATTTGATCCTACTTAGATCAACTAAACTTGATACCTGCGGGTATCCACTGTTCTCGTTATCCACTTTTAGAACTTAAGCAGGCTAAATTCCAATTATAGAAATGACTACAGTATTTGAATCAAAGCATGATTTACTCAAATGTTATTATTGGACTATATGATTTATTTTAATCACAGAATTTGTATTTCAAATATAAATGTTCATAGTATATTAATTAACCATATAAATTATGTGTACTGGGTTATTAGTTTATCTTTGTTGCCTTAATGCTCATATACTTGAAATATTGCTAGAATTACAAACTTGTTATCATTGATATATTATGTTGCATATGATGCACATTATTGATTGAGTATGTGAATTGTTCTAATTATAATTATGGCTGAAATTACGTGATTTGAATCATGAACGTATATCATTGGATGCCATTTATGTTCTATATAGATAAAAACAAGACAATAAATATTATAAATGTATCAATAATATAAGGTATAAATTATTTTATTTATCTTTAATTTTTGTGTATATATTGAGAGGCTAGTTGAATTGGTTACATTGCAAATCACATGTATTGTTATAGTGTTATTTTTGAGACACAACATGATTGCTATGGACATGTATATATGCATATGTATGGGACTACTATTACGTGTTGTTTTGACGAGAAATGTGAATGGTCGTCCATCATGATTTGTCCCTACTAAACTTTATAGTTTAGCACGGGTTATTTTATCCTTGTAGCTTCCGTAGACAAGATTTTTTTTAGGGACATTCTCTACATCAGGAAAGGCCAACACAAGACTGAAAAGAGTTGATGTAGGGAGTTTGTATAAGTATTTTACAATATTTTGTATTATGGCTAAAGGCATATGATGATGTAGTTAATATGTGTATATTGAGTTGTAATAAACTCACGATATGACTAAGGAAGTACATGTGTGCATGTAATACATAAAGTAACATATACATAACATGGTATACATGAAGCTAAAGATGAGATAAAGTATCCAAACAATCAAAGTAGCACCCATATGATTATATGATATAGCATGATATGAGTAATAGTAACATAATGATCATATGATTGGTAATATACAGGCATCATAGTGATGAAAAGCATGATTAATATGATTAATTAGATTTGGTTAATGGGGTAATAGTATAAGGGTGTTACATAAAACATATAGGCATTAATCTATATTCTTATACATTTCAATTATCATGAGTATATCTTTGTGATATTGTCTTACATATATAAATAAATATATATAGATCCACAATCACGTACAGTAGTACAAATAACTATAAATATACAATACTATAACCAAATACAATCATGTGATAGCCATAAATTATGAACACACACACACACACACACATATATGCAAACAATCAAAGCTATGTCTTTTTATGTACCTATCAATTAACATGATATGTGAGTTCATTAAAGGTTCTACTCTATGATCACTATATGTCTTCTTATACTAGCATAAAAGCATAAGTGCGCATTACTGAATTAGAACATCTTAAATCACATATATTTCTATACCTTCGAAAATCAATGTTCCTTTATACAACTTTATTTCCACATGTCATTATGTTCCTCACATGTTTGATGTTACATAATACTTCATTTTTTTTATGTTTAGAATGCATTAAAAGTAATTAAGAAGGTTTAAACAAGTTTTGGTGACAATTTTGATCTTAAAAATCAAGTTTAGAAGGAAATAGGGGAGGGTCATAGTGACTATTGATTTGTGTTAGCCATGAGATAGGTGCACATTTTGTTTTGGAAGGGCTTATATTACCAATTTTGTGATGATCGCGAGGTCCATCCTACCCTATAAATTTCTAAAGTTAGATTCCTAAGTTCATCTTGTATGTTAGTTTAGGCCTATCAAATGACATTTTCAATCATAAAGGTTTTCTACAAAGTTGTTCCACTACATTTCTAGTTTTAAGATCATTAAAAATAACCTTATTTGCATTTCTAAATGTCAATATGTTTACAAAACAATGAGGACTGGTCCCAATGATAGTGTAGCAGATTGTTCCAGTTCTCAAGCTAAGTTTTGACAGGTTTAAAGGTAAATTTAGACTTTTTCTTCTATATAAAAAATCTAGATATGGAAGTTTAGCTGCTAACCCAACTTAAATTAATTAATTTACAATTCTACAACTCTATATATAAACAATACAATCCCATTGGGTCAAATGAACCCAAAAATACATTTCTATCAACAAAGAGATTTTTCAAACTTCTTGGTACACTTAAGTTAAATTGAAGTTTATCTAATTAGAGATTAAATTTTAGCAGATTTTCCTTACAAAATTGTCCTTGCATGCAATATACTTTCCAAGTTCTAATCTAATGGTTTAGCTTTTGCTTATTCCGCCAGTCCATTTACCTGAACACATTCAGAAATCATTATCTCATTCTCTTAATTAAGCCTTCATTTCATCATAATCAACTCTAATCACACATTCATGGTAAATCACACACCAAATTCCCATACTTGGCTGAACACCACAATCAATCTTTAGTCCTTAATCACTTTCTTTCCCTTATTCTTCTTAACTTCCTCTTCTACAAATAACATTTTCTTACATGCATTAATTCTAGCATTCCCTCTCCATTAAAACGTGACCCAACAAGAAAGAAGAAGAAGGATATAATGTAAGGAACATGTTACCTTTATAAATCCCTTTACAAAAACCTTTATCACAACCACATGCAACAGAATTTTCTTGAGAGTGATAGAGAGAGAATACTTATCTTTAAAGAGAGATGAGAAAATAAGAAAGATCTTTATTTTTCCTCCCATAGCCGACAATCTCCCCATTTAAACCCTTTAAAATAAGTTTTCTCCCTCTTACATGCAACCTATAGAATTTAGTGGAAGGGAAAATATTTCATTTAATCCCCTTTCATTCTTTCTCTTATAAATCTGCCCCATATATACTTTCTTTCAATAATGACCCCCAATTTTATATTCATCTTTTAATTTTAGCCTCAAACTATCTTTTCCCTTTTAATTGCACCCTTAATAATTATTATGCTTAAAAAGTCACATACATATCATAAAGTAAAATTACCACTTTGCTTTTTTTGACCCAAATCTAAATTTCTCCTATTCAATAAAAGAGGGTCAAAGTTAAGGCCTTACAACTTCCCACTCCCACATATAGATCTATTGGTTGACAATGCAGTAAGGTGCATGATGTATAGTATCGTCAATGGGTATGCAAGGTACTACCGAATTTTGAACAAGATAGTGAATCAGGTAAATATAGCCTTTATTAATGAATGGCGAACATATGCCTATAAAGTCATGCTATTTGGATTAAAAAATACAAGGGCCACTTATCAAAGACTAGCTACTAAGATCCTCAGTGACTTGATTTATAAGGAAGTTCAAGTATATGTTGATGACATGTTAGTCAAGTTGATTACTAGGGAAGGACATTTTGAAGCCCTGAAGAGGTTTTTCCAATGAATAGAAAAGTATGACCTCTGGTTTAACCGAAAATAGTGTGTATTCAAAGTCATCTCGAGGAAACTATTGGGGCATGTTGCCAGCCAAAGAGGAATAAAAGTATACTTGGATAAGGAGAAAACCATCCGAGAAATACCTATGTCAAAAAAGGAAAAAGAGATAAGAAGATTCTTAGGGCAAATTTAGTACATTACCCAGTTCATCGCTAAGTTGACCTCCATATGTGAGCCGATTTTTAAACTTCTAAGGGAAGATCAGCCGGTCAAGTTAAATAGTAACTGCCAAAAAGCCTTTGATACCATCAAGGAGTACTTGCTACATCCTTCAGTTCTTTAGCCACCTAAACCATTCAAGCCTTTGGTCTTGTACATAGCAATGGAACATAGTTCAATAAGGGCTATGTTAGATCAAAAAGATGAAATTGGGGTAGAATATTCTGTATATTACTTGAGTAAGAAGTTCTTGCCATACAAGGAAAAGTATATGGACATCAAGAAAATTTACCTAGCAGTGATATTGGCCACAAAGAAGTTAAGACATTACTTCCATTCCTACAGGATTTAGGTGGTGGCCAAGCACAACCCACTTAAATACCTCATATCAACAACATCTGATAACTCCACTTAAGTGATTGTTTTATAGTTGGATTTTTCATAGTTTTTAGTTGTAATAGCTATAGTTTTAGCATTTCAGGTTTAAATTGTTGAGTTTTGTGATCTCTATTTATAATTTTCAATTTTTTAACAAATTAGTCCAAATATAGCTTAATAGTGAATTCTTGGTGAAATTCAAAATTTTGCTTTGAGTTATGGCTGGAAGGAATATGTGACAGTCGTGAGCCTTTTTGAATTTACAAAACATAGCGAATCAATAGTTGTGATAGTTGGACTACATTGGTATCAGCCATGACCCATTGAGGAATTTAATTCTTAAGTCCAGTAGCAAGGGCCACGATGGGAAGGAAATCGTCACTACCATGACCTTTTCTTTTTTTTTTAAGCTAATTTCTTCTATTTAGATGGGGAAGGGGGGACAGTAGAGATAGATCTAGGTTTATTTTTCCTTTTAGTATTTTTAGGATTCTCTTTGCATTTTTTGTTGTAAATACTTTAAATAGATTGATTTCAATACCATTTCTTAGATTAGATTTGATTTTCCCTTAATCTAGTAGTAGTTTTAGTGTTTATTTTGTTGACATCTATTAAAAGATGGTTGGATATAGATTGGAACTACATCAGTTATGATCAATTTTAGGGTATGTTTTTTCCACTCTTCTTTAATATTTGTAATGTTTAGTGAGTAGCAGTTTCATTGCTACGGGATCTATGAATCCCCATACCTATATAAAGACTTGAATGTATTTTTGGATATATATATATGATTAAATGTTTTGTTCTTCATTTTCAATATTTACATATATGTTTTATTGGGTATTTTATCATTTTACTTCATTGTATTAGTGGTATTTATGCTATAATAGAATGGGTATTGTCATTATCTATTTTGGCTATATATGTGTTATAAATTGTGGGATGATTCCAAAATGGAGGCTTTAGGTTTATAGCTTGTGCATTTTAATTTTCAAATTTAGTTGAATAACAATTGGGTAATGGATTAGTTGGCTCTGAAATAGGAAGTCAATTTATGCCTTAGACTTAGGCCCGTGCTTAGGTTAGTTAATTGATTGGCTCCAGAATGTGAAATCGATTAGCTACAACAGTCTAATCTGGAATGGGAACTTTGGTTTAGTTGGGTTGTCCACATTTAGATCGTGTAATCTTTATGCTAAAATTTATTACATCAGGTAAGGGGAGGGTTAGAGTATCTTTGCATTATTTTAGTAGATGTTTAATCCTTAATTTCATTATCATTAGTTATATAATTTCTCGCTTTGAATTAGAACACTTTTCAATATAAAAATTGGGGAACATCTCAAATTATTTTCAATCAACTATATATATTTTTCTTAGCAACCCTTTTCCCTTGGGTTCAATATTCTTGCATTCTTAAATATATTTCTCTATATTACTTAGCCGATCTAGTGCACTTGCTAGACACCGATCACATTTTTGGTGCCATTGTTGGTGAAAAGTGGTGTTTGTTTATTTAATAACTTTAGTTGAGTTAGTCTGAGATTTTTATTTTTATTTGTTTTGATTCGATTTTATTTTTCATAGGAAGATTATGAGACATTTTCAAATGAAGCATTATTATGTTTAAGACTATGAATTGGTGTTTTTGAGATAAAAAATGAAGGATTTGAGAAGGGAAATTCAAGATCTATAATACTTACATCAACCTTCAATAATCTATTCATCATTATCCTTTTGATATCCTTGTGCTCCACAAATTTCACAAGAGTTTGGTGCCTCCCAAATTCAAATCTTTCTTGACTTGCTTGCAAGTAAGGAGACGTAATTTAAAGCTAAGAAATAAGAATGGATAGCTATAATTAATTCTCAAGAGGAGAAGATAAAAAATCAATAGACTTTATTTCAAAATTAAGAGAATTTATTGAGAGATCAATAAATAGGAATTAAAAATCTTGAAGCCAAATTAGAGATCTTGAGTACTTCTAGGAAAAATCAAGGTGATGGTGATAACAAGGATGAAATGAGTTATGTGCCAATGGTGGACAATAAAGAATTTGAGTTTGGGGTGTATGAACTAAAAGAGGAACCAAACAATGTTGAAGATAATTTTTGTAGCTTTGAAAACGACATTAGATCTTTCATTAAGAATTTTTAACCTGAAAAGCAAAAAACATTCAATTCTCAAGTGAAAACATTGAGTTCAGTCCACTTGAATAATTTATTAAGGCTAGAAGAGCCAATAGAGTTTGTGTTTGATGAACCCAAGCTAGAGTCATACTTCATCAATGACATGGTATTTCCAACCATGGTTAACTTTGACAAGTTTCTCTTACAAATAGGAGAAAATGAGAAGCACATTCCAAAGAGACCTATTCGGATCGCAAACTCAGCCTTTAGAAAGTAACACGAGTAAAGCTGGGACTTAGTAAACCAAAATTTTTCTAACCCTTACTCTTTAAATTTTTATCATTTTTTATGTTATAAATTTTTAGTAGTTTTGCGTGCTATTTTGAGTGTTTTGTGAGAACTTATGTTTCTAGAGTTCATGTGTTTTTATTGTTGTTCTAGTTTATTTAGCTTTAGTGTAAATTTTGATTTTTAGCATACTTTGTGGCTTGTATGTGCTTAAATCTTACTTAACATGTTGGAGCTAATTTTAGTGCTTAGAAAATGTTAACATGCATAGCTAAACTTTAAGAATTTTTGTTGGAATTATTGGGATCACGATGGTAATGAAATTGTTCCCACTATGACCATTGCCTAATAAAAATGGGTTTTAGTTTGAATAGCCTTTTTATAGAGGTAATACTATTGTGTCAACCATGACCAGTGATTTGTTTTTGTGCTTTTAGTCTAGATGCTAGGGTCACAATGGTGAGGAAATTGTTCCCACCATAACTATTGCATTTTTAGAATTTTCTGTAGTCTAGTAACATATGTCATTGTGGTAACCAAATTGTTTCCACCATTTTGTCCAGTAAAAGGGGTCACCCACTATGATCCTTATAAATATTTTTACATGACTTCAAGAGGTTACGACGGTTAGGGTTTTGTTCCTGCCATGACTATTTTAAAATGTCTGAATGAATTTCGAGGTGTCATGGCTATCAGGGAATTATTCTAGCTGTGACTGTTTGTATAATAATAAAAATTAGATGGTCACAGCTATCTTTAATTCATTCTCGCTGTGACTAAACTGTATTTTACTTTATATTCAAAATTTCCCTCCCTATGTTCTATAAAGTTTCATTTCTCTTTTGGATTTTTGGTTTGGGCAAGACTCTTTCAAAAATTAAGCATCTTTTTGCGTTTGCTTTTGATTGTTAAGCTTCAACAATTATGTTTTTTGCAATTCTTCTTCCATTTACTTTATTTTTCCTTGATTTTTTTGCAATTTCTTGTCTTCCTTAAGTTTTTCTTTGAAATTTCCATTTGGGGTATTGAGAATGCATGTTATGGTTTGAAGATTTTTTTTAACTTTGATTAAATGTATGAACCTTAACATATAAATTTTGAGTTTTTAAAGTTCTAGAACTATATTTAGTGGTGGATTGATTTTGTTGTTCTTTGTCATTGCTCTGTGACATATTTGTGAATTTAAATTATCTAAGTCTCCTTTGTGCTTATTGTGACAACCTATGTTCATTCATATTTCAATATAATGAATGGCACTACCAATGATATCACATAACTATTTAGTTTTGCCTCTTAGTTTATATGCTAAGTCGGATCTAAATTAACATTTTCAGTATCCCATATTCGTGTTATCATCGCTAAGTTACTATTCATTTGATATAAATTTTGACAACATGACGGCTTAAAAATCATGCTACCTAAACCTACAAATGCTTAATTTAACACTCCCAAATGCAAACTCCACCTCTAATACTCCAATCACATACGTTGCACTTCTATTTTCAGCCCACAACACATCACATAGTACATAAGGTTTATCACATATAATTCATCAAATCACTAATGTTTGACGTTAAATTACATGCCATAATTTATATTTTAAGTTCACAGTACATACATCAACTATCCTCACATTAATTTACATACATCCAAAACACAGTTATCAAAAGTCTTCACTTATGTACATGCCACAAGCTCTTCCTTGGATACCTTCACTTCACCTGTCCCTACGCGCAACCAAAAAAAACCATGTACTAAGCAATTTTGTTGCCTAGTGGTGGATACATTTACATAGAATTTCACCTACTAAACTACTTTAAGTAAAATTATGATTATATCCCTAGAATTACATTTGCTTAATTGGTTTAAATTTTTAAACTTGTTTTCCTTTAAATTATAATTTAATTTAATTTATAATTAATTTCTTTATTTAATTTAATGAATTTCTTAACCTTGCAAAAACTTATCGTTTAGTCCCTGGATTCCTTTCTCTTTATATTTTACCTTAATTAACTCCGATGTTGGTCATTTTTGTTTCCTTAGACTTTTATTTCATTTTAGAAGGTAAATTATCAGTTTAGTCCTTATGTTACTTATAAGCTATCAAATTACGTTTTAGTCCCTGAATTTTTTCTTTAATTACAATTTTGCCCTCTTTCACTTATTTAACTAATTTAACTCCTTTAATTACATTTTTAGTGTCAAATTACCTTTTTATCCCTATTTTCCAGCGTAATTATGCTTTTGCCCTTTTTACCTTATTCATTAATTTATTTCATCTTTACTATTATTTCAGCATAATTTTCCATTTAGTCCTTAATTTTTTTCACCAAATTACAATTTTGTGTAACACCCATATCCTATACTTAGCTATTACCACAATATCATATACTATAAGACATATATTACAACGTTCCCAAGCTGAAAAAATTTCTAATTAGATAACTTAGATATGAAATTATAACCATGTCATGTGAACTTAAGAGTAATACCTTAATCATATAAAAGTCCTTAATACATTACAATGTTTTCTCAAACATAACATTGGTACTTATACAAAATTTGCAACATAATTAAAGTTTCCATAACTACAAAATATAAGGACAAAAAGAAGACCTATTATCAATCTTCTAAGACTTGTGTTGGCCAACCTGCAGCAGATATCAGTCCTGGAAGAAAGTCCTGTTCTCACAACCTACAAGGATAAACAAAAATCCGTGCTAAGCTATAAAGCTTAGTGGGAAACACTAAATATGACAAACGACCACTCACAGTGGTTGTCAACAAACATACATTATGAACTATAAGTATAACTTATGCCAAATTTTAATAAAAACAAAATGTAGACATAAGTCCACACAGGATAACCAAATGACTTAATGATAGTAAATTCGGCATTAATGCTTTATATACACAACATTTAATCATATAAGCATGTTTATCCTTTAAACTTGCAATTCATTCATTGAATGATATACCACTGTTTATACTTAGTCATTCCTTCCACTTACTACATACTTTCGTATACCAGGAATATATACAAATACATATTCACATATGAGCTATGATCAACAAGGACATATGCATATTCGAAAGTAAGATAGAGCATTAGTACTATGAAAGTTTATCATTTATCAATTCTCAATAAAGAACAAGAACGAGTAGATATAGGAAAAACAAATAACCTAATGTATTAATTTGAAAGCAATCACCAACATGAATACCTATACATAGCTCTTATATTCCATTGCTATAGAGAACATTTATTACAGCAAAACATTTTTTTTTTCATAGCTTTCATACATGATGAATCTTGCAAATCATTTATCTACCTAAAGCAAGTAACATATTACTATAAAAAACATACTATCTCTATTATAGTCCACAACTTGATATTAATGATGCACTAGTTCATTTATATAACTCTGTACATACTATTTCTATATACGATAATCATGCAAAAGTGTATATCGCCACATCTTTTAATATCATAATATCCATATGTGCTGAAAAGGAATTTCACATATAAATTAGATTATGAAATCAATTTATGTTGTCATACTTCATAAAACTTTAAGTTGAACATCAAACTTTTCTTAACTTTGGTATAAAGCCTGCAAGAGGTGGATAACGGGTTATACGGTGGTACCCGAAGGTACAAGTCTATTTAGTCACCCAAACGGAGTTAACTGCAACCCAAACGGGGTTGAAAATGACCCAAATGGGACCATGTCTGTCTGTTTAGTCACTCAAATGGGGTTAACTACAACCCAAACAGGGTTGAAAATATCGCAGCTGCAAGGTACCCTTATAGGCATGCCTATCTATCCACTTTCTAGACTCAACGCAGGCAATAAAATCTACTTTATCTTTTCTTTATACAATCATATTCTTATATGCACATGTATACTCTAGTATAACCATAAATAATGTACTCATAAATGCGCTCATGTATAGCTTCCTATAAACCTGTAAACATTTCGCTGTTGGGCATTACTATTCTGTTCTTGTAATGCTATTCGATCATGTAATTATTCCATATGTCAAGACTATACTATATGATGTCATTTTACCCGTGCATAATCATGTAAAATCTATATATCTTCTTTAGTACATATACATATATGCACAATTCATAAACAATTCATATAATTATCTCATATAAAACTCACAGGACAAGATACTCCTTCTCTAATGCATACACTTATATACATAGTCTCATATAACATTACCATTATATGCTTTAATGAAATTTCTATAATGGAGTCTATAGCATTGTAGATCTGTATTTCAGCATGTTAACATGTGACAACACATAGGCTTAATCATGTCATTTCAATTAAGTAAAGGCATATTCATACGTTTCACTTTACTCATCATTACCAACAACCCTTACTTAGGTATAAATATAAATATGTGTAAATCTTTATCAACAATCATATTACATGCCATACTTAATTCAATGTGCTTCCATATAACTATGAATTTATCATAACAACATGTAGTTAAGCTATACATATGTAATCATAACTTGATTTACATTCCTAGTTACATGTATTTCTATTTTAGACATTGCTTAATGATAACTGAGCATATATCATCATAAGAGTATATACAAACATTAGCCTTGCATATAACAATTATGTACAAATTTAATCACAAATATATGTTAGATATATTCCTCACTAGTCGTTACCTATGTACACGTGTGAAAGTATATGTATACATATAATTTTGTATTTAATAGTCATATTAAATGCCCTATCCAATTCATTTGGTAATCACATAAATACATATTTAGCTTAACTAATTGAAAACCATAAAATAAAGTACGTTAAAGAAAATCTGCACAGGGCAACATTCTGAACTCGACTTGTGAGCCACATTTGAAATTTAAGATGTCATTTTTAGGCAAAATTATCTTCTACAATCTTATCTCCCTATGTGTCTAGTTTCCATAGCATTTAAATTCGTCTTAATATCTGACCTATAGCTCGAGTTATTGGGAAAATACTATAGGCTGTTTTTAAAACTAAAACAGTGTGGTCTGTCACTTAGAAAATTCATAATGTAAAATTTAAAAGGATATAGACCAACATTTCTCATCAAAGTTAGACTTTCATGTCTCTATTTTCATCAGAATTTTATTTTGTAGCATTTCAACATCTCTACTAAAAGTTATGCCCACTATTGTAAAGTCTGTTTCTATTAGCAGTCTAGGGAAACTAGTCCGGATTCAACCCTAAATTCCATATACTTAGAGACAGATTTAAGTTTAGGTTTATTCATATGAAATATAGGTATGGAAGTCTAGTTTCCAACTCAAAAAGAATCACTCAATTTTATGTTCTATATCTCAACTTATGAGCAAAACAATCCAGATAGGTCAATCAGTCATGAAGAAACGTTCTACTCGTGAAGAGGCTCACGAGTGAAGTAAAAAGGCAGCATTTCATGACTCGTGAAGGGGCTCACGGGTGGAGAAAAAGGGCAGCATTTCACGACTCATGAAGGGGCTCATAAGTGGAGAAAAAGGGCAATATTTCACGACTCGTGAAGGGGCTCACGAGTGGAGAAAAAGGTTAACATTTCACGAGTGACCTAGAGGAAAGGGTGCACGACTCGTGAAGGGCTTCACGAGTCGGACAATATTTCACGACTCGTGAAGAGCTTCACGACTCGGTAAAGACACTCACAACCAATTTTGTTCTTCATCTCGTTTTGATAAAACCCAGAAAATAATAACCCTAAATTTCTGTCACTAATTTAAAGGAATCACAACATGTTCCAGCAAATTTGCATGCAATTATGAACAGCCTAAGTTCCCATACCTTGATTGAAAATTCCTTGTCTTCAATGCCTTGCAATTTCCTTTCCTTTACTCTTTCTGCCCTCCTCTTCTCCTTCACAAACATCATCATCATTCAAATAAAATTCCAACACCTTACTCTACCATTAACTCATCAAAATGAAAAGAAGAAGGAGAAGAAGAAGAAGATGTCATTCAATTGAAGTTATTACCTTAATTTGATGCAAAATTTCTCTTGATTAATCATCACATGCAAGAATTTCTTCTTTGGCTTCTTTAAGAGATTAACCATGAACACATGAGAGAGAGAGCAAAGAAGAATTTCTGTAATCTCACTCTCTAAATGCCGTCCCTCTCTCCCATGTCTTCTCTTTCATGTGAAATATAATATATATATAGTGGCAAGGAAATTTTCTTTCTTGGTCCCTCAAGATTTTGCATGTTCCACTAATTTCTCTCAATTTCTTGCATGTTACTCCTTTGCCTCTCACTTTCTTGCATGTCTAACATTGACCCACAACTTATCTTCTTTCTTTTAATTTTACCCCATCATATGCTATCTCTTATAAAATTGACCCCACTCATTTATTATTTTTAACATTAACCTTTATATCCTATTTTAATTAAGCCCTCAAACTATATTCTCCTTTTTAATTATACCATTATAAAAGTCATAACATATAATTCACATATTCATCACATAATTAATATTAACTTAATAACACTTACATCCCAATTGATCCTTGAAATAAAATATTATTTCAAGTACACACAGAAATAAATAACTAGTTTATCCTTCAATAAATATAAATTCATAATAATTCATCTAATTAAGCTTGTTTAAACATTTATAATTGGGATTATGTCCTTGAATTCTACTAGGGCCTAATTTGGGTCCTCACATTTTGATCCTAATGTGACCAGTGAAAATCCTTGAACCAAATATGTGGGACGAGAATTCCAATGCTACTAGTGGACTGGAGGGAGCACTTGCCATGATCCAATATGTGTATTATCCTACTAATCTCGTAATGCTACCACGATATATGTGTCCCTATGGCTAGCCATTATAACTTAGGGTCTCGGATTACCCACTGTACACTAAGGGCAACTATATTTCATACCTTATGTCATATTTTCATATGTTTTTCCTTATTAATCACATTTGTCATATATATTACATGTCCATAAGGTGTCCAATTATGCTTAATCATTATACATTCATCATGAATACATAAAATATCATGTGAAAGTAAAAGAACATAGTAATATCTCTACATTTACCACTCGGCCTCAATAGGAACTACCACATACCATTTGATTTCTTCTCTATTTGCAAGCCAATTATAACTCGAATGTCATTTTAAACAATTATATAACAATACATATCCAATTTACCTTATAATTCCTATATTTCCTTTAAGCCCATCATTATGTTTCATTAGGTATTATTATGTACACTTATCATTTTGCATTCTAATCAATTCCACCATATTCTCCATATGTTATAATGTGTATTTCATATCAATTATGCCTTTAACTACTAAATTAACTTATGTTAAACCTTAGTACCCAATTCGGCCTACCTTAGACTTCTTAGTTTCAATTTGTTTTCTTCATCAAATCATACTCTAATCATTCTAATTCATCATTTTATTATGTTAGGTTAAAATATTCCTCATTTCTACCTAGATTCATCTAGTTACATAATATAAAATTTGTGAAAATTTCAACAAAGTAAATGAAATTAAGTATAAATTATATCCACTAACCTTATTTTGGCTTGAGAATGGCCTAATCTTCCTTTACCTCTCATTCTTTTTCCTTGCCTTTGTCTCTCCTTTGATCTTCCTCTTTAGGCCAAATTTTAAAGGGAGAAAATAATATGTTTTAGCCATTAATTAAAGCAATTAAAAGCTATTAACTAACCCTAATAACCATGCTCTACAAGTCTCTAACAAAAACCCTCACTAATTCTAACAAAAACTCAAGTAATTACCTAATTAGGTTAACTTTCTCTCTCCAAAATAACTCCAAATCCAAGCTTATCCTTGATTCAATTTGACTTATAGGGTTTGAAGAATAATATTTGGAGTATGTGGTTGAAATTTGGGGTTGAGATTTTGTGGGAGGAAGAAGAAATGAAGAAAAGTTGGAGAAAATGGCTAGAATGGGATAGTTCGGATTTCTCAAAGAAGAGAGGAGAGAATTATAGAATTTGGGGCAGAATTATAGATGATTTTAGACCCCTCTAGATTGTCTTTAATTCTACCAAATCTAGGGACCAAATTCCTCCATTTACTATTTGATCTAATGGCTTATTTTTAAGCCACTTGTCACCATTTCCTTGATCCCTACACATCTTTTAACTATGGTGCTGCATGTAGGTAATTATAGATTATTTTTAATGACATCCATGTCCTTAAATAATTAAAATATTGCAATTAAGCCCATTAATTAATTTAATTTCAAATTTGACCCTTTTTCTGAAACCAATGTTCTGTTTATTAGAATGCTATAAAAGTTTGCCCCACATGTACTAGCATATACAATAGCATTTTTTTTAAATATCAGCTCATTCTGACATCATTTCAGTATATTTTCGACTCCAGAAGCAAATTCAACCAGTTCGAAATCCAAAATTCTAAAACTGTCAAAAAATTTATTTTTCACTGACAATATGTTATTTATGATATTTCTAATGGATCTATGTGATCAGAATAATTTTTGAAGCTATGTAGAATATTTCAAAGCCCGATCAAACTTTTGATCAATCCTTTCACGGTAACCGATAAAATGCTTCTACACTTAATTAGGGGACCTATTTAAGCTCAATTTATTCTCAAATTGTACCACTAGACTTCATTTAACCCATACTATATCATCTAATATTTAACTCCACTTTCCAGATAGGTCACCCATCCTTTGATTGTTCAGGGATGAGCACGTTTAACTATGAAGCTTCTGAAATTTTCTATATGCTATACTAGTGCTGATAATAGTCATTTATATAGTATTTTTAGTATGTTTTTAGGTGTTTAATTAGGTTAATTTTGTGTTAATTAGGTTTAATTTGAGTTTAATTTGTTAGTTTTATGTTTTTGGAGTTAATTGTAAATTTTTGTTGATTTTCAGGGTTAATTTGACATAAAAGGGCTTAAAGTGTAAAAAGGGCAAAGTTTAGGGCCAAAAGTGCAAATATGAAGAATTGATGTAAGACAAGTTGACGTCCAGGCCAGAGCCCTGAGACGTGACCACGTGAGTTCATTGAAGAGTCTCACACGTGGCCACGTGAAGAACAAAGCTAGTAGAGACGTGGCCATGTGAGAAGAAATAAAGAAGAGCAAGAAGAAAACACATGGCCACGTGATTTTCTTCAAACAACAACACATGGCCACGTGTGAATTAACACTAGGGAACACATGGCCACGTGATGAAGACTCCCATGAAGCGAAGGATTCCGATTTTTCCAATTCAAGAAGGATTCTTCTCCTACTCCAATTTGGGAAGTTTAGAAGGCTTCTACAACATATTTTGCCTATAAATAGACAGCTCTAACACCAAAGAAAGGGGGAATTAAGGATTAGAATAAATTAATTGCTTTAGTTTTAGTTTTACTAGTTTTTCTGTTTTTGTTTTTCTTTTGATTTTGTTTTAGTTCTTCAACTTTGTTTTAGTTTTTAAATATGTTTAGGAAGTAGTTTTTCTTCTTTTGCTAATGGATTCTTGAAATCTTACATTTTCATTGTTATGACTTTATTTTGAGCTTAATTTCAATATCGGTTGATTATTTCTTGGTTTTAAGCATATTCTTATCTTTGATTGTGTTGAGATTGGTTGTTGGTTTATTGAATAAATAACTAAGAATTGGTTTTGACATAGTTAATGATTTGCATGTTCTTGGGTTAACTCTTTAATGTTTATGCATGATCATTATCCGAAATATGAGATGATTATGTGTGAATTTTATTGATTAATACTAAGAGAGGAGGAACTACGAATAAATTGGAATTGAATCACTTGAGAAAGGCTTCAATGAATATTTAGGAAGTTAAAACTAGATTTGCATGCTAAGTATTAGATTTGTCTATGAGTTTAATACTAAGAATGATAGACTTGAATAAAGATATCTGGCTTTATTACTAGTTTTTCCATAATCACTGGTGTTTATATTGGACTTAAGTCATTACAATGAAAGTTAAGGTGGATAGTTTCTTTAGCAAGAGAATTTCAGTTATTGCTTTGCTTTTAATTCATGTTTTAGCTTTTGTTTTGTTTAATTGTTTATTTTGTTTAATTTTTGCTTTTGAATCAAAAACATTTGGGAAACAATCTCGGATTAATTTAATTCATACATAGATATTATTCTTAGCAATCCATGTTCCCTTGGGTACGATATTTGGGGTCTTAATCTATATTTCCCTGTATTACTAGCCGATCTAGTACACTTGCTAGACACCGGTTAAGTGCAATCACTCTGATAACTGTCCTTGGGTTACTGTGCATGCTCTACAACATATGTGCATAACAGATGAATTTTCAGGGTGTTACACTTATTTTATTGATTCAATTCTTAAAGGTTAAGTGCAATTGGTATGATTGTTCAAATTAGTTTTATGTGTTTAAAATCTATGCTTGTTTACTATTTGTTAAAATGCTTAAGATTAGGTTTATTCATATAGTTCACTATAAATTATACCAATATCTATTCTTTATTAGTGCTTAACTTTAATTAGTTATTGTATTGTAATTCTACAAGTTTTGAAAATTTATGGCTTAAACACTAATTTGACAAATTTTTGTGCAAACCTGTAAAAATAATCTATTATTTCTCAGGCCTATTTAGACATAAACTGTCAGCATCCTTAGTTTCTTGATGTCAAAATTTTAATTGATGCTTTTCTTGATTATAATGCCTCCTAAAAGAAATAGAACAGAAGCAAGGTCTTCCTCATCTCAATAGAATATGTCTACTGCTAAGGTTCCTCGTTGGGTAAAAGAGCCTATAAAGAAAGATTATGTACTATTTTCAAAAATTGAATAATTGCCTACAACCTATCTTAACATGGAGCTACTTGATGAATTGGAGCAAAAGGATGAAATTCAATAATTAATTGCTAATGTAGGATGGCAAAAAGTTTTTGCCAAGGAAGATAGAGTGCATCCAGGTTTGACATGTGACTTTTTAACCACTATTTATTGTAAGGTGGAGAGCAACAATAGAGATGATATAGGACTGATGAGTTTTTGGTTAGATGGCAAGCCATATCAAATTACATTTAATACATTTTCTCTTTATCTTGTTTTCCAGTCCATAGAGTTTGGTTCCTTAAAGATTATGACAAACAAACAACTTGGAATGTGATTTCTGACCAAGAGACACTAACGCAATATACGACTAGAAATACTAAGGCACATTATTTGGGGGATCTTGATCTGTAAATTTTGTACAGGTTCTTTGCACTATCAGTTTGAGCCATACAAAGTAAACTTGTTAGGTTAATACTTTAGAGGCTCTTTTTTTAATGTATGGTGTAGAGTATTCCCTTTAAGAAAGCAATTTACATTAGGAAGAAAATTGAGGATCTATAGACTTTCCCAACAAAAGTTAAGAAGATCACTATAGGGGCCACTATCACTATCTTAGCTAAAGCAATGGGACACCAGGATATGGGAAATGATGCTAACCTATCTCCCTTAATAGAATTTAAAATGTTGAAGAATACGGGAATAGTTGAAGAAGATTTGACAACTCTAAATAAAATGAGGTTGACCACCTAGAAGGAATACTTCAAAAATGTACTCAAGTGTAGGGTTGAGCTTTCTGATGCACTTGATAATGAAGTAGACACTCTTTTTTTAAAGCACTATGCAGAACTTATGTCTAAATTGGGAAATTTGGCAACATGCCAACTAAAATTAGAGCTTAAGTGATTGTAGTAAGGCATGCTAAGTTGACTTCTTTGATGAATGAGCTCTTGAATTCCATGGCATTGCTTCAATCCCATTTTGATATGCAATATCCACTACCATCACCACTAAAGCAGTGATTCAAAGGAGTTCCTATCCCTATGTTTTTATGATTAATTTTTGTCTTGTAAATTGCTGAGGACAACAATCATTTAAGTGTGGGGTAGAGGGATTATTTTGATTGAATATGAAAAATATGGAAAAATTTATTTTGTTGGGGACACTTGAAAAGCTTAAGTCGCAAAAGTTTTTTTTTAAAGTTTAGCTTAGTTTTCGTTATGTTCTTTTTATTATTTTATCTTTTTTAGTTTTAATTTTTGTTCTACTTATCTTTCATTTTATTTTACTTTTACCTTTATTTTTGGCACTTTGTTTAGTTAGTTTTAATTTCATTTATTGGTTTTATTAAGTACTTTTTTAATTTTACTTTAGTTTACCTCTAAAGTTGATCCTGCTTTCAATAGTTTGAACTTTAGGCTTGAATTGATTCTTTAGATATTTTTGAATAACAAAAGTGTAGTTGTTTTTCTAGTGAATTTTTCTTCCTCAATTTACTTCAAGTTGATCAATACTTGTTAGTTTCCTAACCAATGTACATAATAGGCCATTTTGAAAAATGAAAAAAATAGTGCATGAAGGCAGTTAAGTTAGGAATTCTAGAGCGCTAGAACATTCCTCACCACCATTTAAAGGAATTTAACAGCTTGAACTAAGGACATGATTTAGGCAATTTTTCTTAATTAGTCACTTTAGAAGACTTTTATCCTATCTTGTATATATTTTTATCATTTGTTAATACCCTTTAAGCCTAGTATGCCATGAGAATTTTTATTTTTGTTAAAGGCATTGTGATACCTTATAACTTAAAAGCCATCATATCTCGTTTCTAGAAATTGGCCACTCTAAGAACAGGTTGGGGTATCTTTTCAAAGATGTCTAAGTGAGTGTAGTAAGAGACCTAATTGTTAAAAATTTTAAGAAATAGTGAATTTTTCCAAGATTTTATTTGTAAATTTCAGATGTAGTTCTGTATTGGAATGTAATTATTGATTGCCCTGATGTCTTTTTTAGAAATATTTATTCTATTTTTTTTCACTCAATATATATATATATATATATATATATATATATGAATTTTATTGAGCTTTCATCTTATGAGCTTTCTTGGGATAATTGTTATATAGTCTAAGGTTAAACTAGGTGCTGGTAGAGTCTTATTTTTATGACAAAATTTGGTTTATGAGTAGAGGGTGGCCTTTTTTAGTTTGATTGGCTGCATCCTTTCATGGTAGCCATGTCCTTAGTTAAGATTACAACCAGTTCTAAGTCTTAATAATCCTTTTTAATTTTTGAGTTGTTTAGCAGACATAACCTTAGGGTGTCAATGCTAAATGAGAGGTTTATGGTGTCTTTTGAGTTTCAAGTGCAAAACTGCATGTGTAGTCTTATGCACATTAATTCTTTTTCTTGATTACCAAATTGTGCTAGAATTTTTGTTTTGAACATTATTAAAATTTTTTGGCCTAACACACACACAAAACAAAACTAACTAGTATGATTTAGTTTGAATTTTTTTGGTTTAGAATTTTATTGAGTGACTTCTGCTAAGTGTTGTTTAAATTTCTCTAAACCTACTTTTTTTGTCTTGAAGTTTGAAATTGTGAGAATGTGGCTTTTTCATTTGCTCGAGGCTGAGCAAAAGCTAAGTGTTGTCCATTTGATAACTCTAATTTAGTGATTGTTTTATACTTATATTTTTATTAGTTTTTAACTGTGTTAGCTATATTTTTATCATTTTAGGTTTAAATTATTGAGTTTTGTGATCTCTGCTTATAATTTTCAATTTTTGAGCAAATTAGTGCAAACATAGCTTAATAGTGAATTTTTGGCTAAAATCTTGAATTTTACTTTGTGTCATGGCTAGAAAGAATCTGTCACAGTGATGAGCCTTTTGGAATTTGCAAAATGCAGTGGATCAATATTGGTCATAGTTGGAATTCATTGGTAATAGTTGTAACCCATCGAGAAATTCAATTCTTCATTCAAGTAGCAAGGATCATGGTGGGAAGGAATTCGTCGCCAGCATGACCTCTTCTTTATTTAAGTTAATTTCATTATGTTTGGATGGGGGGATGGCAGAGAATAGATCTAGGTTATTTTTCCTTTGAGTATTTTCAGGATTTTCATTTCTTTTTTGCTGTAAATATTTTAAATGGATTGATTTCAATATTGGTTCTTAGATTAGATTTGATTTTCCTTTAATCAAGTAGTAGTTCAAGTGTTTATTTTGTTGAGATCTATTAAAGGAGGCTTTGATACAGATTGGAACTTCTTAAGTTACAATGGGTTTTAAGGTTTCTTCTTCCCTCTCTTATTTAATTTTAGTAATGTTTAGTGGGTAGTAGTTTTATTACTAAGGGATCTATGAATTTCTATACCTATGTAAAGACTTGAAAGTATTTTAAGATATATATATATATATATATATATATGATTGAATGTTCTATTCATTATCTATTTTATTGAGTATTTTATCATTTCACTTCATTGTATGAATGGTATTTATGCTGGAATGGAATGGAAATTTTCATCCACTATTTTGGTTATGCATGTGCTATCACTATAAGAAAATTGAATTTTAACGACCTAAATTTAGCAAAGGGAAGAAAATCCAGTATTAAAAATATATAAATAACAAAGGGAATTTAATCCAGTTATTAGATCTAAAAATTTATTATTATTTCATGAGGAATTTAATTTCAGTGGTTAAAAAATTATAAATCCTGCCGTTATTGCCTTAAAAAAATTGGCAGTACACAAAATTATCCCTTAAAAAAAATAAAGCACAAAATACTAAAAAGGTAAAAAAAACTTCAAAAAATGCAAAGCCACTTTTGTTTTATCTTCCAAAATGCAAACCCATCTAATCTTAATAGAAAGGGCAGAAGCTTTAATTGCTATCTGTTTAGCTATCCACCTCACTTGGCTACTTCACTTTTCCTGATTTTGCAAAATCAAGTTTAATTCTTGCTGGTTCAATCAATTTGGGGCATAGTGTTGTTAGAGATTGTAGGTTTCAAATTGAAAAAAACCATTTTTCTCTTTTGATACTGGCTAAATATTACTTTTTTTCTTATCTTCTTCCAGTCAAATAGGAAAATAGGGTATTTCTTCGTGATCAAAGAACCAATTCCGAGGTATTCTAAGGATATAGGAATCTATTATGCTAATTGATCTAGTAAAATGGTAAGCAATTTTGTACAATTTGCTTCTCATTTCTTTGAAACCTAACCCTTGCTAATTTTTTTTTTTGGATTTTCTTTTTAACATTATGATTTGTTTTTGATTTCAAAGTTTGTATTTGATAGAGGGACTATATTGTAGCACCCTTATCCTATAATCTATACATAACACTTTATCCGTCTCATTACACATGTTTTACTGTGCAACATAAACATATACCAACTATACAGAGAACATAAACTCAAACTTAATACCTAAGAGTGCTATACTATTAAAAACTTTTCAATGTACGTTAAAGTCTCTTTACAAAATACAACAACTGTTTAACATTTTTTACATATAATATCTCTAATACCACAAAATCTTTACTATATACAAAGAGCCCAAAATAAAAGTCTATAATTGTCTCTCTCGTTGACTTGAGTTGGCCATCTAGCTGCGGATATCACCCTAACACCTACACGGATGAAACACCCGTGCTAAGCTACAAAGCTTAGTGGGAAACTAAAATCATGATAAACGACCACTCACAGTGATCCTCAACAAGCACACCATATGCCTCAGTTATAATAAAGCTTGGTTTCAAGAAATGAATAAAGATCCAATAGTTAAATCATATTACGGAAATCACAAAGTTTAACAATAAAAATTTCATTGATACTATAATCATCATATATAATAATCTAAGCTCCAAAGTCCTATGGCTTTAAATTCAAATAATTATCATGTGATTAGCTTTTGAATTGATACTAAACCGTACTAGCATAATTATCCATTATCTTTTTATCTATATTCGTATGTCTTTGATATACACTCATTAGAATTAAATGGCAAATAAACACTTTCAAATACCATGAGATCTTTATAATACTACAAGCTTACTTTAGATAGCATAAGTTACAAATACAAGCCTATCAATTAAACATAACAATTATGCATTATTGCCAGGTTATTCTTATATACCCAGGTTATAGGTCTTAGTTATGCATACATCACACCGTAAATAACAAACACACATTTATTAAATGTGTACATATAAACAATGTGAACATATCAATATATTCATAAGAAAACTATTTCAAAAACAATGGTTGTTACCATCTAACTCTTATAATCTTTAACATGAAATATGCTTATGCAATTATAAAATTGTTGCGTCCATTAAATATTATAATACTCTTTAACCTAATAAAAATTTCTTCATATATCATGCATTGGCATACATCTAGAAAAAGACTTAATTATGATCACAATGGCATATATATATCATCAATTTAATCAAAGTATTAATATAACGCAAATTCATCAATTAGCAATTAGCATGCATTTTTGATACTAATAGTATTACTTACATATATTTACTATTGGACATTCCTATAGATGCAGGTTTTGTATGCAATAAAAGGAATTTCACATGTAGAATAATATGAAGTCAATTAAGAATTTACATGCCTTATTGAACTTTTCTTAACCTTTGACAATAAAGCCTGCACTATTCTAAAGAGGTGGATAATGGGTTATACGGTAGTACCCGAAGGTACAAAACTATTGATTATAATGGTGGCACCCGAAGGTACAAATAAGATACCCAAAGGTATTAAACGATGATCCCTTGTAGGGATAAAACTGTATGATAAATCGGTGGACCCAAACGGGGTCAATCAAAAAACATGGACCGGTCAAGCGGACCCAAACGGGGTCGGCTACAACCCACACGAGGGTTGTTTAAATTAACTTTAACTTTTAAACCCAAACAGGGTCACTATACTTTTCAATTCAAATGGACCTAAAGAGGTCAAAATGTTCAAAAGCAGCTGCAAGTTACTCTTATAGGCATGCCTATCTATCCACTTCCTAGACTCAACGCAGGCAGTAACATCTATTTACTTTATCTTTCATTTATTCATTCATATTCTTATATGCACATGTATTCTCTTGGGTAACTATGAATAATATACTCATACACATGTTCATGTGTAACTTTCTGTAAATCTGTGAACATGTTCACTGTTGGGTATTACTATTTTGTACTTGTAATCCCTTCAAATCAAGTAGCTATTTTACATATGTAATATATCATCATAACATCATGCTCTATTGGGTTTCTTAAATCAATGATGTGTATGATCATGTTCACAACAGTTTAACCTATATGCGTATGTATGTGTATGACTATAAATATACAATCACTGATAATTATACAAATGACTATAAATATTCAATATGCACATATATGTAAATATATGTTCGTATAAGATGATAAGAAATCTTTGATAATATACACATGAATACGACTATAATCAGCACAATACAATTATCTATGAATGAACATATGTCACTGTCTTCATATACTCTTTGCATAGTGGCATATAAGCGCAACATATAAGTATATACATGTAAGCATAATTTCATGTAATAAATCATGTACATAAGTTTGAATATATGTGATTATACCTATCTTTATTGTCAATCATATTACATGCTATTATAATTCAATGTGTAATCATATATACACATATTTAACATAACTATATTTAAACCAAATATAGAAAACAAATTAAAATTCTTCCTCCACAAATCTGCACAGTGGCAGCTTTCTGGATCAAAATTAGGTGCCCTTTTTGGTCTAGTAAATATTATTTTTAGGCCATGTGGCCTTCTACAATTTCATTCCCCTATATGTCTTGTTTCTACAACATCAAAATTTGTCACAATATCTCATCTATAATTCAAGATATTCAAGAAAAACCATTAGCTGTTCATAAATTCAGAAACAGTTATTGTAACCACTTGTAAAGTATTAGAATAAAATGGATAGTGAATCAGCCTAAATTTCCTTCAAAAAAATCCTGCTCCTAGGTGTATAATTTATCCAGAATTTTACAGCATAGCTTTTTGACTCCCCTACTAAGATTTATGTCCAAAATACCACAATCTGTTCCTTAACAGTATATCCAGTTTTCAAGAATTTAAAGCAAACATTAGGAACTCATACAAACATAATTAAACAAAGTTTCCTTCATAAAAAATGTTAATTTATAAGTCTATTTTGCATAGGATTCGACCTCATAGCATTCTGAGCAACACACACAAAAATACATCATTTTTACTTCAGCCTGTTCCGAAACCGAAATTAACAGCTCACTACAATTTCAAGTGAACATTTGAATAGCTTACAAGCATATTTAGCCCTTGGTATCTCCTACAAAGTTATAGGTATGGTTCTCATGTAAAATATGAAATTGGAATTAACTCAATTGAGATTTTATAACCCAAATTATGCTGTAATTACAGCAACTAGTTTATGATACTTACATATTTCTCTTTATTAAAGATTCCTAAAATTTATTCTCATTACAATTGTTCAACATATCCTACAAAAATATTCATGTTACTTCTCTAGTTATTTACATGAAATTATAAGAATACTAATCCCTGTGTGTCTAATTTCCAAAACATCAAGAATTACCTTAATATCACATTTATAACTCAAGATATTGAAGAAAACTATAAGCTGTTCATAACACCAAAACAGTTTTTGTCGCCAATTAGAAAATTCATAAAATAAAATGTGCACAGAATTAGATCGTCTTCCCTTCATCAAAGTTGTTCTCCTATGTATCTAGTTTATCCATAATTTTAAATCATAACGTTTCGAATTTTCTACTGATAAATATGCCAAAAATACTAAGATATGTTCTTTGACAGTGAACAACTGTTCCTACGAGATTCAAGCTAATTTTAAGAGGAGTTAGAGGCCGATTTAGAAATGATTTCCTTCTACAAAAATATACATTAATGTCTTAATAAAACATACCAACATGAATCATTCAATTTTCTTTTCTATAACTCAAGTTATTAACAAACTAATACAGCTAGGTCAAATGAACTTAACCCAGAATTTTTATAACAGAATTGCATGTAGTTATTTTTTTTTCAATCTTTATAATAATTATTTTCCAGCAATAGACATTTAAATTATTTTCTGTATCCTCACATTCTAACACCCTTAGAACGAATTTTAACTTGTTCATAGAACTAAATCTCATAAATCTTAATTATATATATACACATGCAAAGCAAGAAATCTAAATTTAATTCCTACACTTGTAACCTCATCACAAAACACATCTAATACAATTATAATCCACATTTTCACATTTCAAACCCACATGCAGCAATGAAGAAGTTCCCAAACCTGGACATGCAACTCAAATCTTCTTGAAAATTCTCCTTTTTCTCTCACTATCTTCTTCTTTCATGTTCTTAATTTTCTCCTTCTTTTCCTTTCACAATAATTTCATCCATTAACAAAAACTTCCAGCATCTAACCCAATCTACTATTAATCAAAATAAGAAGATGGAGAAGTAGAAGAAGAATTATCAAATTAAGTTAATTACCTTGTAGATATAGACTAACTTGTTCTTCACATTACTACTTCTAGCCTTGATCCTTGCTAACCATCCATGCATGTAACTTAAAATGAGAGGATTTCACTCAAGTTTAATGGCTGAATTTGCAAGAGAGAATGATAAAATCTGTATTTTTCCACTATCTTTGACTTATATAATGCTAAGGAAAATATCTCTTTTAGTCCTTAAACCTTTTGCATGTCACAATTTAACCTAGCTAGTCTTTGTATGTTAAACATTAACCCCTCCTTTAATTCCTTTCATACATTGACCTATCAATTTATTCCTTCTCTTAAATCAACCCCTTAATTATTCATTTATTCACATTTGCCCCTAAATATGCCGTATTTACAAATTAACCCCTAAACTAATACTTTGTACTTCAATTACACCCTTGAATATTATTAAACCAACAGTAATAATTTAATTATGACCTTATAAAATTCATACCATATAATTTACACATTTATCACATAATTATTGATAACTTAATAACATTTTTGCCCCAATTAGTATCTTAACTCTTAATAATTCACCCAATAATGCTCAATTAGACTTTAATAACATGTAATTGTCCTTAAATTCTAATAGAGCCTATTTTGGGTCCTTACATATATGATTTGCTAACTCTTTCTCTATGCGTTTCTTTCTCAGTTGTCCATTCTTTGTTTTTACGTAGCTTTAACTTCTATGTAGCTTTAACTTCCTTATTTGATTTGCTTTTAAGTTTTTAAAATCCATTTTGGTGATTTTGATTAATCATCGATTCATCAGCTTATCATCAATGGGGTGCCATAAAGATGTTTGTGGTTTATTCGCTTTCTTTGATTTTAATTTCTTGATTTGCTTTTCGGATTTCTAATTTAATTTGGTTTACAATTTTGATTTGTATTTGCATGATTATTTAAAGAAAAAGAAGTTGATTCACACTAATGATATTTTTAGGAAGGAAGCAAATGTCTATTGTAAACTTATTGGTAAGACATTTCTATTTCTTTACCTGTTTATATTGATTTGTTCACCAACCAATTGATTAAGTGAATATGTTCATATTGATTTTGTTCACTAATGTCCAAAATTCATAATCAATTTTGCTTTTTTTTAGGTTCCTTATCTTAATTCTTTAATTTTTCATATGTAATAAAATTACAAGGAGAATTGTTTATACTTGATAAGTCCCTATGATTTCTTATTTTATCTTTCATCAATGTCAACCCTTCTTCAAGGGATTGAGTCCTAAGTTTCAACTTTTCTTTCTTTTCTTGAAGTTGTTGCATATGCTTTTGAAGTCATTTCTTTGCTTTCTTCATTAAGCCGATCTCTTTTTTAAGCTCATCTTCCTCTTTGCATAAGGCCTTGTTTTCCATCAAACCGGATTCAAGCTTTTATACCCATTCTTCCAATGAAAATTTATGCTTTCTAAAATCTTCCAGTTTATGTTATGCTTTCTGAAATTTAAAGATCTTGCTATTCTCTATCTTTAACTCTTTTTGGATTTTATCTTCAATGAAGTTTCAAGTTTAGCTCTCTCATTCTTTAGTTCATACAATTCCTCCTCAAAGAATCCAATTTTCAGCAGCTCAGTCTTTAGCCTTATACTTTCTTCCATTAGTTATTGATGCTTGTATTGCAAAATTGTAAGCTTTAATTTGAGATAATTAATAGTAGTTTTGAAATTCTCTTTAAAAGATCTGTAATTCTCCAACAAGTTCAGCATTTTTCTTATTTCACGCTTCAGGATTTCTTGATTTTGTTTAGAGGAAGCAAGTTCTTCCATCAAGTCTTCAATATTTGCCTTAAATTCAATCTGTTCGGATTCTAACTTAGCTACATTTGCTCATAAATTAGATGTTTCTTGCTCAGCATTAGAAAATATTCTCTATTTCTCCTCTCGAGTTTTAGAAAGATGCTTCTTAAGTTAGAATATTTTCAACTTGAACAAGCTTTTCCATATATATCTAGTTTAGCACTGCATGTTTTTTATTTTATTTCTCATTTTCTTTAGCAAGGAAATCGAGTTCTAAAGTCAAGCTCTGTTCTTTTTTTGCACTTTTTTCTCCTTATGAATAAAGATTTTTTTGCAAAACACCAATACTAATATTGTTGTTTCCATAAGAAATTTATTTAATTTGCATTTAGGTCAATTATTTAAGCACATCTAATAGGAAACAACAAAATACCTTATCATAACTCTTTCTTCAGTTGATTTGTGCTTTAGCCATACCCTATCAATTTCCTCGATCTACAACCATATATCATTATGTCAATATATGGCTTGTAAAAAAAATATAAAATCTCAACTGATTAATAACTTTGAATTAATATAACAATAGATGGAATTTTTTTCTATTTTAAAAAAATATTCATTTTATGGTTTCAATATCATCCCAATCTTCTCTTATTATATATAAATATATACATCAAAAACAAAGTTGATATACATGAAAAACATTTGTTTAAGAACTTGAAATTGGTCCATTCTTAAAATGAGAATGCGATATGACAAACTATTTTTATTTTAGTATTATAAATATATCATGATTTGTGAGCATTATAAATGGATAAATTGACTTTCACACTCATTTTTTAAGATGTTGTTCCTTCATATGTACCTAGTTAGAAGTCTCAATCTTTAACACCCCTATACTATTACCCCATTAATCACATCCATTTAGTCATATTAATCATTCCTTTCATTTCTAACATGTTTGTATATTATCAATCATATATTCATCATATTACCATTACTCATATCATGCTATATTATATACGCATATGGGTGCTACTATGACTGTTCGCATATTTCATCTCATGTTTAGCATTTTGCATACCATATTATGTATATGCTACTTTTAGTATTATATGCACTCATGTTCTTGCTTAGTCATATTGTGAGTTGGTTACAATTCATTATATACATATTAAATATGTCGTCATATGCCAATTTTCCAAAATACAAAAATATTTAAATGTATTAATACAAAATCTCCCTACATCAATTCCTATAAGTCTAGAGTTGGCCCTTCCTGATGCAGAGAACGTTCTTGAGAAAAAGTCTTATCTACTGAACCTATACGGATAAAATAACCCGTGCTAAACTATAAAGCTTAGTGGGGAAATAACTCATGATGCATGACCACTCACAACGGTCATCATCATACACAATCAATATGTATCATATGCAACATAACATATCAATAATAATAATAAATTTGTAGCTTTAACAATATCTTAAGTATATAAGCATTAAAGCAACGAGGAAAATAGATATTCCAATACACATAATTCGTATAGATGGAAATTACTCATATGAACATTTACAACTGAGACATAATTTCTATAATCAAACCAATAATATGGTCTAATATTAATAATATTTAAGAAAATAAAGCTTTAATTTGATAATTGCGATTAATACTATAAATAAAATTTAACCTGCCTTAGTTCTAATAGTGGATAACAGGAACTACCGATACACTTAGGTATCAAAATGGTGGATATCTGAATATATCAAATTGGTAGACCCAAACAGGACCAAACTATAGTCTAGACCGGTCAAACAGACCTAAACGAGGTCGACTAACAACCCAAACTGGACTATTAATAATCCAAACGGGATCAACTATACTCTAGACCCAATTGGGCCAAACTATGGAAACAACAATTTTCCCTATAGGCTCCTATCTATCCATATTTGAACTCTATTTATAGGTAATACTATGTTCATGCTCATTTCATACATCAAGACTGTACTTATGTTGTACTAGTTGCACATGTACATAATCTTGTAAAAATATACCTTCTCTAGTGCATAAACATATATGCATAATTTATAAAACAAGTTATACACTTTGCTCATATTGTCGTTGTGAGTATATATTTAGCATAACAAAATATAGGCATGACATATAATCATCATATCATATTCATGTTATCATATATATATATATATGGTAAATAATAATTTACCTTAGCTTCCGATTTCTATGTACCTACTTTAACTTTTAATCATGCCAATTACTTTACACTATGATATCATCAAATGTTTAATGTATATGTCCCTTATTATGTGTTGTTTCTATATCAAGATAAGCTCTATAATTATTTAAAATGGTTTAAATAGACATTATATATAACACTTTGGGACATGTATATCACATGTTATTCTTGCTTCAAATCTTTATCTTTATGCTTCTAATGCATTAAAAGTGTTCATGAAGGTCTAAAACTACTTTAGTATCAATTTATAGGCTTAAGAGGGATGACTCAAATAGATGGGATGACTCAGATAGATGGGAGTCATGACTCGTGACAAATGTCAGAGTCATTATAGTGCAGCGACTAGTTTCCAAGTCTATCTTGTGAGTGATTTTTGGCCTTCAAAATGGAAATTTCAGCAACTATAGTCTTTTACAAACCTGTTATCCTATGTTTCTAGTTTCAAAAACATCAAGAATTATTGCAGCATCATTTCTATAACTTAAGATAAAGGGAAATTACCAATGACTATTCATTATGGTAGGAAACATAAAATTTTGATTTTCAAATTAAGTTTAGGTAGGTTTAGAAGCATATTTGGACTTTTCTTTCTTCATAGAAAATGTAGAGACGGGAGTCTATTTTATAACTCAACTAGAATTATCTAATTCTCGTATTTAAATCTCAAGATATTAGAAAAATACTAAAAACTATTTTTGGAAATAGTTCTATCAACTATTCTGAATTCAAGTTAACTTTTGACATTCTTAGAAAGTAAATCAGTTTATACTTTCTTCATATAAATTATAGAAATATAAGTCTAGTTTAACCAAAAAGTTGACTCTCAACAACTATACAAACAATTATACTTAAATTACTATGATCTATCTGCTAAAATAGACTACAATTCACTTTTAGCTTCTATCAAATATTAGGGCTACAAAGAAGCAAAACAAACCTTAGGTTTCTTCTAAAAAAATGTAGGTACAAGTCTTATTTAAAATTACCAATTGGAATGAACTTAATTAGAGTTTTTTTAGCCCAAGTTATATGAAAATTACAGCAAACCATTCACTCTTTTCTATAGTTGTCCTTGGTTAAAGCCATTAAAAGATAATTTTGGGTTCTTTTGTTCTTAATATATTAATCTAGTCCATTTATCTCCTCATTACTCATATGCATGCAAAGAAAAACACAATTTCCCATACGTTGGCCGCAATCCACTTTGAAGCTTCAATCTTTGACAACTTATTTTCCTCTATCCTTCTTTCTTACTTCTTCTTCTTCTACATATATTCATGCATTCATGCATTAAATCCAAATTTCCTTTTTCCATTGACATGCAGTTTGTCTTTAAAAAAGAAGAAGAAGAAGAAATAAGATGAAAATCAAATTCCTTACCTTGACAAATTTTCTTTAAAAGCCTCTAATTCAACACTCATTCAATAGATTTTTCCCTTGGAAATTTTAGAGATGAAGAGGTGAATTTTTCTTAGGAGAGAAATGAGAGATGAGAGGTGAAGAAAGAGAAGATGCCATCCCCCACTCAAAGAACACCCAATGCATATGCTTTTCTCTCCTCATGCAAAGATTTCGCCTTTTTTAAAAGGGAAGAAAAAGTCCCCTTTTGATCCTCCACCTTTTTGCATGAAATGAAACTAACCCTCTCCTTTTAATCTCTTATAACATTAACCCCAATTTATTTCTACCTTTTTAAACTTTACCCCACATGTGCCACCTTTACAACAATTGTACCCTTAATAAATGTTATGCTAAATAATTCACACTCAATTTATATGATCAAATTAAATTATCATATGCTCCATAACTTAACTACACATATCACATATTGAATTTGATATTAATCATAAAAACATTATTTAATCATGCATTTTTAACTAATGTCATAATTGGGGCCTTACAATTCTCTCCCTCTTAAAGAATTTTGTCCTCAAATTTCTCACCTGTTTTAAACAATTGAGGATGTCATTCTTTCATAGCTGCTTCTGGCTCCCAAGTGACTTCTTGCAAATCATGATGTTGTGAAAGCACTTTGACAAGAGGAATTTATTTGTTCCTTAACTGTCTAACTTCTCTAGCAAGAATCATTATTGGCTCTTCATCATATGTGAAATCTGGTTGCACTTGAATTTCTTGTATTGGTAATACATGAGATTCATCCGAACGATATCTTCGAAGCATAGACACATGGAATACATCATGAAGTTTGGCTAGTTCTATAGGGAGAGCCAATCTATATGCCACCGGTCCAAATTTTTTGAGAATCTTATGTGGCCAATATACCTCGGGCTCAATTTACCCTTTTTCCCAAATCTTAATACTTTTCTCCAGGGGGACACTTTCAAAAATAGTTTGTCACCCACTTGATATTCAATATCTTTTCTCTTCAAATCAGCGTAAGACTGTTGTCTATCACTAGCTTCTTTCAAACTCTGCTTGATAATTTGCACCTTCTCTTTTGTGTCTTTAACAATGTCTAGACCAATAATTTTGTGCTCCGATAATTCAATCCAATAAATAGGAGTTCTACATTTTTGGCCATACAAGACCTTATATGGTGTCATCTCAATACTTCTCTGATAATTATTATTGTAAGAAAATTCCATTAAAGCCAAATATCTATCCCAATTTCTTGCAAAATTCAAAGTACATCCTCTCATCATATCCTCTAAAATTTGGATAACCCATTCAGATTGCCCGTCTGTTTGAGGATGAAAAGCTATACTGTAATGAAGCTGAGTTCCCAGCATTTGTTGCAAACTTTGCCAGAATCTCAATATAAACCTCGGATCTTGATATGAAATTATTGACACCGGAATGCCATACAACCTAATAATCTCATTTGCATAAAGTTTTGCCAGCTTATCCATAGAGCAATCTATCCAAATTGGTATGAAATGAGTTCATTTAGTCAGCTTCTTAACTATAACCCATACTGCATCATGCTTTTTTTTGTGCAAAGGGCAATCCTATCACAAAAATCATGGTAATGTCTTTCCATCTCCATTGTGGAATTGGGATGGGATTCAACAATCTCTAGGGCAACTGGTGTTCTGCTTTTACTTGTTGACAAGTTAAACATTTAGAGACATACTCTACCATATCTTTCTTCATACCAGGCCATAAATAACATTGCTTTAAATCCTGGTACATTTTATTCCCACCAGGGTGTATAGTGAATACTATATTATTAGCCTAATTCATCTGGAACATATAATCTATTCTAGTAATACACACCCCTATCCTCTTTCATTGTATACTCAGACTGAATTCCTTTATATGAAGACTTCACAATATGTTGCAACTTTTCATCATATTTCTAAGCATTGATCATTGATTTCCTTAAATAAGGTCTGGCCTCAACTGAGCTATTAAAGCACTATGAGATGCAAATTTCCATCTAAACTGATGTAATATCATAGAATCCATCATCTTGCGACTTAAGGCATCTGCTACAATATTAGCTTTGTTTGGAAGGTAATCCACTATATAATCATAATCCTTAAACAGTTCTAGCCATCTTATTTGTCTTAAGTTGAGTTCCTTTTGAGTGAGCAAATACTTAAGACTCTTGTGATCTGTATAGATTCTGCATCTTTCCCAATACAAATAATGTCGCCAAATTTTTAGGGCAAACACTACTGTTGTCAACTCTAGGTTATGGGTTGGATAATTTTGCTCATGTTGCTTTAACAGTCTGGATGCATAGGCCACTACTTTGCCATCTTGTATTAACACATAACCTAAGCCAACTCTAGAAGCAACACTATACATGGCATACTCCTTTCCTGAAACTAGCTATGTCAAAACTGGAGCCTCTGTTAATATTTTCTTTAACTAATCAAAGCTTGCCTAACATCAATCAGTCCACTCAAATTTGATACCCTTTCTCAACAGTTTAGTGAGTGGTGAAGCAATAATAGAAAAGCCTTTCACAAAACAACGATAATATCCTACTAAGCCCAGAAAACTTCTCACTTCTATCACATTTTGAGGCGGCTTCTAATTCACAATGGCCTCTATTTTAGCTAGATCCACTGTAATGCCTTCAGAAGATACTACATGCCCAAAGAAATAAATTTTCTTAAGCCAAAAATCATACTTGCTGAACTTAGCATACAATTTATTTGCCTTTAGAATATGTTAAACAATTTTCAAGTGTTCATCATGCTCTGCTTCATTTCTTGAATAAACCAATATATCATATATGAACACAATGACAAATTGGTCTATGTAGGGTCTAAATACCCTATTCATAAGATCCATAAATGCAGGCAGTGCATTTGTTAACCAAAATGGCATTACTAGAAATTCATAATGCCGATATCGGGTTCTAAATACTGTTTTGGGAACATCCACATCCTTAACCTAAAGTTGATAATATCCCAATCGTAAGTCAATCTTGGAAAACACTCCATCACTTTTCAATTGATCAAATAGATCTTCAATTTTAGGTAAAGGGTACTTGTTCTTCACTGTCACCCTGTTTAACTTATATAGTCTATGCACATTCTCATAGACCTATCTTTCTTCTTTACAAATAAAATTGGTACACCCCAAGGTGATGTACTAGGCCTAATGAAGCCTTTCTCAAGCAACTCTTGTAACTGAACCTCTAGTTCCTTCAATTCCAAAGGAGCCATCCTATATGGTGCCTTTGAAATAGGAGCTGTACATGGTAAAATTTCTATAGATGGCTCAACATCTCTCTAAGGTGGAAGGCTAGGTAAGTCTTCAGGGAACACATTAGGAAATTCTTTCACCATTGCAATCTCCTAAAGTTTCACTTTCTCTCTTCTTGAACCAAGTACAATGGCTAAGAAAGCTTCACACTTTTCTAAGAAATCACTTAGCTTGCATAGCCATTATTATGTTAGTTAACGGTTTAGTTTGAATGCCCTAAACTACAGTTTCTTTACCATTAGCATCAATAAGAGTTACAGTTTTAGCTTCACAATTAACCACTGCTTAATGTCTAGACAACTAATCCATACCCAGTATAATATCAAACTCCTAAAAGGGTAATTTAATAAGATCAACAAGGAATTCTTTCCCTTGAATTACAATAGGACATTATTTATACACTCTATTAACAATAACACTATGACCCAAAGGGTTGGTTACACAAATATCATAATTTAGTTCATGTACAGTAGGCATATTTCTACCTATATCCCCAGTGCAAACATAAAAATGAGTGGAACCAAGATCAATCAGTGTATGCATATCTGAATCAAAGAGAGAGAAAATACCAGCTATAACTTCTGGAGCATTATGATCTTCTCGAGCTTTCATTGCATAAGCTCAAATAGGAAAAAATGGAGCTGTAGGTCTATCTACTAATTCAGATACATTCCTGGACTGGGATCCCTAATGATTTGATCCCCTATGTCCTCTACCTCTACCTCTACCAGAAGAGGGCACATTAAAAGCTCCTCTACTACCTTGCTGCCCAAAACCCTGCTCTTGCTTTAAGGGGTAGTTGGCCATAAAATGGTTAGTATTACTACATATGAAGCATGCTCTAGCCAATTTCTTGCAATTGCCCCAATGTTGCCTAGTACAATAGGGATATACTCATGGTTACCCCTCACTTTGCTTACCTTAATCTTCTTTACCTTGCTTAGACACTGTACAAGATTCTTATCTTCTGTCCCTTTTTATAGAAGTATAGCCAAAATCAGTTGACTAATTCCTTTGAGCTCCTCTAACTCTTTTCCTAGTGGAAGATCCACCCTTGGACCCATTTCTTCTCTACTATCTCTCTCTCTCGGCTATCTCATTCTTTTTTACCCACAACGCTACTGTAACAAGTTAGATGAAATTAACCATATGTAGAGATGTAGGTCCAATTAACTTCTCTCTGATCTGATCATTCAATCCCTCTTCAAATTGTCTACATTTAAAAGCATTAGTTAACATTTCATCAGGAACATATTTACACAGGTGACTGAATTCTTTCTCATACTTAGCCACATATATAACTCTTTGTCTCAAGTTTAGAAATTGCTTTAGATTTTCTTGCTTGTATGCTTCAGTAACATACTTTTTCCTAAATTCATCTCATGTTTAGCATCATACATACCATATTATGTATATGCTACTTTCAGTACTATATACACTCATGTTCTTTCTTAGTCATATTGTGAGTTGCTTACAATTCATTATATACATATTAAATACATCCTCATATGCCAATTTGCCAAAATACAAAACATTTAAAAGCATTAATACAAAATCTCCCTACATCAATTCCTATCAGTCTAGAGTTGTCCTTTTTTAAAGTAATGAACGTCCTTGAGCAAAAGACTTATCTACTGAACCTATATGGATAAAATAACCCGTGCTAAGCTATAAAGCTTAGTGGGGAAATAACTCATGATGGATGACCACTCACAGCAGTCATCAACATACATAAACAATATGTATCACATGTAACATAACATATCAATAATAATAAATTTGTAGCTTTAACAATATCTCAAGTATATAAGCATTAAAGCAACGAGGACAACATATATTCTAATATACATAATTCATATAGCAATTACTCATATGGACATTTACAATTGAAACATAATTTCTATAATCAAACCAATAATATGGTCCAATAGTAATAATATTTAAGCAAGTAAAGCTTTGATTTGATAATTGTGATCAGTACTATAAATAGAATTTAGTCTACCTTAGTTTTAATAGCAGATAACGGGAATTGTTGATACACTTAGGTATTAAAATGGTGGATATCTGAAGATATCAAATTGGTAGACCCCAAATAGGGTGAAACTGTCCTCTAGACCGGTTAAGCAGACTTAAATGGGGTTGACTAACAACCCAAATAGGGCTGTTCATAATCCAAATAGGATCAACAATACTCTAGACCCAAATGGGCCAAATTGTGGCAGTTGAAATTTTCCCTATAGGCACCTATCTATCCACATATGAACTCTATTAGCAGGCAATACTATGTTCATGTATATTTCATACATCAAGACTATACTTATATTGTACCAATTGCACATGTATATAATCATGTAAAAATATACCTTCTCTAGTGCATAAACATATATGCACAATTCATAAAACACATTATACACTTTGCTCATATTATCCTTATGACTATACATTTAGTATAACAACATATAGGCATGACATATAATCATCACATCATATCATATTCATGTTATCATATATATATATATATAAATATATATATATATATGTATATATGGTAAATAATAATTTACCTTAGCTTTTAATTTCTACGTACTTATTTCAACTTTTGATCATGCCAATTAATTTACACTATAATATAATCAAATATTTAATGTATGTGTCCCTCATTATGTGTTGTTTGTATATCAAGATATGCTCTATAATTATTTAAAATGGTTTAAATAGACTTTATAATCCTTTGGGATATGGATATCACTTGCTATTCTTGCTTAAAATCTTTATCTTTATGCTTCCAATACACTAAAAGTGTTTAGGAAAGTCTAAAATTGCTTTAGTATCAATTTATAGGCTTAAGAAGGATGACTCGAATAGATGGGATGACTCAGATAGATGGGAGTCATGACTCATGATAAATGTTCGAGTCGTCACAGAGGGCACACTATCACGAGTCATGACAGGGCAATAACTGGTTTCCACGTTCATTTTGTGAGCTATTTTTGACCTTTAGAATGGAATTTTTTAGCAAAAATGGTATTCTACAAACTTGTTCCCTATGTTTTTAGTTTTTGAAACATCAAGAATCATTGCAATATCATATCTATAATTCAAGATAATTAGAAATTACTAATGACTGTTCATTATAGTAGGCAACACAAGATTCCATTTTTCAAATTAAGTTTAGGCAGGTTTAGAGGCATGTTTAGAATTTACTTTCTCATAAAAAAGGTGGACATGGGAGTATATTTTATAACCCAATTAGAATTATCTAATTATCATATCTAAATCTCAAGATATTACAAAAATACTAAGAACTATTTTTAGAAATAGTGCTATGAACTATTATGAATTAAAGTTAACTTTTGACATTCTTAGAAAATGAATCACTTTATGCTTTCTTCATATAAATTGTAGAAATATAAGTGTAGTTTAACCATAAAGTGCTCTCATTTCCTTTCAAAAACTATACAAACAATTATACTCAAATTACTACAATCTATCTACTAAAATGGACTATAATTCACTTTTAGCTTCTATCAAAGATTATGGCTACAAAGAAGCAAAACAAACATTAGGTTTCTCCTACAAAAATGTAGGTACAAGTCTTATGTAAAATTCACAATTGGAATGAACTCAATTAGAGTTTTGTAACCCATGTTATACAAAAATTACAACAAATCATTCACTATTTTCTATAGTTGTCCTTGTTTAAAGCCATTAAAAGATAATTTTGGGTTCTTTTGCTGTTAATCTCTTACTCTAGTCCATGTCTCTCCTCATTGCTCATATTTTTGCAAAGAAATACATAATTTCCCTTACATTGGCTGAAATCCACTTTGAAGCTTTAATCTTTGACAACTTCCTTTCCCTTATCCTTTTTTCTTACTTTTTCTTCTTTTACATATATTCATGCATTAAATCCAAATTCCCTTTTTCCATTAACATGCATTTTATCTTTAAGAAAGAAGAAGAAGAAGAAGAAATGAGATGGAAATGAAATTCCTTACCTTGACAAACTCAAAAATTAGTTCTATTACTCAAAAATTTGATTTTGTATCTGCTATATATAATTTCCCTTAGTTCTATTACTCAAAAATTTTATTTTGTATCTGCTATACCATTTGGAAACAAAAGGATATTTTGTAACTTATTTTTTTTATCTAAGAAAAAAATATACATATATACATACATACATATATACATACACACACACACACACACACACATATATATATATATATATATATATATATATATATATATATATATATATTTGTGAACGATATGTGTGGTTAATATTAAAACAAAATTGTTCTTATTGACTAATGGAATAGATCCCTAATAATATTTTAATTACTTTGAATGTGAACACAATCAATGTAGGGAAAATCTAGTTGCTAAATGGAATCTTTAACTATCAAAATTCTCCTTATTGAAAGTAAATACAATCAGTGAAGGGAAAATCCGATCGCTACAAATAATTATTTAATGACCATAATGTTTTTGGTCGTTAAAGGCATTAATGATAAGATTCAAAATTGTGTTTCTATACTTTTACCCACAGGGCTTCTACCAACCCGTGTTTTTAGTCATTATAGGTCATTAACAATCAAATTTTGACTTTTAACAATCAAATTTGCCTTTATTAAAGGGAATTTTTCTTGTATTTTGTAATTTGTGGGATGATTTTAAAATAAAGGTCTTAGGTTTATAGCTTGTGCATTATCAATTTTAGAATCAGTTAAAGAAGAGTTGGGTAATGGATTGGTTGGCTCTAGAATAGAAAGTCAATCTATGCCTTGGAATTAGACCCATTTTTAGGCTAGTTAATCTATCAATTCTAAAATGGGAAATCAATTAGCTAAAATAGTCTACTATATAATGGGAACTTGGGTTTAGTTGGGTTGTCTACATTTAGATCATGTAATCTTTATGCTAAAATTTATTGCAACAGGTGTAGGGAGGATTAGATTAACTTGGCAATGTTTTAGTAGATGTTTAATCCTTAATTTCATTATCATTAGTATTTTAATTTCTCACTTAGAATTAGAAAAATTTTCAATATAAAAATTAGGGAACATCTTTGATTATTTTCACTTAACTATAGATATTTTGCTTTGCAACCTCTTTTTCCTTGGGTTCAATATTCATGAGGTCTTAAATATATTTTTCTATGTTACTTAGTCAATCTAGTGCACTTGCTAGACATCGATTGTTAGTGTAAGCCCTAGCCCCAATACATTGTTATAAAACATTTAAGTTAATAAATGAGGCATTTGTTTTATCTATTGTATTCCTATGCATATCAATTGATAGAACTATCCAAGAATATTGTTTCATTTTAAGTTATCATGTGTGAGGCACATGGTTGTAATCCCTTGAAATAATTGAGACTTTATTCTAAATATCCCTAGTCAGTCATAGTTATAGGAATAACAAATGAATTAAGACTAGTATACTCTCTCTGATAAGTTGAGTTATGTCTTACGAATCATAAGGAATAGAGTGTCAATTAGAGATCATAGATACATGTTTAGAACTTGATATCTGGATTCAATCCATTCATGAGAACATTACATGGTACAAGTCATAAGTGTTTCTCATGTGCAAGTTTTGCATCAAAGTTCTTAGACCTGAAATCTCTATGAAACTGTTTATGAATTACTATGTACTTTGACATACACCTAACATACTCATAACAGGGTGACAAGTATGGGTATGCACTAATTCATGTTAGAGAGCATGAGAGAAGTGAAGGGATTATCCCTCTCGATAAGAGAGAAAATATCATTGGCCACTTGATCATTGAACTGAAAAGTGTATGGCCATACCGAGATGAAATAATGAGAAATCATTATTTATCTAAGAGTTCAGTGTTACTAGAATATCAAGAAAGGAATTAGTATATATAAGGATGACTAGTTCCATGCCTTATATTAATTCTGATATTTATGGATAAAAGACTATGCAAAATTGCATTAGGTCACTAAATGTCATTTGCATTTTCATTTAATTCGAAATGCTATAATATCTTGCTAGAGAATATATAGCATTTGAATTAATTTATTAATTCATTGCCAATATTAAATGGACCTATAGGATCGCACACAAAGCATTGGGCTTAAAATATTTAAATAGTGTATTGGGCATTAATTTGGGCTTTTATTTAAAGTTAAATTAATGTATGTAATGGGTATTAAAATTGCTAATTGGACCACTAATGCAGCAGAGATGGACTGATTCTCGTAAATAGTTTTTGCCTTAAACAGCTAGCTGTTTGAGGCAAATTTGTAAAACATTTTTTTACCTTAAACAACAAATCTGTAAAACATTTTTTTTTGCCTTAAACAACTAGCTATTCAAGGCAAATCTGTTAATCAGTTTGTTTTCCCTAAACAGCTAGCTGTTTAAGGCAAATCTGTTAAATAGTTGGCCCATGAGAAAGAAATTTGGCCCATAAAGTTTAATTTTAATTAATTAATTATCTTTAATTAATTAATGTAATTGAGTATTAAATCCTAAATAGTATTTGAATCAAAATAAAACACTTAAGATGGAGACAATGTGATAAAAATTCAAGGAAGAATCCTAGTGAATTTCGACAACTATTAATCCCTAATGAAGTTGTTGATTTTGATTAAATGACTAATGCAAATTTAAATTAATTTTAATTTAAAACCTTATAGAATTTGAATCAATTTAAATCACTTAATTAGGAAGTGATGAAGGCTAAAAATATTCCTAATTCTAAGGGAATTTCGGTGTTCATATCTTTCCTAAATTAATGATATAAATTGGTTAATTCTATTTTTGACTTAGGTGAGAATTTTCTCTCTAGTGCCGCCACTCTCAAGAGAAAGAATTCTTTCTTCATCTCTTATGTTCTTAGGCAGAAATAACAACCAAAAAGTAGAACAAGATCAGATCTTGTGGCTTCAAACCATTCCCATTGTCGAATACACAAACATAGATCTAGTACTCTCGGTTTTAAGTCATCTTTACGAGTGTGTGTGTGAGCATAGAGTGGTGTGGGATAAAGGCTACTCCTTTTGCTTTGGTGATTAAGATCTAAGGTATATAAGTCCATCTTATATGCTGGTCATCTTTAAAATCAAGTTTCGAAGTGCATCCAAACTTGTAAGTTTTCAAAAACCCTAAAATTGCATGTTTCGATTCTTTGTTGTATATTGCATAGCATGTATGATCTAAATTTTTAATTTTTCCACTGCGTGATCATCATGTATATGCCATGTGATATCCCATCATTGGTCACTATCCCTACTAAGGAAAATGGAAAGTTGGCTTTTGCTATTGTAAGAATTTAAAATGGAATATGTAAGTAGGAAAATGATTAAAAAAAGGGTAGTTGTGGAATTTCTTAGTAATCACCCATTAGAAGGGGGTCAAGTTGAATAGTAGTTCTTGAATGAAAGTATCACTGCCAAAATGGTCTAAGGTTGGCTGATGTATTTTGATGGGGCTACAAATAATAAAAAAGCCAAAAAAAGAGTTATCCTCATCACGGCCAATGGGGAAATGCTATACTTGGCTAATAAGCTAGGATTTAAAATGACCAACAATGAAATCGAATATGAGGCATGGATATATGGGATAGAGGCATTGATAGGTTTAGGGGTAAAAACAGTCAAGGTGTTGGAAGATTCATCCTTAGTGATCCATCAGGCAAAAGGCAAATGGGCCATCAGAGAGAAAAGGTTGATGCCCTATGTGGAGTATCTGAGGAACCTAAACAATTAGTTCTAGGTGTACACCTTTAACCAGATGCCTCGAGATGAGAATTAATTGGAAAATGCCTTGGCAGCCTTATTATCTATATGGGACAACCCAAAAGGAGTAGTTATGAGACTGGTAGTCGTCAAAAGTTCCATGAAATTTTACTTTGAAAACAAATAGATTATAACACTACAAGAAAAAGACTTATTAAAGACCACAGTTTAAGGACCAATCGATTTTTTGGTCCTTAAAAATATACTAATAAGGACCAAATTTTTACCTGATCATATTTTTTCAATTTAGTCCATATAATTAGTGAGGAGATAAAATCTCATCCAAAATGTTAGAAATTTTCGATCCCTAAAACTAAAAATTTATGCGGGACAACGCGCGCTGCACCTAAAAATATAAAAGAGAACTTTATAATCAAATATGCATCCAAACCATTAATCCTTCCCTAGTCTCTCCCATGTCTTATCATGATTTCCCTCCTTTCGCCCCCAATTCTAGTCCTTCATCACCAATAAATCGAGCAGCCAACTACTTTTGATCCCTCCTCCAGCCAAATGCCTATTGTTTCCAAATTACCGCACTTAACCGACCTAAAAATCATTATCGCCATGATCCATGCTATAGTCAATATAGCCTAGACCTGATCATTCCTTCAAAACCTTGGTCCTTATCCTGACCACGAAACTATCGACAAAGCAAGAATAAAACTATTCAAAATCGAATCCAACCCCTCCAAATAGCTCGAAAAAACCATCCTCTCTCCCTGACTGGTTGAAGTCGACAGGCTTGAGTGACGATCCCTTTTAGTCGACAAGGAACAAGATTGTCAAAAATCTGCAGAGAAGGAGTTAAACTTGTATAAAGTGATATTGCAATTAGATGAAATGCATGATGCATATGCACAAATGGTGGCAGAGGCAGAGTAGCAATTGGTTAAGATTTATGATGAGGCAGAGACGGGAGAGAAGAAGGATAGTAAAGGTGAAGTGAACGAGTAGGTGAACCCAGATGTAGTTGTGATACTTGAAGAAGCTCCTAGGAAGGTTCTTGAGAGAGTAGATTTATCAAATAGGAGATTGACATTTTTTTCTAAAGCATTTGGAAAGATTTATGGTTTGAAAGTGCTTAATCTTTCTAAAAATCAACTGGAGGTTAGTTATCCCTTTCTTATGCCATATGATTAGGTGTATAAGTTGAATTATTTATCTAATCATGAAAATAGTCAGGCACATTCTTTACATGCTTTTATCCTGTACTTATCAGCTAATGTTATAACAAGCATCTGAGTGCCACATTTTCTTTTTCACTTTCTTGATTTGGAGTTTTAGATGACTTAGTAGTAAATACATTATGGCTTCTAACATCTTAAATTCACCTTGTGAAATTATTGAAAGGTTATTCCTTAAGAATGAAACTTTGAATTCAAGTGCATATTAATCCAATGGCTTTCTTTTGTTTCATTTTTACATCGTAGCTTTTACTCTGTTTTGTGTGGTTTTCAAACCTTCTAAGAAGTTTAGCTCTGCTTGGATTATTGGAATTACCTTTTCGAAGCTTAGTAATTTTACATTCCTACAATGTTAGGGCCTTTTCTTTAGCCCTATTTTGTGTGGTTCTTACTTATAACGTACACTTCTAAATTACATGTACCTTGTCCCTGTTAACCTAAAAGTGGGACATTTTGTATATGTTTTCCACAAGAGGATTAAACTAATTGTAGAAAAAGGAAATGGCATTGCAGGTCATTTTTGAAAGATAATGATCCAGTCATTGCGAGATAGTCAATTTTTTTGGTACACATCTATTTTGTGGTGTTCTAAAGGAAATGGCATTGTAGGTCTCCTATATTTAACTCATGTTTAGAATGGAACTAAATGTTTGAACCAACTTCCTTGATTTTGATTTTGGTTATAGTTTATTAAATCTTTTACTTTTTCTTTTACAAATGGTGGCAGAGTACCATACATGCATTTTTGTATTTTAATTTAGCTTTTGTAGCATATGGGGTTGGAATCTTGAAAATTTCATTTTATGTATTATATTATCATTCTAATCAAGCTAAGCTTTTTATATCTTGATTGTATTTTCTATCTCTATTTACCTTGTAATTATGGGTTTTTGATAAATTATAATTATATCCTTGGAACTTTTAGTTTCATTGGCATGGAAAGGGCAAAGATGGCTTGAAGAATTATGGCAATGGATGATTAAGTTCAAAAATATAGTTTTTACAATTGCAATTGAGGTATGTAGAAAGTTTGTGTGTGTCATTCAATATGCTTTAATGTTTTGAAATCTAAAGACTGGTGCAAACTCACTAGGAAACCCACATGAGCTATTGGGTGTGTCTGATTAGTCAACATGTTATATATTTGTATAGTAGAGTTTTTCTTGGTTCCTTTTTGTTAGAGGGATGAAATTATTGTTGAGAAAGTTCTAGATTTACTCGAGAAAGGGAAAGCCACCAAGGTATGAACATGCAATATGATTTTTGTTGACATTAGAGTCCATGGCTTATGGGTTTGTTGTTTAGTAAACTTGAAATAAAAATGATATGGCTTGAACATTGTAATATTTTTTAATATGAATAAGCATTATTTCCCAGTCATCAATCATACGAGTTGTTTTACTAACATGGATTTTTTATTTCGTCTCAAGTGTAGCTGGGTTATATTGGGACAAAGTTGCTATCATTGAAATTTTTGGAAACATGTATATTACTTTTTACATCTAACACCGATGATTTAGACATACTTGTTGTAGAAGGTATTGCATTTTGAACTGTATATGTGATCATATATTTCTCTGAGATGATTTGACTGTTGTACCTTTCATTTAGGTCTTTTTGTGACCTTGATTCGTATCTTTTTATTTTTTTGTTTCTTTTCCCTTTATTTTCCTTTATAAATAGCTAATTTCTTTAGCTAAATCTATCATAGGGAGTAGGCGGCTATTCCATGTTTTGTGGCTTGCTGGTGGTCATCTTATTTTAGATCCAGTTGCTCTCATGTCAGATGTAGTCTTTTTGGTTCGTTAATAATCGCTATTATCTATTGGTAGGTTTCCACATTCTAGTATCCATTTATCTTCATCAATTTATTATGAGTTTAGACTTGGGTCATAAGACCATCCCTATAATAAAAATTCCTTTCTTTTCCTCCTCCTGAATGTTTGTTAGTATGGATTTGAATTTTTTAGAAAAGTAAATATAAACCATAAGAAAGATCAATAATTTGGTAACTGAATTATATTGGTCGAATCAGTGGGAAAATGTCAAAACAAATATTTCTTAATTTCCTTGAAAATTCATATTTTGTTGTAGTAAGTGCCATGCTATTGCCATGTTTAGTTTCTAGTCCTTCTAATAGAAAGTAATGCTTAGCATAGTTTGATTTTTTTGTTCCCTAATTCATAATTCCCATGCAGCCTTGATATTATTATTTGTACTCAAATTTAGATCTCTTTCGATTATCCTCAAATTGAAGAACTCTTCTGTATCATCTTGTTTTATTTTTAGTTTTTTAGGCATATTTATTAGATATGAAGTTGTATGCAGAAGTGTCAGAGTTCAACTTCGAAGTTTTGAATATAAAATTGCTTTTGCTTTTTGGTTCCTTTCACTTTTTGTAGATTTCTTGCTTTTCTTCATTTCGTACGTTTGTAAAAGTTTTTCACCTGGTCTATAAAAATATTTCACCTAGGCCTTAATCAACCTGCTGTATTATCTTACCTCTTATTTTTTATGCATTTCTTTGTTTTACTAACTTGATAAACAATATGTCATTCACAATTGGCCTTTTTGAGACTATTTCATGTGCTTTAGCTTTGTCTAGTTCCTGCAAACATAGGTCTTCAATTTGTATGATAGAAGGATTAACTACATGGTACTTATCTTGGGTTTCATCTAAAAAGGTTATGCTATCTTTTGCGCCATGGTTTTGTTTTATGCTTTCAACTGTTAGGTTTGTCTTTGCCATCCTCTGTGATTCCAGAACTTTCTTCATTATTGTTATGAATCTCTAAACTTGTTGCCATCCCTTAAACTTGTTATGAATCTCAATGTTATATTATTTCCATCAAAGTAAGTACCCATAAAAGAAGAGTAATAAAAATAGAAATAAATATGATTATTTATGAAAAACTTGGTCAGATAGCTATGTCTTTTTTCACTTTACGTATTTGTTATGACATATCTAATGTTTTTAACTAGCATCAATTAATATAAAGAAAACATTCTCTAATTATTCTATTAGTTTTTGTCTATAAGAAATTTAGTTAACAAAGTAATTTACCCTCAATGCTAGTGTAAAAATAAAGTTTATAGCTTAAAAAATCTGAACTAATTTAGGTAGCAGATTTTTGTGGGTTTGGGAGTTTGATCAAGTCCATCAAAGATGGCTTCCAGTTGCAGAGCTATGAAATTTGTGGGATTAAAAGGAGGAGAAAATACTAAATAACTAATATTGACTATGATGATTTGAAGGAAGATGAAAGTTTGGCTAGAAATTTTTGTTTTAAAATTTTATATTTTCTTTGTTAGAGATTTTTCTATGGAAAGAATGTATAAATGGATGCTGACTCTTCTTTGTAATTAATTACAAATTAATTATATATGAAAGTATAATTTTATTAGTTGTGTATTCATTTGTCATATATTATATATAAATTGTATGTCATATTTATAAATTTAGGGTAAAAAATATGGTAATTATTGGTCCCGTGGTAATTACTTTTAGGGATTATATTTTTGCTCTTTATTATACTTTTAAGGACCGGTTTTATAGTCTTTAATATGACATATGTCCACATGATTATTACTTTTAACTATGGAATTTCTTTTCCTTATTATGATTTTAGCGACCAAATTTTAATCTGGTCCTTAAAAGTTTATGGTCATTATTATACTTTTAAGGACTATATTTCTAGTCCTTAATAACCTTAATCCTCACATGACTTACATTATTAAGGATGGAAAATTCGGTCCTTAATACTTTTTAGGGACCGATTTTTTATTTGGTTACTAAAATTTTAAGGACCAATTGATATATCTCGTCCTTAATTGTCATTAGCGGTGGAGCCTATAATGACGGGATAATAATCGAATTTTTCCATCCTTATTGAGTTTTAAGGAATGGATTGGCACTTTTATGGACCAAATTTCCCATCCTTATAGGCTTTTTATCTTGTAGTGTAAGTCTGGGGGAAGCCGACAACAAGCCACAGTATTATAACATTTAGAATTATCTAGAAAGCTCTAAGTTTCCTAAAGAAGCAATAAAGAAAGATAACAAGATGATACAAAAGTTTTCAAGTCAATTTATTAGTGTGGATGGGACTCTTTACAATAGACAGCTTGACGACATTCAATTCAGGTGCCTGAATGAGAGAAAGACCAAAAAGGTTATGAAAGAAACTCATGCAGGGGTATGTGGGGCCCCTATGAATGGTTTAATGTTTGAAAGAAAGATCATTCGACAAGGATTCTTCTTGTTGACTATTCATAGTTTAATGTTTGAAAGAAAGATCATTTGACAAGGATTCTTCTTGTTGACTATGGATACTAATTACTTTAAATATGGGAAGCTACACCCCAAATGCCAATAGCATATTGAGTTAAGCCATCTGCTTATTTCAAAAATCCATAACTTGTCATCACCGTGGCCTTTTTTCAGCTTGGTGAATATAAATCATTAGGGAGATTTATTCAACAGCTTCCAATGGCCAAAGATACATCATGGTTGCCATCAACTATTTCACAAAATGGGTAGAAGCTAAATCATTCGAAAAGCTAGGGGCATAAGAGATGGTCTAGTTTATTGAAAGGAGTATGATCTGTAGGAATTGGGTATGTCAAAATGTGGTGCCTAATAACAGGTTCAATTTCAAGTAAAGACAAAATAGATGCTTTAAAATTATAAAATCCGACATTATAAGTCCCCTCCTTATCGTCCACTAATAAATGGGCCACAGAAGATGCCTATAAGAATTTGAAAAAGATATTGTCCATGACTTTGCAGACATACAAGGATTGCACCAAAAAGTTACCATTTGCACTTTGGGGATTCCAAACCACTATAAAGAATTCAACTAGAGCGACCCCTTTTTCACTTGTATATAGCACAAAAGTTATGCGACTAGTAGAAATTGATCTATAATCACTAAGGGTTGATTTAGAAGCAAAAATTGCTAGAAACAGAATGGGTAGAAATAAAATGACATAGTTAAACCTACTGGATGAGAATTAGATGAGAGCCTATTGCTGTAATTAGTTATACTAGAGAGATCTGCCAATATTTTGGCAAAAAGGTCAAGGACATCATTTGAAAGAGAGTGACTTGGCATTCAAGCAAATGAGACTTGCATGCCAAACTATAGAGGAGAGGTGCGTGAAAATCTGTGAATTATAAATTCCTGTGGTTTTTCTTCTCCCTTATTTCTTCATCTCGTGATTTCTCTCACCCTAGCCTTGGTTTTTTTGCCTTTTCTCACTTCTAAGACATCATTTCTCAAATCCAATTCGGCAGATCACTAAGATTTTACAAAATGAACATTTGGACACCTCATTTGTGCATTTTCATCAAGTTTTTACATATGAACCAAAAACTTTTATTTTTGAATTATCACTTTCTTTTGTGCACCAAATGAGACCAAAATGATGTCGAATTATAGGTAAATGTCATTGTGAACATGGGTGTGGCAATATTGCTACCTATTTCTCTTTTTTTTTTCTAGAAATAAAATTGGACATGGAATGCATGTGTTAGTGTTGATATTACAATATTTCTTTAAATGTTGGCAGGACTCTTAGACATGGAATATGTTAACGTTAGTGTTACCTGTTAAAAGATTATTGGTAAATTTTGAAATAATTAGATATAAAATATCTTAGTACTAGTGTTAATATTGGTATGATGTTTTATTTTATAAGAATGGAGTAATGCTAAAATGTTTAATTATATATAGTAAGCATGTAATTGTAAAAAAAAAACAAGATAGAGAAAAAAAAGAAAAATAGAGGGAGGAAGTAGGAGAATATATGGCATTTGGATGATTTTTAGATGGCCGATTTGGTTGTGGGCCCACACGAGTAAATATTTGTGTAGGTTTGGGTTTGAGGTTTCTTAAGCCAAATTGCAGCCAAAATTTATACACAAATTATACCCACACCTAAATAACACTAGAATATAAGCATTATGATTAATTATACATATTTACCTTTTATAGATCATGGACACCGCACAACAAGCACCGATATGGATGACATATGAATAGCTGGCTGGATACCAGGCCTTAGCTAAAGTTCATGTGTTTCCCAATAAGCATTATGATTAATTATACATATTTACCTTTTATAGATCATGGACACCGCACAACAAGCACCGATATGGATGACATATGAATAGCTGGCTGGATACCAGGCCTTAGCTAAAGTTCATGTGTTTCCTAATTGATTCATGTTTAGGGGATTATTGGGATACTTAAGGCTAATCGAGGGAGCCGATAAGCACTTGGCTCATGTAGGCTGGATGGAATTCTATATAGGAGCCTATCAAACTTATCTTGAGATAATCTAGTAGCTTTTGGCCTCCTTCTGCTACTTAGGCCAATAAAGGCCAAACACAAAGGAGAGTGTCATCACTTATCAAATTTTGGCCTAGCCTATGTCTTTGTCTCATAGGCATTTTGCTAAGATCTTAGGCCTACTAATCAAGGAGGATGCAATCCTCCTTGACAGATCCATCAAGCCATCTATGTAAGAGGCCGTAGCATGCTTAGGAGTTACATATTGTCAGAGGAGGGTAAAGTCCACTATGTTGAGATCACTATTGCTTAGATATGTTCAGTGAATATTTTCATGCTTGAATTTAGGTAGGACAGGCAATCCAAAGGCCATTAATGTGGCCAATATTTATAGCCTATGGGTGGTGACTACACGTAGGTGGGTAAATTTAAGCCATGCCATACTAGAGCACTTAGGATGAGTGCACATCACCCAAGGCAAGAAACATTTATTAGGGGCCTAGTAACTATGTTATTACTAGCAGAGGGACTGCTTGAGCATATGTGATGAAATATGACATGGTATGTACATGGTAATCATGTAGCGAAAAAATGATAAAATCGATCATACATGCCAAACAATTCCACAACAAGAATCGAAACATGCAATTTTAGGGTTTTAAAAACTTATAACTTTAGATGCACTTCAAGAATTTGATTTGATGATGACCAGCAACTAAGATGGATATGTCAACTTTAGATATTCACCACCAATGCCAAGGAATAGCCTTTACGCCACTTTTTTCTATGTTCACACACACAATTGTAATGAAGGCTTAAAATCGAGATCGATAGCTCTCTTTTAAAGTATTGTGTAATGGCAATAGATTGAAGCTACAAGACTTGATCTTGCACTTCTTTTAGGTGCTATTAATGCCCAAGAACACAAGAAAGCATGAAAGAATTCTTTCCCTTGTGTATTTCGGCCAAAAGAATTTTGTGAGAGAGAGAGAGAGTTTCACGCCACACACTAGTGTCCTTAGGGTTTTATTTCTTTACAAATATATATCATTATCTTTTGGCAACTGTTTGATCTAAATTTTACTACCTCAAGATAATTAATTCAACCTCAATCACTTCCTAAAAATAAGTAACATATATTAGTTCAATCTCTTTTGAATTTAAAATTCAAATTAATTTGAAATAAAACATAAGACATTTTAATCTAATAAATCACTTAATTAAAATAATGCATGTGCCGAAATTCCTTGGTATTTCTCTAGGAATTTCGACCACTTCAATTTCCATTTAAATGATTTAATTTGATTAAAATTCTTTTAGGCTTTAATACTCAATTAATTAAATTAATACAAGATAATTAATTAATTGAAATTAAACCTTGTGGGCTGAATTTCTCTATCTCATGGACCAAGGTCCAATAGCAATTTTAATACCCATTACATACATTAATTTGACTTTAATTAAAAGCCCAAATTAATGCCAAATACTTTATTTAAATATTTTAAGCCCAATGCTTTGTGTGCGATCTTATAGGTCTATTTAATGTTGGCAATGAATTAATCCAAAGGCTATATATATTCTCTAGCAAGATATTATAGCATTCCAAATTAAATGAAAATGCATATGGTATTTAGTGACCTAATGAAATTTCGTATAGTTCCTTACCCATAAATATCAGAATTAATATAAGCCATGGAACTAGTCATCTTTATATATATTAATTCCTTTCTTGATATTCCAGTGACACTGAACTCTCAGATAAATAATGATTACTCATTATTTCATCTCGGTATGGCCATACATTTCTCAATTCACTGATCAAGTGGCTGATGATATTTTCTCTCTTATAGAGAGGGGTAATCCCCTCACTTCTCTCATGCTCTCTAACATGAAATAATGTATACCCAAGCATACCCGTACTTGTCACTCTGTTACGAGCACGTTAGGTGTATGTCAAAGCACACAGTAATTCATAAAGAGTTTCATAGAGATTTTAGGTCTAAGAACTCCGATACAAAACTTGCATATGAGAAACACTTATGACTTGTACCATATAATGCTCTTATGAATGGATTGAATCCAGATACCATGTTCTTTAACATATATCTATGATCTCTGATTGACACTCTTGTCCTAATGATCCGTAAGACATAACTCATAATATTAGAGAGAGCATACTAGTCTTAATTCATTGTTATTCCCATAACAATAACTGACTAAGGATATTTAGAATGAAGTCTCTATTGTTTCAAGGTCTTACAACCATGTGCCTCACACATGATAACTTAGACCGAAACAACATTCTTGGATAGTTCTATCAGTTGATATGCACAGGAATACAATAAATAAAACAAATGCCTCATTTTATTAACTAAAGTGTTTTTATTACAATGCATTGGGGCTAGGGCTTTCACTAACAATCTCCCACTAACACTAGTCCCAATTGGGCATAACCCTAAGACTGAATGCTCTCAAATGAGCTTCGTGTAGATTTGGAAGCAACTGTTTCGTCAAAAGATCTGCTACAATGTCTTCACTTGATATCTTGATAACCTTGACGTCCCCACGATCAATGATTTCTCTAATCAGGTGGTACCTCCTGAGTATGTGTTTGGATTTCTAGTGTGACCGGGGCTCCTTGGCCTGTACAATGGCCCCATTGTTGTCACATAAAATTTCTAATGGATCTAGGATGCTTGGACCACTCTTAATCTAGAAATGAAATTTTTAATCCAAACAGCCTTTTTTGCAGCCTCACTCGCTGCAATAAACTTAGATTCTGTAGTTGACTCGGCAACGGTCTCTTGCTTCGAGCTTCTATAGCTGACAGCACCACCATTTAAAACAAAAACAAATCTAGATTGCGATCTAGAATCCTAAGTGCTGGTCTGAAAAGCAGTGTCGACATAACCTTGTATGACGAGCTCTTCTTGACTACCATACACCAAGAAGTGATCCTTAGTCCTTCGCAGGTACTTTAAAATCCCTTTTACAGCAGACCAGTGCTTCTCACCAGGGTCTTGCTGAAACCTACTGGTTATACTCAGTGCATGAGCAACATCCAGCCTAGTACATAACATAGCATATATGATAGATCCAATAGCAGATGCATATGGAATTCTACTCATGTTGTCCCTTTTCTCTTTGGTTTTAGGGCACTGTTCTTTAGTCAAAGGAACTCCCAAAGCCAAAGGTATGTACCCTTTCTTTGAGTCTCCCATACTAAAATGCTTCAGTACTTTGTCTATGTACTTTTCTTAACTTAGTCCCAAAAGCCGATTCGATCTATCTCTATAAATTTGAATACCAAGTATTGTCTCAGCTTCACCTAAGTCTTTCATTGAGAAACATTTCCCCAACCATTTCTTAACCTTTTTCAATGTTGGAATGTCATTCCCAAAGAGAAGGATGTCATCCATATATAGGACCAGAAATACTACTATGCTCCCACTAACCTTCTTGTACACATAAGGCTCATCTTCTTTTTTGATAAAGTCAAATTCTTTGACTGCCTCATCAAAACGAAGATTCCAACATCGGGATGCTTGTTTTAATCCATAAATGGATTTTTGAAGCTTGCAAACCTTCTTAGGATGCTTGGGATTGACAAAACCCTCAGGCTGTGTCATATACACATCCTCAAGTAAATTTTCATTGAGGAAAGCAGTTTTGCCATCCATTTGCCATATCTCATAGTCATGATATGCAGCTATGCCAAGCAAGATCCTAATGGACTTGAGCATGACTAAAGGCATAAAGGTTTCATCATAGTCTATACCATGAGTTTGACGAAAACCATTTGCTACTTATCTACATTTGTAGGTCTTATCAGCTTTGAGTTTAAATAGCCACTTGCATTCAATTACCTTAGCACCTTCCGGTGGATCAACCAAGGTCCAAACCTGGTTATCGTACATTGATTGCATCTCGAATTTCATGGCTTTAAGCCAATTTTCTGAGTCTGGGCTCTCAATAGCTTCTCGGTAGGTAGTAGGATCCTCACGATCTACTAACTCAATAGTGTCACTGTCGGTGATTAGAAATCCATATCTCTCAATCTCCTGACGTACCCTACCAGAGCTTCTAGGTACTTGTGTAATGGGTTTTTGTTCCACAACTGGTTGTGAACTTGATCCCACTTCCAACTCATCCTCTGTAGGAGTTTGTGGCGCTTTAATTTCTCCAAGTTCTACTTTACTCCCACTGTCTTTCTTGACAAGGAACTCCTTTTCCAAGAAAACAGCCTTGCGAGTAACAAATACTTTGTTCTCGGCTTGTTTGTGTGCGATCCTATAGATCCATTTAATGTTGGCAATGAATTAATGAATTAATCCAAAGGCTATATATATTCTCTAGCAACATATTATAGCATTCCAAATTAAATGAAAATGCATATAGTATTTAGTGACCTAATGAAATTTCGTATAGTTTCTTACCCATAAATATCAGAATTAATATAAGCCATGGAACTAGTCATCCTTATATATATTAATTCCTTTCTTGATATTCCAGTGACACTAAACTCTCAGATAAATAATGATTACTCATTATTTCATCTCGGTATGGCCATACACTTCTCAGTTCACTGATCAAGTGGCCGATGATATTTTTCTCTCTTATTGAGAGGGGTAATCCCTTCACTTCTCTCATGCTCTCTAACATGAATTAATGCATACCCAATCATACCCGTACTTGTCACTCTATTACGAGCACGTTAGGTGTATGTCAAAGTACACAGTAATTCATAAAGAGTTTCATAGAGATTTCAGGTCTAAGAACTCCGATACAAAACTTGCATATGAGAAACACTTATGACTTGTACCATGTAGTGTTCTCATGAGCGGATCGTATCCAGATACCATGTTCTTTAACATGTATCTATGATCTCTGATTGACTCTCTTGTCCTAATGATCCATAAGGCAGAACTCATAATATCAGAGAGAGCATACTAGTATTAATTCATTGTTGTTCCCATAACAATGATTGACTAGGGATATTTAGAATGAAGTCTCTATTATTTCAAGGTCTTACAACCATGTGCCTCACACATGATAACTTAAACTGAAACAACATTCTTGGATAGTTCTATCAATTGATATGCACAGGAATACAATAGATAAAACAAATGCCTCATTTTATTAACTAAAGTATTTTTATTACAATAGTTTGGGGCTAGGGCTTACACTAACAATATGATGGGCCATCAACTGGTGAGGGCATTTATTTAGATAGATTGGCATAATTTGACATGCACTTAGCAAGAAGGGATAATACTACTCCTTATGGGATTAGCTTCTGGCCTTAGATGAGATGGATAGGGCTATCTATTTGGGTTATAAATATCAGGATGAGCCCCAATAGGTATAACCTGAGCAAAAGCTAGATATAGACGAGTAGATAGAGGATACATTGGATCCTACACTTAGAGAGAAGAGGTACCTTTTATTGATTATTTTCCAAGTAAGGCCTACCGAGAGGCAGGAGTGGCATAGGGTACACAAGGCTTCCTTACTTTCCAGTAGGACCTTTCACCATGAGATTATGGTCATCCTAGCGTGAGATCATCCTCAGCACCTCTGCCACCATAGATAGACACACCCGTAGACCCCTTGGATTCTACATTGTGAAGCCTACAATGTATAGAGGTAGCCCAAACTACCATTTCTGTTGATATCCAACTCACATGTAAGGAGTAGACCCAACAACACGAGTCATACCAAAAGAGTTTTGATGATATTCAGGCTCAACAACACTAGCTAGTGGCTAACATATTTTGATTATATTTGGGTTCAACAGCACTAGCTTGTGGCCAACATAGTCTGAGAAAAGTTAGGACTATGTTTTTATTTTATATTTCTATTTATTTTCGGAGGTTGTTTATTATTTTATATTTATTTTGAACTTCACATTATTTTCATGCTCATAAGAACTTACTTGTACATTGTATAGCATTATTTGGTGTCATACTTATCCTTAACACGATTGCTTGAGCTTTGCAACATTTTAATCAACATTAAATAGCTAAAATCCAAAATTAATAAAACCAAATTATAAAATTAAGAAAAATAATGATGAACTTAACACATTCACATAACCTTGCAAATGACAAATTATAAACAAATTCCCTTAGATGAATTACACAGAGGCCAACAATTTATCATTTAACTTTTTCAACAATGTAAATGCATGACAAAAAAGACATAACAAACTATTCTACATGAGCAAATGCTTCCTCACAATGACCACCCATGATGTTGCTCTTTTCACTATAAGGGCAAGTGGTCATGCAATGCGATTAACTCTAGATTCGAGCAACCCCAATATACATAAAATTTTTTAAAACTGCAAAAAAGTTAAGACCTTTAAATCAAGGTATAGTTGTAGAAGTAGAAGTGCATTCAAATTAATGTATATCCACTACAATAGAATTGCCTTCAAATCAAGGTACAACTACAGAAGTTGAATCACATTCAAATTCAGGTATAGCCATTGGAGTAGAATCACCATCAAATTGAGTTATAGCCAAAGAAGTGGAATTGCTTTTAAATAAAGATATAACCACAAAAGATGAATTGCCTTAAAATAAAGGTATAGCCAGTAGAGTGTAATTGCCTACAAATCAAAGTATAGCCACAAAAGTGAATTTGGTTTCAATTCAAGGTATAGCAATAGAAGTTGAATTTCCTTCAAATCAAGGTATAGCTTTAGAAGTGGAATCGCCTTAAAATTAAAGAGTACGCCACAAGCCGGGATTTGTTGCTTACCCATCACTACTAGAATCCTTCTTAAAAATTATCCAAGAGTTTGCCTCCTTAAGTAAACATCTCTCTCTCACTTTGAACTTTGGCTCACTAAGGCACTCTTTATACCAACCTCTTAAAAGTTAGGGGTAACTATAGACACTAGGTCTTAAGGAGGGTTTTGTTAGTGTTACATAATAAGGAAGCTTGCTCTTTGAAAGATAGTAGATTAAGGATTTTGAGGTCTTTTTTATATTATAAAACCTTTTCTTGGAAACTATTTTAAAGTGTTTTGTGTTTAGTTCAAGCACTCAAAGGAAGTATAGGGATGAATAATGAAGACTACTCCCAATTATGAGCTTAAAAGAACATTTTCAAAGACTTTTTGGCCTTACACACTCAACAAAGGATTGCATACTTATGCAATCAAGGAATATTTGCATTATTTAGCAAATTGCCAACTTGATTGCCATTTTGGAGTTGCACACCCGTGCAAACCACTCGCATGCCTGTGCACGGCAAGTAATCTACTTTTTTGGGCCAAATTTGGCAAGTTAACTGTTGCACTTCATTTGTACACCCATGCAAGCAAAAAGTATACAAAATTTTTAGAGCCAACTAGATAAATTGGCTGATTTTTTAGGATTACACACCCATGCAAGGGCTTTGCATACCGGTCCAAACCTTCCTATATAATTTTTTGGATGAGCAACTTTCTAAAGGTCGGCTTAAGGTTGTAAAAAGTTTAGTTTAAGATTTTTTCTAAAAGGGTTTGTTTGGAAACAATAAAAAAGCCTTCAAAACTCAAAAAGTATCTTTTAGAGTTTTTTCTCTTCATTTTTAAACTCATTTTTCAACTTTCTCATAGAGTAAGTAAGTTAAAGGTAATATAAAAGGTCTTTCCTACTCAGTCTAGTTTTCTAGCAATTATAGTTTATGCAGTTACCATAAACATTAATTGTTGATTTATTTATCCCATTTTTGTTACATATCTATTTCTATTTAGATCTAGGTTGTGAAAATTTTTAAGGGCATTTTGCTGTGTGGAAGAAATTATTAGGTTGCCTCATTAAAATTCCTTTTAATTTTTTAAGCTTATCCCTTTCAGATATTTGGTTTAATATCTATTTCTTCGCATTTTACAATCCCTTTTCACTCCCTTTTGGATTTGCTTATCAACACGGACTTTATTTCAAAGGAAGAGAAAAAACTACACCTTCATCAACAAATGCAGTTATGCCTAACGTGATGCACACCTATGTATTATGTGATGTATGGTGAAAAATATATTTTCCTTCACTTTTAAAATAAATGAGTTTACCGTATGTCACTCAATGCGTGTTAGCATATTCCTCAATGTACGTGTAAATTTTCTCCCCTTTTTTCATTTATTTCAATTTTCCCTTTTGCTAGTCATCATTATTATTGTTATTATTATTATAATTCTTATAGATCACCCTTTATTATGAGTGTAGCAGGGTAAGCTCTACAAGTAAGCTTTCATTCCTTATTTTTATTGTAAAATGGCCTTTTTTGACTATAGGAAGAAAATGCCACAAAAACATTTGTATTAAAAAATTGGGACCTTTTGTTAAAAAAATTGGACAAAAGTTCTATTTCTTGCCCAAGAAACTCATATACAAAAATTAGCTTTTGATAAAATAAAAGATTTTGTATGTAATTAAAATAATGCAGGACATTTCTTAATAAAACATAGACTAGCAAGTCCTTATCTTTAAAGCTCACAATGTAACACTTTTTTCCAAATTTGCAAGTAGGGATCAATGTCGTCATTAATAAGGGGTCATAATGAATTTCTTAATTTATGGATGCTTGTTTTAATGCTTTGATCTATACAATGATTTATCACTTTCTTACACCTTTAATATATTTATTTGTTCTAAATCTTGCATGTAAGAATGAAGATAACATAATTATCCTGAAAGCTATTATGTCACATTTATCAAAGTAAAAATACAAGGGAAGTTATGAACTCTCTTTTGGTTTTGGCCTCACGAGGTTGAAACACCTTTTCCCAATGTCTTATTAGGTAGCACCTCTTTGCATCAACCTTATGGTGCCTAATAGATGCCTCCTATTGGTCGATCGCCAATGATAGGATAGGGACACCTTGAGTTGCTATCTCATGCCTTTATGAGGCTCATGATTTGGCAAACTGGGTTGAGTCCCTTAACTATCAAAATGCAATTAATCAACACAAGAAAGGAAACCTTAACCTGTTCAAAAATTAAAAGTGGGATAGAGTTACGAAGGCAAAGGTAAGGTTATCCATGACTCAAAGTTTACTTAGGTGAATGGAGACGAGTCTTGACATCATTGTTTGATGAAAACATAAAGGCAAAAGGTTTCCTCCATTTTATTTAAAGACACCTTTATTCCAAGGCTATTCGAGAAATCAATGCATGTCACATTAGGTATGTGTCTATTTCCCTTTTTCTAAATTTTTGCTTACCTAGGCACTAATAAACTTGTTTCACCAAAATTGGGGCAATTATAGACACCGAGTCCCGAGACAGCTTAGATAAGAGTTACTTGATAAGGAAGTATTAATATTATTATAGATGGAGAATGAAAGCCCCAATTTCCATCCTTTATTTTGAAAAAAAATTAAAAGATGTTGATGGGGTTACTGATAGAGAATGATGTTTTAATTACAAAATATGATTTTCTTGTAATAGATTCCTATCTCTTATAAGAGAGATACCTATCTATGGCTCATACTTGTTTATTTGTCTTTACATTGATGGGCTGCTTTGGTCATCCTGGCCTTATCCATAATTCAGCGATAAGCGCTCATCACTCACTGAGTTATAGGCATAAGTCATTAGGTCATTGAAAATTAGCAAATTTGTAATCAACATTAAAGAGCTAAAATCCAAAATTAATAAAACAAATTACAAAAGCATGAAAAGTAATGATGAACTTACACATTCACACAACCTTGCAAATGACAAATTATAAACAAATTCCCTCATTTGAATTAATTCCCTCATTCGAATTACACAAGGGGTAACAATTTTTCATTTAACCTTTTCAAATTGCAAATGAAAGTCAAAAGGGACAAAACAAACTATTCTACATAAGCCAATGGTTCCTCACAATGACCATCGATGATTGTGCTCTTTCTGCTGTAGGGGTAAGTGGTCATATGATGCGATTAACTCTAGATGTGAGCAAGCCTAACATAGAAAAAAAAATTTTCAAATAGCAACAATGCCAAAACCTTCAAATCAAGCTATAGCCACAAAAGTATAATCATATTCAGATCAAGTATATCCACTATAGTAAAATCGCCATAAAATCAAGGTACATCTATAGAAGTCGAATCACTTTCAAATCAAACTATAACTATTAGAGTCAAATTACTTTCAAATAAAAGTATAGCTGAAGAAGTGGAATCATCTACAAATTAATTTATAGTTGAAGAAGTGGAATAACCTTCAAATTAAGATATAACTACAAAAGTAGAATTGTCTTCAAATCAAGGTATAACTGCAGAAGTAGAATTGCCTTTAAATCAAGGTATAGCCACCAGAGTGGAATTGCCTTCAAATCAAGGTATAGGCACTAGAGTTGAATCACCTATAAATCACGTTATAGCCACAAAAGTGTATTTTCCTTCAAATCAAGGTATAGCCATAGAAGTGGAATTGCCTTCAAATCAAGGTATGGCTTCAGAAGTAGAATTGACTTTAAATTAACAAATGTGCCACAATCTGCCATTAGTCACTTACCCATCACTACTATAATCCTTCTTAAAAAGTAGTTGGGAGGTTGCCTCCTTAGGTAAGCATCTCTTTCTCACTTTAGACTTTGGCACACCAAGGCACTCTTATGTACAAGCCTCGCAAAGTTAGGGACAACCGTAGACCCTAGGCCTTGAGGAGGCTTTTGTCAGCATTACCTACTGAGGAAGATTACTCTTTTAAAGGTAGTAGATCAAGGGTTCTGAGATCTTTTCTATATTGTAATTTTTTTTCAAAAATTGTTTTAAGTGTTTTATACTTAGTTTGAGCAGATAAGAGAAGTAAAGGGACGAATAACGAGGAATACTCTTAATTAGGATCTCTAAAGGATATTTTTAATTACTATTTGGCCTTGCACACCCATACAATCTTATGGAATATTTGCATTATTGAGCCAATTTCCAACTTGACTGCCATTTTTTGGTTGCACACCCATGCAAACAACTTGCATAGCCTTGCATAAAAATAATTTGATTTATCAAGCCTAATTTGACAAGTTGACTATTATACTTCATTTGCACACCTAAGCAAGTGAAAAGTATACCAACTTTTCAAAGTCAACTTGACAAATTAGCTGATCTTTTAGGATTACACACCAATGCAAGGGCTTTTCACACCTGTGCAAATAATCCTATATAATGTTTCGAATAAGAAATTTTCAAAAGGTTGGCTTAAGGTTGTAGAAAGTTTAGTGTAAGGTTTCTTTCCGAGGGGATATGTTTAGAAACAATTAAAAAGCCCTTGAAACTTAAAAGTATCATTTGGAGTTATTTCTCTTCATTTTCAAAATCATTTTTCAACTTTTTTTAATGCAAAAAAAGATCTAGGAACCTGACATTAAGTGGTCTAATAGAGTAAGTATGCTAAAGGTAATATAAAAAGTCTTTCCTACTCAGTCAAGTTTTTTAATAGTTTAAAGTTTATATATTTACCATAAACTTTAACTATTGATTTACTTATCGCATTTTTGTCGCATATCTATTTCTACTTAGATCTAAGTTGTAAAACCCTTTTTAAGGGAATTTTGTTCTGTGTTAGAAATTATTAGGTTGTCACATTAAAATTCATTTTAATTTTTTTTGAAGCCTATCCCTATGGGATATTTGCACTACAAAAAATGTAGAATAGCGACAAAATTTAGCGAGCACAAGAAAATTTATTGCTAAATCAATGATATAGCAATAAAATTGAAAGGAAAAATGAATTTTGTTGCAAATATTGGTGGGGGTATGCACGGAAACATATATTGCAACAACTTAGTGAGAATATTCAAATTTTATTGCTTATTTTAGGTGCCAAAATTTTTGCGCAAAATTTAGTGAGAAGTTGGCGAGGCTAAAAGACAAGCAAACATGTATATTTACTGAGAGAGTAAGTCCTCGCTATAATAGTGAGAAAAACTATCCTCGCAAAATTAGGGAGACCTCAAACCCATGCTAATTGCAAGGTAAACATGATTATGTGACCATTAGCAAGTGAAAATGTCCACGCTAAATTAGCAAGAGCTATAATCCTTAATAATAACAATGTAGTCATATATATTACTATTATTGAGGTAAAATTTCCTCGCAAAATTAGCGAGAATTCTAACCCTCTCTAATAGCAGTAAAGACATGTATATGACCATTAGTGAGGGAAAACATCCTTACTAAATTAGCGAGATCTCTAAGCCTTGCTAATTGTAATATGGACATAATTATGTGACGATTAGATAGGAAAATTTTCTTAGCTAACTTATCGAGAGTTCAAATCGTTGCTAAATTAGCGAGAGCAATTGTCCTCGCTAAAAGCAATGTATGTTATTATTTACAATTATGTGACCATTAGTGATATTCTCACAAAATTAACAAGAACTCCAATCCTCGCTACTAACAACATAGGTTAGTGTGCACAACTATGTTATTGTTAGCAAGAAAAAATATCCTTACTAAATTAGCGAGAGTTTAGGCTCTTCTGAACTATAATTATTAGCTAGGAAAATTGTTCTTGCTAAATTAGCAAGAGTTTAAGTCCTAACTAATAACAATATATATTGGTGTATACAATTATATAACCACTAATGAGAAAAGTTGTCCTCGCAAAACACTCTTTATTAGCTAGGATATTTTCTCTAGCAATGCTAAATAAAATTAACTAACTTTATTATATAGCGCCATTATTCCAAAACTCCCACCAGTTTGCTATTATTCCCCATCCTCACTCTCTCTACCCCTTGTATTTCTTTCCCTCATTCTAATAACAATAAGAAAACCTTAGCCATCTATCCCACTACCTTTGCCACCTTACCACAGTCTCATGTTACTTGTTCTAAAACAAAACATAATTCTTTCTCTCATTCTAAAACACCAAAATCAAATAGGTTGCTAAGACAAATGGTGTAAGAGATATACACCCCAACCCATCCACTGTAAAGAAAAAGGTAGCATTAAAGAAAGGAAGAGGCGACATGGTGGTTTTTCTTGTTCTCGTGAAGCAAAGATTATTCGCTTGGCGAATTAAGTGAGTAAACCTCTTTTTGGATTCGGATAAACACTTTTTTTCTGCTGATGACCTTTGTACAAAAAAATCCATACGAGAACGTATTCTCTTATCTAAGATTTTTCCTTATGCATTCACTCCCGACATTTCCTTTGATTTTTTATAAATCAGGTACCACATCTTCTCTTAATTAGAAAAGGTACTTTTTTATATTCTTTTTAATTTTTTTTCTTTCATAAAGCTGGAATTTTATATTGATATTTATTTTTAGGGTTTTAACCTCAACAATATGAATATCAGCAACATAAATCTATTGAAAAACACATGAAACTAAGTTTGTTCTCCTTGATTCTGCATTTGATGAGATAAAATCTATTTCTTGTTTTTATTGCTTCCATTTTGGGACTACAATAGAGGGTCTTGCCTTCTTTTTGTTAGTTTGGTTAATTTATGATTTCTTATTGTAGGTTACCTTCTCCTCTATATGATTTTAGTTTTGTTAGTTTAACAATTATATTGAGTTATACTGAATGACCAATATTTTTTAGCAAAAGTGTTCATCAATCATGTACCTAAGTGACACGACTTTATAACTACTACTTTGTAAATTGAAAGGAAGAAACCACCATCATCTTTATCTCTCGTGCACTTTTCATTGCTATATTGACATTATAATTTTTATTTTTTTTGGTTGTTGGAACACCGAATTGCACAATATAAATAATGGACAAATAGAGCATTTTGTTAATTTTAATGCATCACTGGATTCTATAAAGCTAGACGTTCATGGTAAATTATCTTCCCTTTTCTGTTTAATTAATTTTAGTTAGATTTTTGTTCTTTTGTAAGTTAGATAAAATGTCTAATGTTCTTATTTCAATCAAGGGATTTTTAGTTGATCATAATCTTTCCCTCATAGTCAAACAATAGACTCATCTTAAATATGTGTCCTGACTTTACACACTCTTTAGCAATCACATTTAGGTAGGACTAACTTTGTCTTGATGATTAATTCTTTTCCAATCAATTTTTAGAAATTGATGGGTAAATTTAATTTTGTTTTGTATCTCGTGAAAGTTAGTTTTGAGAGACTTGGCAATTGCATCACATCTAAAGTGTTCTTATAGATAACACTTCTATCCAATGAGAAAAAAATTTAGGTATAACTTATTATTTTTTGTATGTTTCTTTATTGTTGTTATTATTATTATTATTGGCTCAATAAGAGAGAAAAATAATGTAATATGAGTTTAGGAATAACTCAAATGCTTTAACTGATTTGCTTTAGATTTGTTAGTTAAAATTTTCCAGTTTAGAATTCGGAGTGATAAGTGCACTTCAAAATTTAGAAGAAGACAACCATTCATTCTTTTTGAGTATCTCATGATATTAATTGTTGTAAGTATTCATGAACCTCAAATTCTTCTTAGCTCTATTGTTGTGTGCTGTGCTATATATCAACTAAACCAAGTGTTGTATTTTAGGTTATAATAATTGGATTTGATATGTAGACATTGGGTATATATTTGGGAACACAAAGGAACACTGGAGATATTTTTTTGTTCCTCAATTCCTTGTATTTTATTTCATGTGTACATTTAAGACTTACCGTCTTGTCTACAGACATGCAGTACATTTGAAGGCATATAAATAAGGGCAACTTCTTTTTTTGTAATTGGGTTCTAGATGCTGGATCTTGCTAACAACAAGTCACGGTGTTTGTGATGTAGTAGTTATTTTGTCATCTTCCTTTTATTTTTTCTTTTCCTTTTTCTTTTTTTTAATAACTGTGTATGTTATGGAATTATCTATATATGCAAGCAAATAATAAGGATGATTTCTCAGGTAGCTACAGTTTGATTTCATGTTTAGCTTATGATAGATCTAACAGCCATTTGATATCATATGTTTATCATGTAGTTGTTTTTCTAAGAATTTTAGTGCTATATAATTATTCATGTTAATGCTAAACATGATGGTCGGTCTTGTTACCATGTTATATGTCCTGATCAACGTAATTCAGCAAATGTTGTATTTTACTCATGGATGGGTATTGGGAACATTTTTGGATTTTTTACTAGCGCTAATGGGGCCTAGAACAGGTGAAAACTTTTGAATTGATGCTAATATCATTTACTCATATATATGTATATTATTATTATTATTATTATTATTCATGCAATCTTAAATTTATTTTATAAGCTATTTAGCTCAATTTATTGATTGAGTCATTTGATTATGACCTTTATATGCTCTCCTAGAACATAATAGTCACTCATTGATAAATCATTTTTTACTTTGGTTCACTTTAACTTTTGTGCTTCTGTATTTCTTAACATCTCTTTAGAATTTGATGTCAATTATTTAGCATATCAATTTCTGTACTTCTTAAAGTTGATGGAGATTATCAAATTAATATTGTCATCGATGAAAGTGAGTGCTTTTACAGACATGCTTATACTTAAGTTCTTATATTCTCCACTACTTATGAATGTTTTATGCTATTTAATCCTGAAAATTCCTATTTTGTTTCAATACCTTATGCAGCATTTTTAAATTAACACTTATTTTAATGCCAGTGTATTGTTATTTAAGTTTCCCACAATGGTATTGCTCTAATTATGGCATTTGATTTTACATTTTTTTGAGGCATATGATTTCCTTTCTTGATCATAGGGCCTATTGTGAAGCATGTAAAAATCTGAAAGCAGCATTTCTTATTGTGGTTGTGAGTTAATCGGTGCTTGTATTTGGTTATATGCTCTTATAGCCTATTACTTTAATGCATAATTTGTTTGGGTTTGGCTTAAATGATGATTATCTTGGTTTTTAGTTGTTATTGTAACTTATTGTTAATTAACCTTCTTTTCTTCTTTTGTAGATATCCAATTTTGGAACTAAAATGAGTTTATAGAAGGCTATCTTCAAAGTATGTTGTTGTAAGCTTTATAAGTTAGCTTATTGTCTTCCTTTATCTACTTTTAGCTCATTGTCTTCCTTTATTTGCTTGACAATGACACTTACTAGATGACACTCGCAAGTTTTGAAGTTGGCTGTTGTATTGAGTTTTGGAAAATTGGGAAATGCATTCACATAGAGGTATTTATTCTTAATTATTAAATTCAGTTTGGTATATTTTTCCATTCTTTAAACATGGTAATCAAAGACTGAACAAGTTATAATAGTATCCTAGATGGAAAGGTGACTAGGTAACCACACCATAGATAATGTTGAAAGTTTCTTGCTTGAGGGATGATGATTGAGAATGTACTAGCAAATTAGATTATTTGTGTGAATATGCCTAGAGATTTATGCTATTGAAACAAACATGTCTTATGTTATGATTGATATATATGCAGAAGCCCAATTTTACCGATATTATATGCATTTATATAGCTTTAAATAATTAGTTTGGTAGGAAGGAAAGAAAAGATCAGTTAAAAAGGAAAGGCACCAGTGATAGACCCAGGGAAGATAGACTGCATGTCACCTCTCTTGTGTACTAAGCTGTCACTGTTTTGACTATGTTGACTAGAGGGTTAAATAAAAAACTATCATTGTGCACATTAATGGTTACATTTATCTATTGTTATATTGAAGTGGTGTATATTTTTTTATTTTAAACTTTTTTTAAGCTTGAACTCATGAATAACAGTTATATATTATTTTGTGTTGGGGCCATTGATCTTTATTATTTCATTTTTTGTTCCTCCTATTGTCATGTCTTCAGATTGATAGAAGTGGAAAGATACCTATGTTAAGATTGAGATCTCATGTCATATTGAGCTCGAACATGAAATAAATTAGTTAGTAAAGGACTTAGGCAAATAAGTGAAGAGCTATATATGCATGTATTATTTTTAGATATACAATTAACAATGATATGCAATTGTAAATAACAAATTTTTCATTAATATATATATATATATATATATATATATATATATATATATTATATTAAATGTTGAGTATATAAATCTAAATTTCTATTTTGTGGCGTATTATTTATAAAATGAAATTTATATAAAATTTAAAAAATTAAAAAAATAATTTAAATAGATTAGTATGTCCAGGCATGAGTTATTTAGCAATAAATTAGTTTTAAAAAATATTCTACCTAATTTTATGAGGGTACATTAGTGATATATATTTTGTCGTTAAATAACAAATAGATGAGGGAAATATATCATATGGTGATGAAATTATTGTCCTTGCAAAATTTAGTGAGAACATTGTTGTTGCAAAATTTAGCGACATAATTGTTGTCGCAACATGTACCAATAACAAATTTCATGCTAAAATTTATGGATACAAAATTTTACTTGCTAAATTTTAGCGATGACTTATCGTCCTCACTCAATTATGCTAGGAATACTTTTTTTACAAAAATATTATCATCGCTAAATTCTCACTAAACTTATTTAGTGAAGAAAAAACATCAATTAGCGAGGACTTTTGTCTTGCTATTTTGTATTTTTCTTGTAGTGTTGGTTTAATATCTATTTCTTTGCATTTTACGATCTGTTTTGCTTCCATTTTGATTTGCTTATTAACAAGGACTTTTTTTCAATGGAAGAGGAAAAGCTACACCTTTATTAACAAATACAGTCGTGCCTCACATGATGCACACCCATACATCACATTATGTATGGCAAAAATTATATTTTTTTCTCGTTTAAAAAAAATTAGTTGACTGCATGTTGCTCAATGCATGTCAATGTATTCCTCGATATACGTGTAAAATTTCTTTCCTTTTTCTTTTTTTTCATTTATTTCACTTTTCCCTTTTCAATTCTTCATTATTGTCCTTATTATTATTATATTATTATTATTATTATTATTATTATTATTCTTGTGGATCACTCTTTATTATGAGTGCAGCTGGGGTAACCATTACAAGTTTGTTTTTATTCCCTTTTTTTTTACAAAAATCCATTTTTGACCATAAGAAGAAAATGCCATAGAAACATTTTTATTAAAAAATTTGGACCTTTTTTAAATAAAATTTGTCAAAAGTCTTATTTCTTGCTCGGGATACTTATACAAAAATTATTGTAAGATCCCAATTTTGACCCTAGTAGAAAATCATGATTAAATGATAATATTCCTATTCAATGTTTAATTAATTAAGAGAAATTCAATTTTTGTGTCATAAAGGTAAAGTGGTAATTTTATTTACATTATGTATATAAGTTTAAGCATGATTATTTTTATAAATTTTCTATTGAGATTAAGAAATATAGTTTTGAGAATCAATTTTAAAAATAGGAAATGTAGAGTTGAATTGAAGAAAGGAATACAATGGAGGGCACATATTTTTACATGCAAATTTTTTGAGTATTAAAAGGGAAATTTTCCTCCCCTTTAAAATGTCTAAACTCATATATGTAGGAGAGAGAAATGCAAGATTTGGATTGTGTTCTTGGTTAGGAAAAATTTTGAAGAAAGAGAATTGTTTTTCTCTATTCCATCTCTCATCTCTCATCTCTAAAGTTCTTCATTTCATCTCTCAGAGTTACAAGGGAGATTTTATTGCATATCAAGTGATTTAGAAGTTTTGTAAAGGGATTTGTAAGGTAATGGATTCATCTCTCATCTCCTTCTTTCTTCTACTTTCTTAAATTGTAAATGCATTCTAAAGAAGAAGAAGTTTTAGGTTTAATACATGGATGCTTGGCTATATAGAGTAGAAAAAAGAGAAAGAAATAAGATTAATGGCAAGGAAGCTACAAGGGATTGAAGTGAAGGAATAGGGTTTTGGCCAAAGTATGGGATTATGGTGTGTTAGTAACATTGATGCTCGATTAGGGTTGATTTTAATTTAAGCAAAGCTTAATTAAGAAATTACTCAATAAAATCCTGGATGTGTACAAATAAATATGTTAATTGGTTAAGAAATGTTAAACACAAGATTAACATTTTAAAAGTTGAATGCAAAGATAAATAGTGTCTAGAATTGTTTAAATTTAGGTAAAAAATTGGAATTAACTACTGCCCTGTCACTGGAACTACCTTATGTAATTTCCAAGTATCTTGAGTTGTAGATATGAAAATGAGATGATTTTTAATGTTATAGAAACTAGAAATATAGGAGTACAATTATTTTCTAGAAATATAGAAATATCTAGAACTTTAAGAATAATGTAAGTGATCAGTCAGAAGTATTGAAAGATAATAATTTTATATTTAATTGTACATGTTTGACTTTTATAAGAGAAATAGTAAAGCTGGTGTACATTTATTTATTTATTTATTTATTATTTTTTGATGTACCATTTGAAAGCATCAACAACTTTTGTGGGGTTTTAGGTTGTAGGGTTTATGGTTTTTGGCATATATATAGGCATTCATCATCATGAAATGTTAACAATATAAACTTGAGCATGTGAAATTGTGTTTAGAAGAAGCAATGTTTTCATATGAATGCATATGGCCAAAATTGGTTCATGTATATAAATGCTCAAGTTAAATTTATTTAATTCTTCTTTTCTAAATTTTCCTAATAAATTTTCAGATGGTAGTTTACTTATTTAATAGGGTAGAAATGTAGCAATTGGGATAATTGAAGGCTTGGCATATATGCTTGATGAGGATGATACCCTGATGCCCAAGGTTTGTTCTGATTCAACCCCATGCTTTAATTTTCAATCTATAGTAGATTTTCCATTACAGCAGGCATAGCCATGAAATAGTTCTACTTCTTCTGTTCATGATATTTTTCTTTTGAGAAATTATATTTATGCTTCATGTTTCTTAGAAAATGCTATGCATTTAATGATTCATGCATATGGGTATTCTTCTTCTTTTAATTAACACTGAAGATGATGACAAAATGATACTCTAACCTTGTCTTCTTTAAATTTTTTTTCTTGTGATAAGACATTGTTAAGTGAGCTTAATTTGCTTGATAATTAGTTGGTGCAAAGGTGGTCAAAATTTTATGCATAGATAATAATATAATTAATTAGTGGATGACACTGGCCAATCCTTCCTTTGACTAAATATGGACTATTAGTCATTTAATTGTTTTTTCTCTTTTTGTTTTATGTGGGCGGATAGAACAAAGGTGTAATGCTTATGTGGTTGTATACTATATTACATTTTAATATGAATTCTCTAATTGCTAATAAAAAATATTATCTTTTATTTACTTTATTATTAGTAAGTTTCAAGATATATTTTTTATAGCTTATAGATGTTAGAGAGTATACCTTAAAGCTTATGTAATAGGGATGTTTTTCATATGTATGAATTTATATTCTTAATAAAAGTCATCATTCATTTATTAATGCTATGTTTAAATAAATGAGTTTGTAAATCTTAAATTAATAAATGAAGTCCTAGATATTATAAACACAGTGCAAAGGCAATCATGAAAGTGTTTATGATATGAGATGTCTATTACATGCAAATGTGTTAATATCTAAATATCCCTAGTCATATAATTAACAAGACAAAGATATTGTTAATTCGGATAGACTAGCACATGTTATGCTTCTTGAATGGATCAAGCAGTGGTTCTCATAACTGTGATTATGGAAGATAATCAAAGCTAACATGTGGGTGCTTGTTAGAAGAACAAGTTCATTAGAGACCTACATAGAGAATCCTCACATGGATATTAAATCTATGTCAGTGAGGAATCTCTTCATAGCGGTTGTGCAAGTATCCTTAGACTTGAGATCACCAAAGTTATCTTAAGTAGCAAGTGGTATACTTTAACTCCATAACTGATTACTTCCAACTAGGAGTGAACATAGATAGGAGATTGGGTATATCATGACCTACTTGAAGAATAGTTGAGTGATTGACAAAGGATTCACCATCCTAGATTTAATAAGGGAAGTTATCTTGCATGATTCTATAATTGCCTTGTTAAGAGAATCTCTAGCTAGAGTAATATGCCAAGATGGATAGAGATCCATGAAGGGCATTTTGGGAATAATGGTTAAATTAATAGAACATACATAATTATATTTATATGAGTTGACAGAAATGCATACTTAGAATGTAATTGAGATAAGAGTGGTGTAAGGAGTAATTGCATGGTAACTGTTTCTATGGAAGGGTATAGTCAAACCACTTGACTTTCCTGACATTTGGGTAGTCATGATGCCTAGCTAGAGGCCAATCATGACTTGTATAATGATGTATCAAGAATATCAATAGGGATTGATAAAATGATTTAAAGGAGTTTAAATCATGTGAGTTTTGAATATAATTCATAATTACATATTATACTGCCAACATGGACAGGAACCCAATAGGTCACATACATATAGAGGAAAGGATAAATAGTAAAATGACAAGGATAATAATATTTGATATTATTATGAGGGTAGAGAAGTGAATAAGATAATAATTAATTAAAGAGTTTAATTAATTATGATCAAGTAAAATTGTTTGTGAAACTTTTGAGAAATGTTATGTAAAATTTGACCTAATTGAAATAATGTATTTCATGATTAATTATTATTGGACTATAAATGTTATAAGACTACTATAAGTGTTATAGGACTGATATAATAATTAATAGGTCCATTAGAGGAATTATAAAGGGGCCAGAGTAATGAAGTTGGTACAAAAGCCCTTCTGTAGAGGGCCACACGCCAACTCCTTGATAGAAGGCCTTAATGGCATATTTCTTGGACCAAGTTAAATTATATATGTTACATAAGTGTTTTGGAACCTACATATTTAATTTGGTTGGATTTGGAATCCATTTGGGTAATTAAATCCAATTAGTTGCAAAAAGGGCCTAGTTTGTGGGTTTTGTGTATAGTCTTTATGAAAAGGTTTAAATTGTATTTAATTGAGCCCAAATAATTATAAAGAATTCCAGAAGCCCAATTAATAATTCTCCAAAAATTTTAAAGAGCCCAATCTCATTATGAAGTTGGATTTTTAACCTAACTATAAAAAGCCAACTAATGAGGAATTAGGGTTAAGTGATATAATACTTAAGAAAGACTTCTTCTATTATTCTATCTACCCTAGCCGCCCAAACCCTTGGTAGCTCTAGTGTTTTTTGGCCAGCACTTGTCCTCTACCAATTTTTTTGTTCATTCTATCAATCTCTAGTGTGGATTACTCATTAGAGGTGTTCAATTTTGGACATTGTGGTTTGCGACAACTCGGTGCGAAGTAAAATCAACTATTCAACAAAAATCAAAGGTGATTTTTCTTATTCTTATCAATATGAATATTGTACATTCATGGAAGGATCAGTAACATTGGTTAAAAATTTTAAATTCCGCTTATGTATGAGATGCATGTAACCGATAAATTCCAACAATAGAATGGGGTGGTTTGCTCATAAGGGTAGCCATGTGAGAAGCATTATGCTTTAGAAATCAGTATTAGCTGTTAAGAAACATCATATCATTTAAAAAATAAAAATTATATCAATGCCGATCACATTCCTTATTTAAGTGGTAATACATGTTCAATTGCTTTCTTACCCCAAACCTTACTATTTATTTTTAAATAAAAAAATTACTAATAAAATATTTCAGCAATCTTTGTATGATTCTATGTTTAAATATTATTCCCCATTAGTCCATTACTTAATCATATATTGGGACTATGTATAATTATTTCCATGTATTAATTAAGAAGGCATAATAGATTTCATCATACATATCCCACTAATATATATAAAACTAATTATGTTGAGTTGTACATGCACATGCACTTTCAATGTAGATTCATCAATTTTATACACATAAGAGTTTCGTGTAAAACAATTATCACAAAATGCTAAAGTCTCTTTTCAATATATATATATATATATATATATATATATATATATATATATATATATATATATATATATATATAAATTAAGTCTAGATTGCACTTGATGTTGGAAATTTATCGGTTACATGCATCTCATACATAAGCGGAATTTAAAATTTTTAACCAATGGATCTGATCTTACCATGAATTTAAAATATACATATTAATGGGAAAAAGAAAAATCACCTTTGATTTTTGTTGAACAGTTGATTTTCCTTCTCACCGAGTTGTCGCAAACCATAGTATCCAAAATTGAACACCTCCAATGAGTAATCCACACTAGAGAAGGATTAAATGAACCAACTAAGGAAGAGAACAAGGGCTGGCCAAAATTTCCTAGATGCTAGAAAGGGGAGTGGCGGCTAGGGTTTAGAGAAAAGAGAAAAATGTTTTCTCTTAATTGTTCACACTTAACCCTAAAACCCTATCAATTAAATTTTTAAAGTTATGAAAATCCAACTTCATAATAGGATTGGGCACTTTAAAATTGCTGGAGAAATATTAATTGGGCTTCAAGAATTATTAATAATTTAATTGGGTTCAATTAAATCCAATTTTATCCCTTTCACAAAAGACTATGCACAAAACCCACAAACTAGGCCTTTTGTGAATATACTTAGATTTAATTACCCAAATGAATTCCAAATCCAAAAAAATTAAATATGTAGGCTCCATAACACTTATGAAATATATTTAATTTATTTTGGTCCAAGAATTAGGCTTGTAAGGCCTTCTGTTTGTAGTTGGCGTGCAACCCTTCCTCTCGAGGGTTTCTGTGCCAACTTCACTTCTTTAAGCCTCTTTAATTCCTCCAATGGATCTATTAATTATTATATCAGCACCCCTTATAACACTTATAGTCCAATAATAATTAATTATGAAATACATTATTTCAATTAGATCCATTTCACAGAATATTTCTAAAAAGTTATGCGAAAAATTTTACTTGATCATAATTAATTAAACTCTTTAATTAATTATTCTCTTATTCACTTCTCTGTCCCCATAATAATATCAAATATTATTATCCTTGTCATTTTAACATTTTATCCTTTTCTCTATATGTGTGTGACCTATTGGGTTCCTGTTCATATTAGTAGAAAAATATGAAATTGTGAGTTCTATTCAAAACTCACATGATTTAAACTCCTTTAAATAATTTTATCAATCCCGATTGATATTTATATACATTATTATACAAGTCACGATTGGCCTCTAGCTAGGCATCATGACTACCCAAATGTCAGAAAAGTTAAATAGTTTGACTATACCCTTCCATAGAACAACTACCGTGCAATTACTCTTTTCACCACTCTTATCTCAATTAGATTCTGAGTATGGATTTCTGTCAACTCATATAAATCTAATTATGTATGTTTTATTAATTTAACCATTGTTCCCAAAATGCCCTTCATGGATCTCTATCCATCTTGGCATATTACTCTGGTCCGAGATTCTCTAAACAAGGCAATTATAGAATCATGCAAGATAACTGCCCTTAATAAATTTGGGATGGTGAATCCATTGTCAATCACTCAACTATCTTCAAGTAGGTCACGATATACCTAACTTCCTAACTATGTTCACCCCCAGTTAGAAGTAATCAGTTATGGAGTCAAAGTATACCACTTGCTACATAAGATAACTTTGGTGATCTCAAGTCTAAGGATACTTGCACAACTGCTATGAAGAGATTCCTCACTGATATAGATTTAATATCCATGTGAGGATTCTCTTTGCAGGTCTCTAATGAACTTATTCTTCTAACAAGCATCCACATGTTAGCTTTGATTATCTTCCATAATTACAGTTATGAGAACCACTGCTTGAACCATTCAAGAAGCATAACTTGTGCTAGTCTTTCCAAATTAACAGTGTCCAGTATTGTTAATTCTATGACTAGGGATATTTAGATATTAACACATTTGCATGCAATAGACATCTCATATCATAAACACTTTCATGATTGCCTTTGCACTGTGTTTATAATATCTAAGACTTCATTTTTTAATTTGATATTTTCAAACTCATGTATTTAAACATAGGATTAATAAATGAATGATGTCTTTCATTATGAATAGGAATCCTTACATATGAAAATCATCCCTTTTCCATGGGCTCTAGGGCATACTCTCTAACAATCTCTGACTTGCACTAGAGCCAATCACTCATATGTCTTAGTCCCATGCTATTTATATGGTGATCTTGCTTTATATGGCAATATGCTTTAGTGAGGGCATCCGCCACATTATCATCTATGGGGACCCTTTATATTTTCACATAATTTCTATCTACTATTTTCCTTATGAGATGGTAGCGTCTGAGAACATGCTTGGATCGCTGATGTGACTGTGGTTCCTTTGCTTGCACAATGTCTTCATTGTTGTCACAATATAAAGGAATAAGATCAATAATGATAGGCACCACTCCTAGTTCAGATATGAACTTTTTGATCTAGAATGCTTCTTTGGCTGCTTCTGAAGACATAATATACTTAGCTTCTGTCGTGGAATCAATAGTTGTTTCTTGTTTGGAACTCTTCCAACTAACTGCCCCTCCTCCCATTATGAACACATAACCAGATTGTGATTTACAATCATCTTTGTCAGATTGAAAGATGGGATCTATATACCCACTTACTTCCAAACTGCTCTCTCCATATACCAAGAATATATCCTTAGTCCTTCTCAAGTACTTAAGGATATTCTTGACAGCTGCCTAGTGTTCCTCTCCAAAATTGGATTGGAATCTGCTTGTGACACTCAAAGCAAAAGCTACATCTAGATGTGTACATAACATAGCATACATGATAGAACCAATTGTAGAAGCATATGGTATTCTATTCATGCTCTCTCTATCCTCTAGTGTCTACGGACACATAAACTTAGAAAGGTGTTTCCCATACACTATGGGTATGAACCCTTTCTTAGAGAGATCTATATTGAACCTCTTTAATACATTATCTATATATGTACTTTGAGAAAGACCTATAAATCTATTGGATCTATCTCTATAGATCCATATTCCTAGAATTCTCTAAGGTCTTTCATAGAGAATTGCTTAGACAACCATATTTTAATAGATTGGAGAAGAGAAATGTCGTTTCCCATGATCAATATGTCATCCACATATAGAACTAGGAAGAAAATTGCACTCCCACTGACCCTTTTATACACGCAAGGTTCATCTTCATTCTGTGAGAAACCAAACTCTTTGATTGTCTCATTGAATCGTATGTTCTAGCTCCTAGAGGCTTGCTTCAATCCATAAATGGATCTTTGAAGCTTGCATACCTTTTCACCATTTCTTGATGTGAACCTTTTTGGTTGTGTCATATACACATTATCAGTCAAATTTCCATTTAGGAAAGCTATCTTCACATCTATTTGCCAAATCTCATAATCATAATGAGTTGCAATGGCTAAAGGTATTCTTATAGACTTAAGTATTGCTACAGGAGAAAGGGTTTCATCATAGTCAATACCTTCTTTTTGACAATAGTCTTTTGCTACTAAGCGAGCTTTATTGGTAACTATATTACCTTCCATGTCAGTCTTCTTTTTGAAGACCCATTTGCAGCCTATAGGTCTTATCCCTTCAGGTGGTTGAGTTAAAGTCCATACTTTATTCTCATACATGGAGTCCATTTCAGACTGCATAGCCTTAAGCCATAAATCACATTCTGAACTGTTCAAAACTTCTTGATAGCTTGTAGGCTCATTGTCCTCTACTATAGTTATGCCTCTATCCGAATCAATGTGAAATCCATATCTCACAGGGATAGAACGTATCCTAGTAGATCTTCTAGGATTTTGTGTATAATTAGGTTCAACTATAATCTCATCATTATGAAATTAAGTCTCGGGTTCAATCGGTTGATCTACTTCTATGTGTGGATCTTGAACTTCACCATGTTCAAGTTTACTCCCATTGTCCTCTCGTAGGAGAAATTCTCTTTCCAAGAAGACAACATGCCTTGAAACAAACACCTTTTGTTCTAAGGGATGGTAGAAATAATATCCAAGCGTTTCTTTGGATATCCCACAAATAAACATTTGTCAGACTTAACATCTAGTTTGTCTGACATTGTCCTATTCACATAAGCAGGACAACCCCATACTTTCATATGAAAAAGTGTGGGTTTCTTGTTATTCCACATCTCATATGGAGTAACATCAACCGATTTACTGGGAACTCTATTTAAGACATAAACAGCAGTTTCTAGTGCATACCCCCAAAAAGACTTAGGCAAGTCTGCTCGGCTCATTATGGATTGAACCATATCTAATAGTGTTCGATTTCTCCTCTCAGATACACCATTGTATTGTGGTGTATATGGTGGAGTCCATTGAAATAAAATCCCATTATATCTAAGATAATCTTGAAATTTTTGGCTTAAGTATTCTCCACCTTGATTTGATCTAAGTGTTTTAATACTCTTGCCAAGTTGCTTCTCTACTTTATTTCTGAATTCTTTGAACTTTTCAAATGCTTCTGATTTATATTTCATTAGATAAATGTATCAAAATCTTGAATAATCATCTATGAAAGTAATGAAGTAGGAGTAACCTCCTCTGGCATGTGTAGTCATTGGACCACATATATCTGAATGTATTAAGTCCAATACCATTTTATCTCATTCTCTTTTACCAATAAAGGGAGCTTTTGTCATTTTTTCCAATAAACAAGATTTGTATGTATCAAATGATTCATAATCAAATGATCCCAAATCACCTGACTTGTGTAATTTGGTCATGCGTTTCTCCTTTATATGGCCCAAACGACAATGCCATAAATATGAGGTATTTAGATTATCTTGTTTCATTCTCTTGGTATCTACATTATGCACTTCTTTAATTAAATCAAGAACAAATATACCATTCTCAATGATAGCTTTTGCATAAAACATATTGTTCTTAAAAATGTAACAACACTTGTCCTTTAAAGAAATATCATATTCGTTCAATAAGCAATTGAAAGAAATAATACTTTTGGATAAAGCTGGAACATAATAACAATTATTTAATTCTAATATTAATCCATTTGGAAGAAAAAAATGGTAAGTCCCCATAACTATTGTAGAGATGTTTTGTCTAGTAGCTAACTGCAAACATATTTCTACCTTTCCAACTCTTCTAAAGTTTTTAAGATCCTATAGATCATTACATAAATGAGATCCACATCCGGTATCTAATACCCAAGATTGTTTTGAAGCAATAGAATAAGTATTAATTTCAATCATATGAATACCTGAAGTAGAAGCATCAACTTGCTTCTTCTCCTTAAGAGAATCTATATATGCCTTGAAGTTATGCTTCCAATGACCATCTTTTCCAAGTTATGCTTCCAATGACCATCTTTTCCATAATGGAAGCAAGTTCCTTTGGAATTCTCTTTCTGGTAACCTTATTCTTGGAGACCCCACCATTCTTTGGCTGTGCCTTGGTTATCTTCTTCTTCTTCTGCTTCTTGCCTTTAGTAGAAGTGACAACCATCACACTTTTTGCATCCTTCTTAAAGGATCCGTCACCTGTTTTGAGTATGTTGATTAACTCAGAAATGGTTACTTTGATCTTGTTCATGTTGAAGTTAAGCACGAAAGGTGCATAACTTAGAGCCAATGAGTACAAAATTAAATCTATTTATAGATCATTATCCATTACATAGCCAAGTCTACTCAAATGCTCAATATACCCATACATCTTCAATGCATGAGTAGCAGCCGAAGTACCCTCCACCATTTTACAGCTAAATAGATCTCGAGTAATCTCATATTGCTCAGTTCTAGCCTGAGAAGAATAAAGCTCCTTTAGATGCAAAATGATGGTTCTAGCATCCATCATCTCATGTTACTTCTGAAGCTCCAAGGACATAGCACCTAGCATCAAATATGCTGCTGCTTCTCTATCCTCCATTTATTTTTGATAAGTGCCTTTGATCTCATCAATGGCATCATCTGATGGAAGTGGTGGTTGATCTTTAGCCAAGACATAATGGATCTTTTCATCTCTGAGAACAATTCTCACTTGCCTGATCCAGTTAGAATAGTTGCTGCCAACCAGCTTGTTATCCATGATTGATCATATATTAATGTTTGATGTGCTCATGATGATGACCTAGATGTTAAAAAGAAAACATATGAGAGTATGTTCATATATATGTATGCATTAATTAGGTCTTTAATTAATCCATTTACTCCCACTATTTTATTACGAATTAATAGCCCTCACTATACAATTCGAGAAAACCCGATGGTTTTTTTAGTAGGCGAATATCCAATCCTTGATATGTAATTTGACCTTGACAGTGGTCAACAAGCCAAACTCCATACCCTTAAAAGGTAGGTATCTCTATACCAATTATGTCTCTACACAACTATTGGATCATTAGGTTATCAACTCTTGATACATGCATATCATATATGCATTCCCTAATCTTGCCTCTAGAATCATTAGCCTTGACTGTGGTCAACAAGCTAATGGACTAGCTAAGATTGCCCATTTAATTAGATTTGAACATATTCGATATAATGTGAGCTTGACTGTGGTCAACAACCGAAATTATAAAGAACTCTGGTTTTCCTCAAATTAATGGAAGGCTTATATACCTTAGTATTAGTATGAGGAATTTTAGTTAATTAAGTCTCATCATATATGGTTGGCATACATTGGTATGCATCCTATATGTATCTCATAAATATAAGCATACAAATATAGTATAGTTATGGACTTTACTACATTGATTTCCCCAAGCCAAAAGGTAAATCAAAAATTCACACCTAGGTAGTATGCATGATTCAAACAAGTAAAATAATTATATTATCTTCAAACTTGTTGGATCTCCATCGGCCCATCTTGCTCCTTGACAGTGGTCTCCATCTCTATCTCTAATTCTAATATAAGTAATTTAATTAAAAATTACAATTTGAAAAAGAAATACAAACCAAAAACAAGTGGTTAGGACATGAAAGTCCTCATTGGGCCAAAAGATGCATTATGCTCAATCACATTGGGCCTTTGTCCATAACTATCCATCATGCCAATCATACACCCTTATATGAATATCTAATGCATAAAATAAAACATATAATGGATTACTAACTTTTTTTTAACTCTTGAAACATACTTTTGAGTTATTTTAATAATGTGATCAAATTAGGAAACTTTTTCCATTTTGGAACCTTTCATTTTAGGAAACCTTTTTGCATGCATGTGTTCTTACCTTAATTATCAATCCAATTGATTAATAATTAATAATTAATTGATTATTTAATTAATTAATCATATTAAATAATTTAAAGAATTAATTTTGGGCTTAAGATAAAGGGTAGGCCGAAACCCACAAAATTAAACCCTAAATGTTTTCATACACAAACTAATTTTGTGTCTATTGGACCATTTGGGCCTTTCGGAATGAGCCAAGCCCACTCCAGCCCTTAAAACCCATTCATAAACTTAATTATAGTTTATAATATTTAATTTAAATCAGCTCCTTGGGCCCACCAAGTTATTCACTAATTTAAATCAAGTCTGTAAACATAATTAAGCCCATTAAGTGATTTTAATGAATTAAAATTAATCCAATTCATTCAAGGCCCATTTTAATTAATCTAATTAATTAAAAACACATTAATATATCAGATATATCAGATTTAGAAGATTAAAAATTTTTCTAAACATGAACACACCAAGAACATACCAAGAACACAAGAAGAACACTAATTTATAGAACTTTTTGACTAAACTAGTTTTTCATGCAAAACTTGTTCAATTTTAATTTTGTTTAATCCTATGGCTTAATATAACATATTAAACACATAAATTATCATCAAAATAATTTTATAGTGGATCAATAAAAATTTAATTTAGAACAACCCCTAAACTTTATTGAAAAATAAAAGCCATTCACGCCATTCTCAATGGTAATTTTCTCAAAAGAATCATTTTTATTTTTCGTTTTATATATTTGATAACATACATCCAGAAATCAATATTTCTCATTCATGAATAATAAAATTTGATATTTTAAAGTTTATTTAATAAATAACTCAAAAGCAAAAACTATTCCGCAGAAAAATATAGAATTGTAGATTCATGGCAAAACTGAGGCTCTGATACCATGTTGGAAATTTATCGGTTACATGCATCTCAAACATAAGCGAAATTTAAAATTTTTAACCAATAGATATGATCTTTCCATGAATTTACAATATACATATTAATGGAAATAAGAAAAAAACACCTTTGATTTTTGTTGAACAATTGATTTTCCTTCTCACCGGATTGTCGCAAACCACAATGTCCAAAATCGAACACCTCCAATGAGTAATCCACACTAAAGAAGGATTGAATGAACCAAATAATGAAGAGAACAAGGGCTGGCTGAAATTCCATAGATGCTAGCAAGGGGAGTGGTGGCTAGGGTTTAGAGAAAAGAGAGAAAAATGTTTTCTTTTAATTGTTCACACTTAACCCTAAAATCCTATAACTTGGATTTTTATAGTTAGGATAAAAATCAAACTTTATAATAAGATTGGGCTCTTTAAAATTGCTGGAGAAATATTAATTGGGCTTCTAGAATTATTAATAATTTAATTGGGTTCAATTAAATCCAATTTTAGCCCTTTCACAAAAGACTATGCACAAAACCCACAAACTAGGCCCTTTGTGCATATACTTAGATTTAATTACCCAAATGAATTCCAAATCCAACCAAATTAAATATGTAGGCTCCATAAAAATTAAGAAATATATTTAATTTATTTTGATCCAAGAATTAGGTCTCTAAGGCCTTTTGTTTGTAGTTGGCATGTAACCCTTCCTCTAGAGGGTTTTTGCGCTAACTTCACTTCTTTGGGCCTCTTTAATTCCTCCAATGGATCTAATAATTATTATATCAGCCCTATAACATTTATAGTCCAATAATAATTAATTGTGAATAAATTATTTCAATTAGGTCCATTTTACAAAATATTTCTAAAAAGTTCTGCGAACAATTTTAATTGATCATAATTAATTAAACTCTTTAATTAATTATTCTCTTATTCACTTCTCTATCCGCATAATAATATCAAATAGTATTATCCTTGTCATTTTACCATTTTATCTTTTTCTCTATATGTGTGTGACCTAATGGGTTTCTGTCCATATTGGCAGTATAATATGTAATTGTGAGTTTTATTCAAAAGTCACATGATTTAAACTCCTTTAAATCATTTTATCAATCCCTATTGATAGTTATCATACATTATTACACAAGTGATGATTGGCCTCTAGCTGGGCATCATGACTACCCAAATATTAGGAAATTCAAGTGGTTTGACTATACCCTTCCATAGAACAGTTACCATGCAATTACTCCTTTCACCACTCTTATCTCAATTAGATTATGAGTATGGATTTCTATCAACTCATGTAAATCTAATTATGTATGTTCTATTAATTTAACCATTGTTACCAAAATGCCCTTCATGGATCTCTATCCATCTTGGCATATTACTCTAGCCAGAGATTCTCTGAATAAGGCAATTATAGAATCATGTAAGATAACTTCCCTTAATAAATTTGGGATGGTGAATCCTTTGTCAATCACTCAACTATCTTCAAGTAGGTCATGATATACCCAACCTCCTAACTATGTTCACCCCCAGTTGGAAGTAATCAGTTATGGAGTCAAAGTATACCACTTGCTACTTAAGATAACTTTGGTGATCTCAAGTCTAAGGATACTTGTACAACCGCTATAAAGAGATTCATCACTGACATAGATTTAATATCCATGTGAGGATTCTCTTTGCAGGTCTCCAATGAACTTGTTCTTCTAACAAGCATCCACATGTTAGCTTTGATTATCTTCAATAATCACAGTTATGAGAACCACTGCTTGAACAATTCAAGAAGCATAACATGTGCTAGTCTGTCCGAATTAATAGTGTCCTGTCTTGTTAATTCTATGACTAGGGATATTTAGATGTTAACACATTTGCATGCAATAGACATCTCATATCATTAACACTTTCATGATTGCCTTTGCACTGTGTTTATAATAGCTAGGACTTCATTTATTAATTTCATATTTACAAACTCGTATACTTAAACATAGCATTAATAAATGAATGATGCCATCTATTAAGAATAAGTACGGTACCTATTCTAGTAATAAAATGAAATTAAAAATTAAAAAGGTTAAATCCCAACAATCACTCAACCCATCCTCTCCTGCCCCTTAGCTTTTTAAAAATGAATAGTTGTTAGACTATAACACTAGCCTTAATAGTTTACTGCCTATATTTATGGGTAACAATGATTTTATTCAATGACATTTTTATAATTTAAAATTTTAAGACTATCCAATTTTGATTTTTTATACTTATAATTGAGATAGACTTTTTATCCTTACTCCATGAGCCATTTCTTTGTCCAATTATCTAACCTTAACTTCTTCAACCATTGTAACCTTAACTTCTTAATTTTAATTTTTAATATATAACTCTTTGCAATCTATAAGATGTTGACTTAACTATAAAGATCTAGTTTTAACCTGAACTTGCGTACTTTTTTTCTTTAAGAAAATACAGATATTGTATCATTTCATCTTACTGCCCTCTCCTATCTTTTTAGCTACGATTCTTGCTTAGCTTCATGTCTATTGTTTTTTGTATCCTCTTTTTATTGTCTATTTGATGCTATTGAGATATTGTTTATTTTTGCTTTCTTACTACTCATTTTTGTTTTGATGACTATCCATGAGGTTTTACTGATTTTTGTTTCTTACCTATCCATGGGGTTAATTATTCTTTCCCAGTGTAGTATTACATTAAACCAGGCACAGGTCTTCGGTTCAAGTCAAAGAAAGAAGTGCAGTATTATCTGGAGATAAGAACCTTGAAGAAAAATAAAAGAGGAACAAAAAATCCAGAAGCCAATGCTAATGTGAGAATTGAATTCTTAAAGCATTAACCCTTCCCTTTTTTTTTCTTTTAACAATAGTATGTCTTTTATGTTGGGAATTATTGGTTACATGCATCTCATACATAAGCAAAATTTAAGATTTTAACCAATAGATCTAATCTTGTCATGAATTTACAATATACATATTAATGAGAATAAGAAAAATCACCTTTGATTTTTGTTGAATAGTTGATTCTCCTTCTTACCGGGTTGTTGCAAACCACAATGTCCAAAATTGAACACCTCCAATGAGTGATTAACACTAGAGAAGGATTGAATGAACCAAAAAAAGAGGAGAACAAGGGCTGGCCGAAATCCCCTTGATGCTAGCAAAGGGGTGGGGGCTAGGGTTGAGGGAGTGACAAAAATTCTTTTCTCTTAATTGTTCACCTTAACCATGATACCCTATCACTTGGATTTTTATAGTTAGGTTAAAAATCCAACTTCATAATAGGATTGGGCTTTTTAAAATTGCTGGAGAAATATTAAATAGGATTCTAAAATTATTAATAATTTGTTTGGGATCAATTAAATTGAATTTAGGTCCTTTCACAAAAGACTATGCACAAAACCCACAAACTAGGCCCATTATGCATATACTTGGATTTAATTATCCAAATGAATTCCAAATCCATAGAAATTAAATATGTGGGCTTCATAACACTTATTAAATATATTTAATTTGTTTTGTTGCAAGAATTAGGCCTCTCAGGCCTTCTACCAAGACTTGGCCTGTAACACTTCCTCTAGAGGATTTTTGCACCAAAGCCATTTTTTGGGACCCTTTTAATTTTTCTGATGGATCTATTAATTATTATATCAGCGTTATAACACTTATATACCAATAATAATTAATTATGAAATACAATATTTCAATTAGGTCAATTTTAAAAAATATTTCTAAAAAGTTATACAAACAATTTTACTTGACCATAATAAATTTAAATCCTTAATTAATTATTCTCTTATTCACTTCTCTACTCCCATAATAACATCAAATATTATTATCCTTGTCATTTTATCATTTTATCCTTTTTTTTTATATGTGTGTGACCTAATTGGTTCCTGTCCATATTGGCAGTATAATATGTAATTGTGAGTTCTATTCAAAACTCATATGATTTAAATTTCTTTAAATTTTTTTATCAATCCCTATTGATATTTTTGATACATTATTATAAAATTTATGTTTGGCCCCTAGCAAGCCATCATGACTACCCAAATGTCAGGAAAGTTAAGTGGTTTGACTATACCCTTTCGTAGAAACAGTTACCGTGTAATTACTCCTTTCACCACTCTTATCTCAATTAGATTCTGAGTATGGATTTCTGTCAACTCATATAAATCTATTTATTTATGTTCTATTAATTTAACCATTGTTCCCAAAATTCCCTTCATGGATCCCTATCCATCTTTGCATATTACTCTGGCATGAGATTCTTTGAACGAGGAAATTATAGAATCATGCGAGATAACTTCCCTTAATAAATCTAGGATGGTTAATCCTTTATTAATCACTCAACTATCTTCAAGTAGGTCATGATATACCCACTCTCCTAACTATGTTCACCCCCAGTTAGAAGTAATCAGTTATGGAGTCAATGTATAGCACTTGCTACTTAAGGTAACTTTGGTGATCTCAAGTCTAAGGATACTTGCACAACAGCTATGAAGAGATTCCTCACTGACATAGATTTAATATTCATGTGAGTATTCTCTTTTGTAGGTCTCCAATGAACTTGTTCTTCTAATAAACATCCACATTTTAGCTTTGATTATCTTCCATAATCATAGCTATGAGAACCACTGCTTAAACCATTCAAGAAGCATAACATGTGCTAGTATGTTCGAATTAACATTGTCTTATCTTGTTAATTCTATGACTAGGGATATTTAGATATTAATACATTTGCATGCAATAGATATCTCATATCATGAACACTTTCATGATTGCCTTTGCATTATGTTTATAATATCTAGGACTTCATTTATTAATTTAAGATTTACAAACTCATGTATTTAAACATAACATTAATAAATGAATGATACCTTTTATTAAGAATATGAGTTCATACATATGAAATACTTCCCTATTACATGGGCTCTAGGGTATACTCTCTAACAATCTCCCACTTGCACTAGAGCCAATCACTCATATTTCTCAGACCTATGCTATTTATATGGTGATCGTGCTTAATCTGGGAAAGTGCTTTAGTGAGGGGATCTGCCACATTATCATCTGTGGGGACCCTTTCTATTTTCACATCATTTTTAGCTACTATTTCCCTTATGAGATTGTAGCATTTGAGAACATGCTTGGACCATTGATGAGACCGTGCTTCCTTTGCTTGAGCAATGGCTCTATTGTTGTCACAATATAAAGGAATTGGATCAACAATGTTGGACACTACTCCTAGTTTAGATATGAACTTTTTGATCTAGACTGATTCTTTGGCTGCTTCCGAAGCAGTAATGTACTCAGCTTCTATCGTGGAATCAATAGTTATTTCTTATTTGGAACTCTTCCAACTAACTATCCCTCCTCCCATTATGAACACAAAACTAGACTGTGATTTACAATCATCTTTGTTAGATTAGAAGCTGGCATTTGTTTACCCATTTACTTCGAAACTACCATCCCCATATACCATGAATATATCCTTAGACCTTCTCAAGTACTTAAGGATATTCTTGATAGCTAGTCAGTGTTCCTCTCCAAAATTGGATTGGAATCTTCTTGTGACACTCAGAGCAAATGCTACATCTGGACGTGTACATAACATAGCATACATGATAGAACCAATTGCAGATGCATATTGTATTCTATTCATGCTCTCTCTATCCTCTAGTGTATGCGAACACAGACTTAGAAAGGTGTTTCCCATGCACCATGGGTATAAAACCCTTTCTTAGAGAGATCCATATTGAACCTCTTTAATACTTTATCTATATATGTACTTTGAGAAAGACCTAGCAACCTATTAAATCTATCTCTATAAATCCTTATTCCCATAATATAAGATACTTCTTTAAGGTCTTTCATGGAGAATTGCTTGGATAACTATATTTAAATAGAGTGGAGAAGAGAAATGTCATTTCCCATGATCAATATGTCAGCCACATATAGAACTAGCAAGACAATTACAATCCCACTGACCCTTTTATATACACAAGGTTCATCTTTATTCTGTGAGAAACCAAGCTCTTTGATTGTCTTATTGAATCATATGTTCCAGCTCCTAAAGGCTTGCTTCAATCCATAAATGGATCTTTGAAGGTTGCATACCTTTTCGCCATTTCCTGATGTGAACCCTTTTGGTTATACCATATACACATCCTCAGTCAGATTTCCATTTAGGAAAGTTGTCTTCATATCCATTTGCCAAATCTCATAATCATAATGAGCTACAATGGCTAAATGTATTTTTATAGACTTAAGCATTGCTATAGGCAAAAAGATTTCATCATAGTCAATACCTTCTTTTTGATAATAGCCTTTTGCTAATAATCAAACTTTATAGGTAACTATATTACCTTCCATATCGGTCTTTACTTTGAAGACCCATTTCCACCCTATGGGTTTTATCCCTTCAGGTGGTTGAGTTAAAGTCTATACTTTATTCTCATACATGGAGTCCATTTTAAACTGCATAGTCTTAAGCCATAAATCACGTTATGAACTATTCAAAACTTCTTGCTATTACATCCCTATTACATGGGTTCTAGGGCATACTCTCTAACATTTTATAATTAACTTAATTTACTTCTGCAGCCTTTAGAGCCTTTCGGGAGTCACAGAAAGAAGAAGGCTAGTAAGAATGCAAAGGGGTCCTTAAATAACCTTTCATTATAATAATGTGCTTGATAGGATTGAATAGGTTCTTATTGATGCAATTGAAGATAAATGGACTACCTTCAATAGAAGTGAAAGGGTACCTGAATATATAAAGCAAAATTGGGAATTTGAGATGCTGCAATCAATCACTAACCACCAAAAGGATCAACAATGCCATAAATGTTTAAGGCCTTAAGAATGCTGCTAGCTACATTATCCTCTCAATAATACCTAATAACAGGTCTCTCTTTAGCTTTTATTGTATCTTTTGCAATCACATCTTTTGGTTTTACAAAATTGATTTGTATACTAATTACCCATAATAACTAAATAGTGTACTACATTTTTGGACAACTACTTTAGATATGGAGTAGTTACAATTGTCTGGATTTTAGCTGGTTGTATTTGATTCTTGTACAAAACCTTTAATATACCCCTTTTTTATTATTTGTTTTTGAGATTTATTGTAAGGACCCAAATTAGGTCCTATAAGAATTCAAGGGCATTAACATATTATTAATGTCTAATTATAGAGATTAAGCTTCAATTAAAGTTTAATTAAACTACCCATTGAATTAAGAGACAAAGATGGTTGAGGGGTAAATGCTAATTTTACCATATAGGTGATTATGAGGTTAATTTAAAAGAGAGAAAGTTAGAATAGATCAAAATTGAAAGAAAGGAAATAAGTTTTGGGTAAAAATTGTGATTAGTAGTTTGGTGGGTCAATTGTAAAAATGAGAATTTCATACAAGCATTAATATTTATTTTACCCACTATAATGTGATGAGGGCTTATTTTATCGTTAAAAGGGTAGTGGAGTGTGAGTTGGAGACCCATACCACTTACGACTCCCAAGTCCCTCACGTGAATAAGAGAGGGGATGTGGGCTATGTTGATTCCTTTCTCTTATCTCTATATCCCTATCTCTATATTTGAAGCTTTGACATTTTAGGAAGTGGATTTGGATGGCATGCTCTAGAAAGTTCATATTTTCTCTTTTCTCTTCTATCTCAAAATTTAACTCCTTCATCAACAACCAAATCCCTAGGTTCTTGCATATGCCTTTGGTAATGGAAGATCTTTGGCCTTATTGATTTTATTTAAGGTATAATTGCTTCTAATCTTCCTTTTTCCTTTAAATCTCTTCTTCACCTACCATGATTCTTCTTTTTTTCATCTTCATTTCCTTATGTGGTTAGAAAATCAAAGGAGATGATATTTATAGTTGGCTTTGAGTAGTGAATGAAAAAAGGAGAACTTTAAAGGAGATTAAATTTACAAAATAGGTTTTGGAACTATTATTTCTTGCATACATTAATGCTTGTATTGATTACGGATTTTATAAGTATATTAACTTGAATTGAGAAGATGAAATTGGGAAATAGAGGTATGGAATTTGAGCTTTTGAAATAATTTGCATGTATGTGATAATCTTTCAATTATAAGGTATGAGAATTATTGTAAGGACCTAATCATAGCCCTAATAAGATTATAGTTAATTAATCGGGATTAAGGTTTAATAAGGAAAAATTTGATTATTTGGTATTATTGAAGTTAAGTCACATTAAGAGTGTAGCTAAAATAGTGAGGAAGGATGCAACTAAATTAGATAAGAAGTTTTTGAGTTGAATGTTAAGAAAATAAGTTTAAAGGGTTAAAAGATATAAGGGCATTTTGGAAATTTCTCTTTGGGAGATATTTACCCCACTAACTCTTGTACTTAGCTTCTTAAAAAAGGAACCCTTAGGGTTTTGGTTGTGGGGATCGGTTAAGGCAAGAGAGTTCTCTCTTTCTATCTCTCTTTCTTTCTCTCTCTCTCTCTCACACTCTGGTTATGGGTTGAAGAAGAGAAACCTAGGGTTTTGGTGTTTCAACCTTATGAAAGAGAAGAAGGGAATCAAGAGAAAAAGGGATGGATCAAGTAAAGTGAGGGAGGCTTCAATGTCAGGTACGAGATTCATTATTTTGGGATGGTTATTGTGCATGTTTTCCCTAGGATGCTGTATATGCTTTGATAATGAGATTAAGGGTTTAATCTAATAGGTGTTGATGATTATAACATGATTAGTAACCTAAAGGATCATGTAAACAAGTGGGGAAGTGAAATTTAGGGTTAAATTTTTGTTATGCTTAATCGGGATTCTGGGTTTACCTCATTTCTTCCCATGCTTTGCCACTCACCATGTTTCTCCTTGATGTGCACGGCCACATGATGTATTCTTCTTCTCCCACCCATGGCCACGTGATGTTTTTCTCCTTCTCACCCATGACCACGTAATGCTCTTTTGTTCTCACACATGGCCACACACTCCTTTGTTCATAAAACACACAGCCACGCAGGTTTTTCTCCTTCCCTATGCGTGACCACGTATGGTTTTCTTCTTGCACATGCATGGCAATGTTAAGCTTTCCTTCTTCCCACCCATGGCCATGTGAAGCCTTCCTTGTTCCCACCCATGGCCACTTGTGTTTTTCCTCTTGGAAATACATGGCCACGTGTGTGACATGTCTAACAGACGTATCAGGACTTTTTTACTTATAAGTTAAGCTAGAGAACTCCAAATTGAATGATTCTTTCTGCGTTCAAAATTAGACTTCCACACCTACATTTCATATGAAGAAACCTAATCCTAAATTTGTCTCTAAATAGGCTATATTTTAGCATTAATTCATGATTAGTTTGATGCCCAATCACTAGGAGTAGACCTCAATGTTTTGTAAATATCTGACAATATAGATATGATATCAAGGTGATTGTAATGTTTTAGAAACTAGAAACATAATGGAACAAGTTTTTAGAAGACCATTTTTGCTGAAAATGCCTTTTGATATGTCAAACACTGCTCACAGGTCAAGCTCAGAAAACTGTCTATGACTATTCACGACTCGTGACATATGTTACTCGTGAACAAGTGCACGAGTCATGAAGTTTACTCCCTTTCACGAGTAGTGACACTCCTCACGACTTGTGACACTTCCCTACTTCATCCAAACATAATTTTTAAGCCCTTTTGTGTCACCAAAGCTGGTCTAAACCTTTTAAGTAACTTAAAACCATTTTAAGCATAAAATAAAGATAAGTTGTGACACTAAACATGATTAAATGAAGCAATATATGAGAATAAAGGTAGTAAATGAACACTAACATTGGAATACATGAAAGTGTTTACATGTAATTGATTGTATTATAATGATTATACGGATGTGATTTGGCTTTGCCCAAAAATATTTCACATCAAAATTCCTCTACAATGATATGAGAATACTAGAACATAGCCTAGTGATAATAAGAGAATAGGTACAAGGTTTCATGTCCGGTTAAAAGAAATGGGACATCATAATTTGTGTAAAATTATGAAACTATAAGAGCTTGATTACACTCAAGGTCATAAGTAGAAGTAATGATCGACATTGATATATATATATATATATATATATAATAACATGCTTGCCTATTCGCTCATGTCTATGCTATATTATAATTAGCATATGCCCATCAGTAGTGTGACAACGACTAAGATGAAATAATCTCACATAACTTACCTAAGTATAAATGTTATAAGATGAAAGATACAAGTAAGATGATTGAAGTATATATGACAATGTTAAAGTGTATAACTTGTTGTTCCTACTCTAATGATTCATGAAAGTGAATTTAAGGGAGTAAATGTGGCATTAACCTTAAGCTTTAAGAGAACCTACTTATTTTATGGATCATAAATGCTTGCGTTTGCTATATATATACGTGTGTATTTATGGAATGATATTAATGACTGTAAGATTAGGGAAATTATTCCCAGCAAGTAGCAATGAGGTATGTCATCAAGAACTCTCTATGAGTTATGTAAGTACTATATATTGTATAATTGATATGAGCATGATATGATGAGTAGCTTAATTTAATATATGAACAAGTATGAATAATGGAAGTACGTATTTACATGATTTTAACTACATATATATGTATATGCGCATGTGGACATGCACAATGCTAGTTATGAAAGATCACATGCTATTATTAATTTCATAAACCTGTGACCATCATGATATGAATGAAAGAAAATTGATACAACTATATGATCATGTGATAGCATCCTGGTGCACTAGAGCCTAGAGCTCAATATTACGGTATGATAAGAATAATGTACACTCTTATATGAATGATGGCATTAAGTATATATGTTGTAATAAGTAAAAAGTAATTTGAACCAAAATTGATGTAGTTTTTAACGAAAGGAATGATATGCATTCATCTATGAAAAGTGGCTTCAAGCCAAATGATGTGCTAAGTAAAGAGGAATATGTTAAACAAAGATGTCTTAAAATATTAAGCCTGCAGGTCTTAGTTCAGTTGTTGATTAGATAGGCATGCCTAGAGGGATACAGTTGCAGTTGCAATAGTAGACCCCGTTTGGGTCTTGTTCCTTAATGAAACCATCATTTGACCCCATTTGGGTCCATAGTTTGTTCCTTGCTAGAACCATTGCTTAACCCCATTTGGGTCCATTGTTTGATGTCTTCGGATATCCATAGTTTGATACCTTTGGGTATCCATTGCTCCCGTTATCCACCTTTTGAACTAGTACTTAGGCAGGCTATTAAAGATGTAAATGGTGCAAGAAACAAAGTAACATATGTATCGATTGCCTCACTTATATGTATTGGAATAATGATAGCGATTATTCTATTGCTTTATTCAAAATTTCAGTTAGCTATAAACTACTTATATGAAATGAAATGCCATATTATTTAGTACTTGATTGTGTTGTCTTACATCTACTATGAGAAAGGTCACCATGTGAGTACCAGTATGAGTCGGTTCCATGGAGAATAGTTGAGCCACATGGGCCACAAGCTTACAATATTGAATTAAACGTTACATGAACTATGACATGCATAATAATATTCATGTAGGGGAAAATTAGAAAATGTTTGCATGTGGTATGAAGACCTTGTCAGTTAATAATGAGGTGTAATACCTATTCCTTAGAATGGCATGCAAATTCGTGAGTATGTATATCAACATTTATGAATGTATGTGTTTATGTATAATTCTAACATAAATAAAAGTGCAAAGCATGATATGATATGAATCTGTATGATGTTTAAAGCAAGACTTAATACCTTATAATTCTTCTAATCTAGAAGACTGATATTATCATTATATTCTTATAACCTTCAACTAAATACTATTAACCAATTTGGTTAACTAACATGGGCATTTATTGCTTATTAATATCCAAAAGAAAGTGCTCATGTTATATAACATTGCAATAGATATTGCTAGGCATGCTTTCATTACATATATTACAAACTGATCATTTTGTCCTGGTTTTCTGCACATATCTTCCTTAATGCCATGTTATCATTACACTTTAAACATCATACAAATTCATATCATATCATGCTTTGCACTTTGATTTATGTTAGAATTATACATAAACACATACATACATAAATGTTCATATACATACTCACGAATTTGCATGCCATTCTAAGGAATAGGTATTACACCTCATTATTAACTGACAAGGTCTTCATACCACATGCAAACATTTTCTAATTTTCCCCTACATGAATATTATTATGCATGTCATAGTTCATGTAACGTTTAATTCAATATTGTAAGCTTGTGTCCTATGTGGCCCAACTATTCTCCATGGAACCGACTCACACTAGTACTCATATGGTGACCTTTCTCATAGTTTATGTAAGATATCACGATCAAGTACTACATAACATGGCATTTCATTTCATAGAAGTAGTTTATAGCTAACTGAAATTTAGAATAAAGTAATAGAATAATCACTATCATGATTCCAATACATATAAGTGAGGCGATCGATACATACGTTACCTTATTTCTTGCACCATTTACATCTTTAATAGCCTAACTAAGTACTAGTTTGAAAAGTGGATAATGGGAACAATGGATACCGGAAGGTATCAAATAATGGATATCCGAAGATATCAAACAATAGACACAAATGGGGTCAAGTAATGGTTCCAGCAAGGAACAAACTATGGACCCAAACGGGGTCAAACAATGGTTCCATTAAGGAACAAAACCCAAATGGGGTCAACTATGGTAGCTGCGAATGTATCCCTCTAGGCATGCCTATCTAATCCACAACTGAACTAAAACCCGCAGGCTTATCCCATTATAATCATCTTTGAGTCATTATATTCTTCGTTACTTAATATATTATTTGGCTTTAAGCCATAATTCATAAATGATGCATATCAATCTTTTCATGAATCATTGTTGAGCTTTAGACTCTATTACATATAGATGTTACCATGAAATCGTATGCTTGTATCAATTTTCTTTCATTCATATAGTTACATGTTTATGCAACAATAACAACACATAAGCTTTCATGAGTAGCATTACGCGTACCCACATGCACTCATACATATGTGTGCAGTTTAAACATGGCAATACATAATTTCATTGCTTATACTTGTTCACATAGTAAATCAAGCTACTCATCGTAGCATGCTCAAATCAATTTTACCACATACACTTACATAACTCATGAATAGTTCTCGATGATGTACCTTGTTACTGCTTGTCGTGGGTAGTTTTCCTATTCTCATAATTAACCACATGATAACATAATCATAAATTGCAGCACTTAAGCATTCATGATACATATAATAGAGTAACTATGTTTTCATATAGCTTGAGGTCAACATTTATTCATCTTTATCCCCTTTAGCTCACTTTTATAGTCTATTATATCATAGGCAGTAGATTATCTACCTTAACATTTTCACATATATCATGGTCATCTTATTTGTACTTTCTATTTTATAACATTATGTTCTTAGGTGAGTTGTATAAGATCATCTCATCTTAAACAATAGAACAGTACTGGAACACTTGTAACTTTCATTTTACATTATAGGTTATGAATAACAGACAAGTATGATCCTTTACATCAAGGTTCACCATTAATTCCCATGAAGACTTGAAGTATAATCAAGCTTCTACAGTTTTTTAATATCCCTTAACACATTCCTCCTCTTTTTAACTTAGGCATATTGCATACCTTATACCTGTAAGTAAAATACATTAATCAGCATGTACATTTAAAGTTACTAGGTTACCTGTAATATGGCAACTATATTATTCTCATTAGAAGGTTAAATCATAATACTCTCTTGTCGCTACAAAGGATTATCAAAATAGTAACTAGGTATAACCAATTTCTTTGGCCTAGTACATACTTTATACCATACTATAAAGGGCATATCAAATAGCATAAACTCATGTGATTACTGTATTTCTTCTCACTCTTCTTAGTTTCTGGCTATTAGGCACTAAACTATATTTTAGAAACCTAATTATTTTATCATCATTACCTGTAACTTCTTCTAATTAGTGTTCAACTGGACTCCAATTCATATCTTTATAGGATTATTGTTTTAAAGCCTTTCATTTTAATCTGTGTATAACAAGATATATATATATATATATATTTATATATATATGTGTGTACTTTCATATTAAACGATCATACTTTATTCATTTGTAGGTGACTTGGATGAATTACAGCTTAAATCAATTTTCATCCTATTATAATAGCTTTTTATGTCTTTTAATTTCTATAATAATTCATGCTATATTCATGTCTTTCTGAATAATATCTTTATAAACTTTAGCATTAGAACAAAATTTCATTTATTACTCCCTTAGTAATCAAGTAACATATCCATCTCCATTTAATAACTATTTACCATCACTCATACTGATTACGAATCCAATTATCTCAATTTTTGCTCTCGTCAGGATCTTATGGACCACATAATATTGTGTTCAATATCTAATTACATGGCTTAAATCTTGGCGTGAGAATATACTCGAATGAATGAAAGAGTATATATAAAGCATGGTCGGTCAAGCATTTCATATAGAGAAAGGAGGGTTGGCCATGTATTTTCGGAGATACAAGCATAATTATCCTTGTGCAAGGGGAAGATAGACATCACGTGGCCGTGGGTGAGAAGAAGGAAAGCATCACGTGGCCACGGGTTTCTAAAGAGAAGACCCATGCATGGTCGTGTGTCTCCAAGAGAAAAACACACACGTGGCTGTATGTCTTTAAGAGAAAAACACACACATGGTCGTGCATCCTCAAAGAAAAATCAGTGCATGGCCATGTGTTCCCAAGAGAAAACACATGCATGACCACGTATGAACAAGAAGAAAATGGTGAGTGGCCATGCGTGGGAAGAAAAGAAGGAAAACCCAAAATCTTGATTATGCAGACATAAAATTAAACCTTAAATCTCACCTCTCTAAATACTTATATAATCACTTAAGTTACTAATCATGTTATAATCATCAACATCTACTATATTTACCCTTAATCTCTCAAAGAAAACCAATGCAACATGAGATCGAAAATGTATACAATAACTTTTCCAAATAAATCACGTACCTCAAAATCAAGCTTCACCTCCTTTACATATGATTCCTTTCTTCTCTTTCACTTGATTTACATGCTTCTCTCTCATTTCCTTACACATTTTGACAACAAGATCTTGTAATCTCTCATCACCAAAGAAATCACAAATTAAAAGAAAATAATTAAGGTATCTTAAAGGAAAAACATTACCATTCATGTTAACTCCCAAACCCGAGCATCCTTTTGCAAACCCTGACCATAGAGAGAGAGAGAGAGAAAAAGAGAGAGAGAGATCCTTCAAATGCCGATCTCCATCTCCCTCAAAACCCTAGTTTAAAGTGGGATAAATATCTTACCAAGGGAAATTCCCACTATACCCTTATACACAACTAAACCCCCATTATTTCAGTTTCTTTCAACTTAACCCCAAGACTTTCTAATTCACTTCAATTATATCTTTGTATTCAATTATAATTTAACTTAACTCATATACTTACATGCTAAAATTACCAAAATACCTCTCTTGAGACTTAACCTTGATAATTGCAAAATAATCCCATTTTGCCTTAATTAACAATAGTCTTCATTAATTAATAATAATCCGATCAGGGTCATGATTGAGTCCTTACAATTACCATGTTATTAATCTCAAATCAAGCTTAATTAGGGGAATTATTGCAAGTTAAGACCTTTTGGATTAATGGTCTTATGTGGCAAAGGGTTAGAGAATCAATTAAAATTTTTGTATACAAGTGTGCAACTAAAAAAGAAACTTTAGTTAAGTGGTCTATTGTAATATAATTAAGGATTAGTGGGTCAAATCAATAAAATAAAGGAATATGGGGTGTAATTAAAGAAAAGAAATTAAGCATGAGGTCAAATTTGAAAGAAATAGATAAATGGGGACATATTTCTAACATGAAAATAGATGGGGGATAATAAAGGTACTTTGCCCTTCTATTTAAGTGCTAAAAACCTAGCATGTTGGAGAGAGAAAATATTTTCATGGCACTTAAGAGGGGGAGGACGAATTTTGCAAGGAAAAGCATAAAAAAATGCAAATTTTTAAACTCTCTTTCATGTAGATGATTTAGAAGTTTTTAGTGGAATTATCAAAGTATAGATTCAAGACATTAATTTATCTCTTCTTCTTCTTCTCCTTCTATCTTATTGGATGGCTTTCCTAAGGAGAATGAATGTTGTAATTTGGATACATAATAGTATGAAAACATGATTTATAGAGGAGAAAGCTAAGAAGAAGAAGAAAGGTATAGAGGGAGTTTAAGATTATAGCTAGGTGGTGATTCGGCCAAGGTATGGGAATGTGTGTCTTGTAGTTGTTTTCATTGTATTTCAAGATAAAATTTTTCGTAAATATGTTGATTATAGAATGAGTTTAACCAAAAAGAATGAAGTCAAATATTCAAGATAGGACTTGTAAAAATAAGCAATGCATATAAAGAATTGCTGAAACCAGCTTTTGTAATTTTAAAATATCTTAAGCTATAGACCGTAAATTGACTTGAATCTAGTTGGTACTTCTTCCTATGATTTAGACCTAAAATTTTATTGAAGGAAACCATCTTTGATTCTATCTCTAAGCGTCTCTAAATCTAACTTAAAGTTCTTTTTGAGCTGTTGCCCAATTGTTATGATTATATTGCTATATTTTTGCTATAATATTTTGTAAAAAAGTCAAAATCCTTTAAGAAAAAATTTTGATTAAAATAGATTCATATGAGCACACCTTTAATAAAGGAATGTTTTGCAAAATTTTGTACCCATTTTATACTATGAATTTTCTTAGTGATGATAAAAATCTAATAGGCTACAGTGAGCTGCTATTTAGAGAACATGAATATATTTTTCTAATTTGAATGTATCTTTTGTTATAGAGGTTGGAATTTTATGAATCTAATTTTTGTTGATATTAGACTTATATTTCTACATTTTATATGAAGAAATCTTGAATTGGTTCTATTTCTAAATATGTAAAAGAATGACTTGAATTCGAAACTATTGGTAGCATTATTTCCAAGATTAGTCCTCAGTCTTTTTGTAATATCTTTAAATGTAAAAATGATAATTAGGTAATTCTAGTTAGATTATAAAATGGAATCTCATATCTATATTTTTTTATGAAGAAAACAAAGTCTATTTATGCCTCTAAACCAGTCTAAAATTTAGGTTGAAATTCGAAATCACATGCTGCCTGTCACAATGAACAATCATCAATAATTTCTAATTATCTTGAGTTATAGAAATGATATTGTAATGATTTTTAATGTTCCTAAAACTAGAAACATATAGGATCATATTTGTAGAAGATCATTTGGCTAGAAATGGCTTTTTGTAGGTTAAAAATAGCTTTAAATATAAGCTTAAAATTTATCTCTATAAAGGATTATTGCAAGAATTTATCACCACTTTTGGAATATTCTTATGCATGTAAATAAATTTATGCATTTCTAAAACATCATTTTGACTATATGCAGAAATGATCTTAAGTATTTTAAATACATCTATAATGGAAAAGTAACACATTGAGAGAGATAAGTCATTAGTATATAAAATAATATCATATTGTAAGCATGTAAGCATGACTACTTATTAAAGCACATTTATAATAAAGATATGTTATTATTCACCTCATTTACATAACATAAGCTTTCTGATATGTTATAGTTATATGAGATGTTTATGACTTAAAAATGTCATTGTATATTTGTTTGACTACCAGGATATAAATGCATCATATAAAAGTTGATCAGATTGTTATATGAAGATGACAATACATGACTACTTATAGTTATATGAGATTGTTCTGATATCACATGAATATATGATGAAACATGATTACATGAAAGTATGTTAATTATAAATAATCTATAGTAAAGTACATGATCGCTTAGTTAAATGAGATTGTCTATACAAGTATATACACAAGAGATGGTATAACTTTTTTTTGATTACTTACATGAGCAAATTGATCGAATTATGCTATAAACTATGCATACATGCTCATGTACTAGAGATGGTATGTTATTTACATGATTATATACATGTCTATATAGATTTATTTACATACTAGAGATTGTGATACATGTATAGTAAAAGTACGTATATGTATCTTTTAACACCACATGATATTATATACATGTTTATATGTTAGTGTACCAAATGTATAATCACAAGGATATTACTTTATTGGAATAGTATGGCCATGCATATCTAATGCCAAATGTTAGCATGCTAAATTACATGAATACATGGAAGTATATTTGATTATAGATAATATGACAAAGTATATGATGGCATTTTTACAAGACGGTATATAAAAGTATATAAACTAAAGATTGTATAGATTTCCATTGATTAGTTACTTGAGTGTAATTGTAATTAATTATGTGCATATGTAAAGCTTTCATAAGATTATAGTGTGATAAAAATATCACACAAAAAGGGATAGTAAAGCATGTATGTACATATATGATCAGAAAAGCATGTAATTAAACATATATGATTATGAAGTATACTTCAAAGGTAATTATGTTATGAACATGTTTGTAAACATCATTGATTAAAGAAAATCAATAGAGCATGATGTTATGTATCATCATAATACATATGAGAAATAGTTACATGATTTAACAGGATTACAAGTGCAAAATAGTAATATTTAATTGTGCTTAAGATAATATGCTTATAGAAAAATTTATACAAGTATGTGTATATGATATCATGCTCATAGTTAAACATGAATATATATGTATGAACATCTATATGCATATGATGAGAAAAGAGTAAAGTACAAAATAGCAATACCCAATAGTGTGCATGATCACATGTTTACAGAAAGTTGCACAATAACATATATATGATTACATTGTTTATAGTTACACAAGAGTATACATGTGCATATATGAATATAATTGAATAAAGTAAAGAGATTATATTGCCTGCATCTGTGTCTAGGTTATGAATAGATAGGCATGCCTATAAGGGTAACTTGTAGCTGCTAGAGTATAGTTTTAACCTCTTTTGGGTCTGCTTGAAAGTTAAAGTACAGTTGAACCCATTTGGGTCATAAAGTATAATGTAACTTGACCCCGTTTAGTTCATATTCTACAGACATGGTCCCATTTGGACCATAAACAACCATGTTTGGGTTGTAGCAGACCCTATTTAGGTCCACTTGATCGATCTACCATACAGTTTCATCCCTATAAGGGACTACCTTTTAATACCTTCGAGTATCCTATTTGTACCTTCGAGTGCCAGCGTTATAATTAAATAGTTTTGTACCTTTGGGTACCACCATTATATTTTAACTCATTATCCACTTCTATATAATAGTGTAGGCTTGATAAAAAGTAAAGAATATGCATCATGCAAAGCTAAAGCAAAAGTAAACATGGTAATTCTTGTCTTGAGTTGCTTATGATTTTATTGTGAATCAATGTATGGTATATGGAGTAATAAAATAGTTAGTGAACTTTCATGTAATATAAAAACATAGGACTTTAATATCCTACACCTAATCTTTGATGTATAATGTTTCTTATATTTTGATGACAAGTTTTACGAATATAAATATGTGCTTAATTGTTAAGGATTAGTGACATGCGTGACTTTTTCTATTTAAGATTAATCAGGTAATGGATGCGTAATTGATATGCTTGAATAGTAGACATGTTACTATGATACACTTAGTTTGTGGAAATAGGAATAACTTTATGTATGATAGTGAACACTTAAGTAATAAAATAATCATACGATGGGTAGAAACATAAAACTGGAAAATAGATTAAAGTTGTAATTAACAAAGATGTAAATATATCTTAATACCCATGGAGATTGAAATATAAGATTTATAACAGATGCAGATAGCTAATCATTTGTATGTTAACTAATTTGATTGTTAATAAGTGAAGAAATAGTAGATAAGAATTTTAAAGTATTGGTTTTGTGTCTTGACACAAGTGATTATAAACCTTTTATTTTAAATAATCGATTTATTGGTCTAAGACATTTTCATTTGTATGATTTTGCATTATGAATGCAAAGCAACAATGTCAAATCTTTATTAATAAATCACATAATTTTCACATGTTGATATAGATGTTGATTCTCATTTCATTTCTTGGAATTATATCTTTAAAATTGAATAAAACACACTAACTCTAATGCTTATAACATATATTATGCTATGTATATTAATCATATAATAGGAGGATGTTAAACCATTAAATCCACATTAATCATTATAATGATCCATTATTAGTCAACCTGTATATTAATTAGGTGTTCCTCACAGCTTCATTTACTTTAATTACATATGCACAACCACTCATCCCATAAACCATATATCATGCTCATACTAGATATGACTACCTAAGTTTTCATATTTAATCTCATGCATATCATTCAGCCGATTATGATAAATATACATATATTTATATATATCTATATATATAACTATTCTAGCTCCTATATGCATGCACATACTAACCTTTTTCTATTGAGCTTAATACAACATCATCTATCCATAGGATTTACATATATTATATAACCTTTATACAAATTAAACATATTAAAGAAACTTATACAAAATTAACCAAAAACCCCTACATCAACTTCTATGAATTGGTGTTGGCCTGTCCTGATGCAGAGTATGTTCCTGAGTAAACGGTTTGACTATAGTACCTACACGGATAAAATAACCTATGCTAAGCTATAAAGCTTAGTGGGGATACTAAACATGGAAGACAACCTCTCAAATTGATTGTCAAAATGTTATATAAGAATACATCAATTGAAACATTAAACATTAAAGATAGGTATATTATAAGATATTAAATCTTAAATAACAAAGTAATCATACCTTTACTTCAGCATCCATGAATATCATTATTATATATATGATCTGTGCATTTATATATATAATACTTGCATTAGAAACCATGGTTAAACAAGTTATTCCATTTATCATATGTAATAGTTATACTATAATTAACTGTGATGTATTATACTAAAATTTTGGCTTGCTTAAGTTCTAAAGGTGGATAATGGGAATGGTAGATACCCGAGGGTATCAAAACGGTAGATATCTAAGGATATCGAAATTATAGACCCAAACGGGACCAACTGTATGGTTGACCGGTCAAGTGGACCCAAATGTGGTCAACTAACAACCCAAACGATGCTCTTCATTATCCAATAGAATCAACTGCAATTTAGACCCAAACAAGGTCAATGGTAGCAGTTGCAATATCCCTATAGGCACCTATCTATCCATAGTTGAACTCTAGTAGCAGGCAATACAGTTTTTAAGTTCATTTTAAATTTCATGCTTGTGTTTATAATATACAATTTGTACATGTATGTTATCATATATAAAAAAATAAAAAAATTATAGTGTATATACATGTATTTATAAATTCATATAACAATACGAGTATCGATATTTGAAAAATAAATAAATATATATATATATATATATATATATATATATTTTTTTTTCAAATATCGATACTCGTATTGTTATATGAATTTATAAATACATACATACATACATACATATATATATATATATATATATCATGATCATATACTTAAACATGTTGTCATTAGGCACTACATGTGATCATAGTCTTGCTAAAACATTTCTTATTTCCTTGTATAAGTGCATGTTCAAATACACATTTACTCTATCATAGGAGTACATACATGTAAATATATTTGCATATAACAAGCATGTACATAAATTTTATCATATATGAATATTTTTATATCATTAACAATAATCTTTACTTACATACATATATTAATATATGAACATATATACACCTTTATTAATAATCACATCACATGACATATATAATTCAATGCGCTGCATGGCACACATTTAACATAACAAAATTCAAACATTAATATAAAATACTTTAAAAATTCTGCCTCCAAAATTCTGCACAGAGGCAGAATACTGGATCCAACTTGTGTGCTATTTTTAATTTGGAAAATGTCATTTTTAAGCCAAGTGGCCTTCTACAAACTTAATCCCCTATATGTCAAGTTTATAAAAAATTATGATTTATCTCAGTATCATATCTATAACTTGAGATATTCAAGAAAAACCTTAGGCTGTTCATAAAATCAAAAATAGTTTTTGTTACCACTTATAAAATTAATAGAATAAAATGAAGAAAGAATTAGACTAACTTTCCTACATAAAATTTATACTACTATGTATCTAGTTTAACCAAAATTTTACATCATAGAAATCGGACACCTCTACAAAGACCTATACCCAAAATACCAAATTTGTTCCTTAATAGTGCAACTAGTTCCTATGAGATTAAAGCTAACATTTGACATGCATGCAACCAAAATTAGGCAATGCTTCCTGCATATTAAATGTACATCTAGAAGTCTATTTTGTATAGAATTTAACCTCATAGCATTCTGACAACTATACAAGAAAATACATCATAGTTTCTATGACCTATTCTAGAACTGAAATCAAAAGCTCACATGAAATTCAATTAAATATATGTATGGTTTAAAGGCAAATTTAGTGCTAGGTCCATTCTATAAAATTTATATAAATATCTCTCATGTAACTTTAGAAATTGGAATGGTCTCAATTAAAGTTTTTTAACTCAATTTATGCTTAAATTACAACCACTAAATAATAAGGTTTTCATGTTTTCAATTGTTGTAGCACTCCTTAAAATTATTTTTATTTTTAATTGATCATACTATCAAACATTTGCATCATTTTTCTACTCTAATTAACCATATGCAAGCATGATAGCCCTAATCCCATACATTGCCCGAATCCTCTTCTAGCCTTCAATCTTTTGAAATTTCTTTCCCTTTGTTCTTTCTATAAACATGCGATCATGTGCATTATTGGGTATTGCTATTCTATACTTTTACTCTTTCTCATCATATGCATATAGATGCTCATACATATATATTCATGTTTGACTATGAGCATGATATCATAGACAAGTACATGTATAAAGTTTTCTATAAACATATTATCTTATGCACAATTAAGCATTAATATTTTGTACTCGTAATCTTATTAAATCATGTAACTATTTCACATATGTATTATGATGATATATAACATCATGCTCTATTGAGTTTCTTTAATCAATGATGTATATTAAGATGTTCATAACATAATTACCTTTGAAGTATACTTTATAATCTTATTTGTTTAAATGCATGCTTTTGTGATCATATATGTACATACAAGCTTCACTGTCCCTTTTTGTGTGATATTTTCATCATACTATAATATTGTGAAAGCTTTATATATGCACATAATTAATTACAATTACACTCAAGTAAGTAACCAATGGAAATATATACAATCTTTAGTGTATATAGAATTACACTCAAGTAAGTAATCAGTGTAAATCTATATAATCTTTAGCGTATACACTTGTATATATAGTCTCATAAAAAAACCCAGTCATATTACCTATAATCAAATATACTTCCATGTATTCATGTACTTTAGCATCCTAACATTTGGCATCACATATGCATAGCCATACTATTTCAATCAAGTAATATCCTTGTGACTATAAATTTGGTATACTAACATATAAAATGTATATAATATCATGTGGTATCAAAAGATACATATACGTGCTTTTACTATATAAGTATCACAATCTCTAGTATGTAAACAAATATATATAGGCATGTATATAAACATGTAAATGACATGCCATCTTTGATGCATAGGCATGTATGCACAACTTATAACATAATTCAATCAATTTGCTCATGAAAATAATCAATGAAAAGTTATACCATCTCTAGTGTATATATTGTATACACAGTCTCATTTAATAGAGTGATAATATACTTTACTAAATTATTTATAATTAACATATTTCCATGTAATCATGCTTCATCATATATTAATGTGATATCAAAAAGACACATAGTCCCTAACACATAGACATGTATTCACATCATTATATAAAAATATGACCAACTTGTACATGATGCATTTATATCTCGGTAGTCATACAAATATACATTGACATTTTAACTTATAAACATGTTATATAACTATAACATATAATCATACTTATGGTATGCCAATGAGGTGAGTAATAACATACCTTATCATAAATATGCTTCAATAAGTAGTCATGTTTACATGCTTACAACATGATATTACTTTATATACTCATGACTTATCTCTCACAATGTGTTACATTTCTATTATAGATGTGCTTAAAATAATCAAAATTATTTTTGCATATAGTCAAAATGATGTTATGGAGATGCTCAAATTTATTTAAATGCATAAGAAGTTTCAAAAAATGAATACAAAAAATGGTGATAAATTCTTCCAACAATCCTTCATAGAGGGAGATTTTTAAGCTTATATTTAAAGCTATTTTTGCTCTAAAAAAAGCCATTTCTAGTCAAACTAATCTTCTAAAAACATGATTCTATATGTTTCTAGTTTTTGTAACATTAAAAATAATTGAAATATAATTTCTATAACTCAAGATAATTAGAAATTACTGATGATTATTCATTGTGACAAGAAACATATGATTTCGGATTTCAACCTAAATTTAGACATGTTTAAAGGCAAATAGACTTTATTTTCTTCATAAAAATACTAGACATGTGAGTCTAGTTTATAACCCAACTAGAATTACCTAATTATCATTTTTACATTTCAATAATTTACCAAAAAATTATGAACTATTCTTAGAAACAATGCTAATAACAGTTATAGATTCAAGTCATTTTTTGACATAATTTGAAATATAACCAAATCAATATTTCTGCATATAAATTTTAAAAGTATAAGTTTAGTTTAACCAAAAATTAGATTTATAGAATTTTGACCTATATAACAAGAGATACAATTAAATTACTAAAATTTGTTCATGTTCTTTAAACAGCAGCTTACTATACCCCATTCGATTTTTATCATCCCTTAGAAAATTAATAGCATAAAATGGGTACATAATTTTTACAACATTCCTTCATTACAGTTGTGTTAATATGAATCTATTTTGACTATAATTTTGTCTCAAAGGATTTTCACATCTCTACAAAAAGTTATAGCAAAAATACGAAAATATCATCATAATAATTAGGTAGCAGCTCAAAATGAACTACAAGTTAGATTTAGGGGCACATAGATGTAGAATTAAAGAAGAGATAAATTAAAGTATTAAATTCATACCTTGATGATTCAACTAAAAACTTCTAAATCATCCACATGCAAGAGAGTTTAAAAATTTGCATTTGTTTCTTCTTTTCCTTGCAAAATTCGTCCTCCCCTTCTCAAGAACCAAGAAAATGGTTTCTCTCTCGAACATGCAAGGTTTCTAGCACCTAAATAGAAGGGTAAAGTGCCCTTATGCTCCCCCATCTATTTGCATGTTAGAAATGTGTCTGCATTTGTTTATTTCTTTCAAATTGGACCCCATGCTTAATTTATTTTCTTTAATTGCACCCCATCTTCCTTTTTTTTATTGTTTTGACCCACTAATACTTAATTATATTATAATAGACCACTTAACAAAAATATTTGTTTTAATTGCACACTTGTATACCAAAATTTTAATTTATTCTCCAACCCTTTGCCACATAAGACCATTAATCCACAAGGTTTTAACCTATAATAATTCATGTAATTAAACTTGATTTGAGATTAATAATATTATAATGCCTTTGAATTCTACTAGGGCCTATTTTGGGTCCTTACAATTCTCTACCTCTTAAAAAATTTCATCCTCAATATTCATACTTGTAACCTTTACTCATATACATACTACTATTTATGTAATTCTGTCTTTGCTTCTATATCTATCACAATTAATCTTCATTCAATACTCTCTGTACTAACTTCCTTAGATTCTTTCTTTAACTTGATTTACTTTTCATATAACTCCATCTTTGAATAAGGGCAACCCTTATTATACTTGCTATATCATTACTATGCTCATTGTATATCCTGTCAATTTCCTTTTTCAGTTAGGGCCTGTGCATGTAATATAATGCTTTGCTATGAGTGAGTGATGCTTTCTTATATGCAAGAGAATGTATATTTGTATTCTCATGTAATGCACATGTTTTTCCCCATCCCAACTATGAAATTCTTTGTCAACTACCCATGCCTGTTAAAGAATCACTAACAGGTATACAAAGTATCTGAATTCAACCTCAATTTCTCCTCACAACAACATCACATGTGGAAAGTCTTATCCACCATACATAAACTCTTTCTAATGTATTATATTGAAATAATCTTTATATACCCTATTAACACATTTGTACTATAGTTCAATTTCTAACCATATATGCATACCATTCACTGTTCCATTTGCTATGAAGATCCCAATAAATGTACTATCATACATTCAAGTCATCTTCAAAACTTTCATCATATCTAATATTCCAAAGTGCATATACTCATTCCTATTATCAGGATTCTATCTATACATGTAGATAATTATCAAAGAAGATAAGGTAAATGCTAGAAGCTCCTTCGATCACATATTGCATCATTAAAACCTCAGTCCTACCAGTCTGTATTGATATGATTAATTCTATAAATTTCTCTCTTCTCACTATAATGTACATCTTCTTATGAGACACTTATGAAAACTTTAAAGTTCTTTTCACTCTATTCCAATATGTCACTTTTCCTTTACTTGTTTTCATCTTAACTCTTATTTCTATTTCCTTTAGTCTCACATTTCCTTTCAATATATCTCGATATCCTATAATAAAATAACTATCATAAAATTCGAGTAAAGCTATGGTTCATATCTAGAAAACTTTCTACTTTTGAAATCGTTATGTCATCTCAAAATACAATAATGACATCAAGCACAACTGAATTCAAAACTCCAAAGCTGCAACTTTTCTTATCTATTTTCCAAATTCTAACAAATTATCTAACTATTAGTCTAATCGTAACAAAATAGGGATATATGCATTGGCCAACACACTAAAACTTCCTATGATAACAATTTCCTAACTCTTATAGTCTAGAAACAACTAAACCTATGCTCTGATACCACTAATTGTAGCACCCTTATCCTATAACCTAGTTATATCACTTTATCCTGGACCATTAAACATGCTTTTCTACACTATTATGCCATAACAATATTATATAGAGATCTTAATATAAAACTTAATCCAACATAAGTACTATACTATTAAAAACATTACTATATAGTTTTAGACTCTCTTTACACATTACAAAATACAACTATTAGGCATCTATACATACAAAATTTCCAATGCCTTAAAAAACTTTTGACCAAAAGAATCGAAATCAAAGTCTATACTTTTAGTCCCAATCTCTGAGCATAGAAATCCAATAATTGGATTAACATTATCTAGATCATAACCTTTTAAAATTATTTATATTCTCAAATTATTCTTGTATTCAAGGTCAAACACTTGTAAATGTTCCTTTTAGTTATCATTTACTTAACAAATAGTCACATACCTCAATTATAATTCTTAAGTTTCTCTATTTATTTCAAACTTAATTAATCACCATGTTTTGCATAACTTTCTTAAAGTCATGATAATATCAATCTATGTTCATAGGAAGCTTTTGAAAATCATAAAACTTTAAGTTAATAAAATTGAATCCCTATGTATAGACAAAATATTAATAATCTCCAGGACACATAATCATATACAAATTTATCTTATGTACTTAATTCATGTATTATCATTATCATACCATTCTCTTTAATAATTAGATGCCATTCCATTTTACTATTAAATTGACATACTAATTTACTCCTATTTCATGTATGTAATACTTACCTAAGCTTATGGGATTATAACTAATTAACTAATAACCAATAAGGAGTCACACGTAATTCTCATATTATTACTCAATGTTAAGCAAGAAGCATGTGTCATAAGGAATGCATAATAGCCAATATCATTGTTAAAAAGCTTTACTATACACATACCATTACCTATATCTTGTATTCCTAAGTATAGAAAATACCATGAAATGACATCCAAGATTTAGTCATTTTCATATATAAGAGGCACACGCATCATTTAACAACCTCAAGTAACTAACATATAACTATAGAGAATATACTTTCACCAACATAATTATTGACTAGACATTTTGGTTACACAAGTTCTTCATGCATAAAACTTGTTATTCTAATATGTGCATGCAATACTATATGCACTAAATGTGCATATAAAGATGCAACCTCTTTTAGTATCATAATTTCCATATGTAAAATAGAGATTTTATATAAGAATCATATGAAGATAAATACGAGAACTGTCATACTTCTTTAATCTTTTAATTTACTATGATGTTTTTCTTTTACTATGAATTAGGCCAGCACTTTTCTAAAGAAATGGATAGCAGATTATACGATGATACCTGAAGGTACGAAACTGTTTGATTATAATGATGGTACCCGAACGTACAAAACTGTCTAATTATAATGGTGGTACTCGAAGGTACAAATAAGATCCTCGAAGGTATTAAATGGTAGTCCCTTATAAGGACGAAACTGTATAGTAGACCGATCAAGCGGACCCAAATAAGGTTAGCTCTAACCCAAATAGGGTTGTTTTTAAACTAAACAAAACCATGTTTATATAATATCGTCCAAATGGGGTCGAGTTTCACTATACTCTATGAGCCAAATGGGTTCAATTGTACTTTAGCTTTCAAGCAGATCCAAACAGGGTGAAAACTATGTTATAGCAGTTGTAAGTTACCTTTATAGACATGCGTATCTATCCACAACTTAGACAAATATCATAGGTAATATAATCTCTTTACTTTATCATTACTTTACTCAATCATATTCATATATGCACATGTATACTCTTGTGTCACTATGAACAATGTAATCATATGCATGCTCATGTATAACTTTTTGTAAACATGTTAACATGCTCACTATTGGGTATTGCTATTTTATACATTACTCTTTTCTCATCATATGCATATAGATGTTCATGCATATATATTCATGTTTAACTATGGGTATGATATCATATACATGTACTTGTATAAATGTTTTTCTATAAACATATTATCTTGAGCACAATTAAGTATTACTATTTTGTACTTGTAATCCTATTAAATCATGTAAGTATTTCTCATATGTATTATGATGATACACAACATCATGCTCTATTGAGTTTCTTTAATCAATAATGTGTATAAACATGTTCATAATATAATTACCTTTGAAGTATACTTTATAACCATATCTGCTTAACTGCATGCTTTTGTGATCATATATGTACATAAATGCTTTACTATCTTTTTTGTGTGATATTTTCATCACACTATAATCTTTTAAAAGCTTTACATATCCACATAATTAATTACAATTACACTCAAGTGAGTAATCAATGGAAATCTATACAATCTTTAGTGTATATAATTATATATACCCTCTTATAAAATGCCATCATAAACTTTTTCATATTATTTATAATCAAATATACTTCCATGTATTCATGTACTTTAGCATGCTAACATTTTTCATCATATATGCATAACAATACAATTTTTATCAAGTAATATCATTGTGACTATACATTTGGTATACTAACATATAAACATGTATATAATATCATGTGGTATCAAAAGATATAAATATGTGCCTTTACTATACATGTTTCATAATCTCTACTGTATATACTTGTATACACAGTCTCATTTAACAAAGCAATCATATACTTTACTAGATTATTTATAAATAACATATTTTCATATAGTCATACTTCATTATAAATTCATTTGATATCGAAAAGACATATAGTCCCTAATACATTGACATGTATTCTCATATTTATATAACAATATGATCAACTTGTACATGATGCATTTATATCCCGATAGTCATACAAATATACATTCACAGTTTTAACTTATAAACATGTCATATAACTATAACATGTAAGCATGCTTATTTTATGTCAATGAGGTGAATAATAGCGTACCTTTATCATAAAAATGCTTTAATAAGTAGTAATGCTTACATGCTTTCAATATGATATTGTTTTATATACTCATGACTTATCTCTCTCAATGTGCCACTTTTCCATTACAGATGTGCTTAAAATACTTAAGATAATTTCTGTATATAGTTAAAATGATGTTCTAGAGATACTTAAATTTATTTAAATGCATAAGAATATTCAAAAAATGCATACCAAAAATGGTGATAAATTCATGCAAAAATCCTTCATAAAGATAGAGTTTTAAGCTTGTATTCAAAGCTATTTTTGACCTACCAAAAGCCATTTTTGGCCAAAAGGATCTTTTATAAACATAATCCTATTTTTTCTAGTTTTTATAAAATTAAAAATCATTGCAATTTCATTTCTATAACTCAAGATAATTAAAAATTACTGATGACTATTTATTGTGATAGACGGCATATGATTATGGATTTCAACCTAAATTTAGATTGGTTTAGAGGCATAAATAAACTTTGTTTTTGACATAAAAATTATATATATGAGAGAATATTTTATAAACCAACTGAAATTACCTAAATATCATTTTTACATTTCAAGATATTACAAAAACATTAAGGGCTATTCTTGGAAACAATACTGCCAATAGTTACAGATTGAAGTCATTTTTTTACATATTTATAAATAAAACCAAATCAAGATTTCTTCATATAATTTCTAGAAATATAAGTCTAGGTTAATCAAAAATTGGATTCATAGAATTCCAACCTCTATAATAAGAGATATAGTCAAATTACTCAAGTCTATTCCTATTCTATAAACAACAGTTCATTCTACCCTATTTGGTTTTTATCATCATTTAGAAAATTAATAGTATAAAATGGGTATAGAATTTTGAAAACATTCCTTCATGAAAGTTATGCTAATATGAATCTATTTTAACCAAAATTTTGTTACAAAGGATTTTTGCTTCTCTATAAAAGGTTATAGCAAAAATACAACAATATCATTATAACAATTAGGTAGCAGCTCAAAATGAATTTTAAGTTAGATTTAGTTGCACATACTTCAACAAAATTTTAGGTCTAAATCTTAGGAATAAGTACCAACTTGATTCATATAAATTGATGGTCTATAACTTGAGATATTCTAAAATTACAGAAGCTAGTTTTAGCAATTCTTTACATGCATTGCTTCTTTTTACAAGTCCTATCTTGGATATTTGACTTCATTCTTTTTGGTTTATTAACTCGTGCGATAATCCACATCTTTACAGAAATTTCTATCTTGAAATATATTAAAAACAACCACAAGACACACATTCTCATACCTTGGCTGAATCACCACCTAGCTATAATCTTTAGCTACCTCTTTGCCTTTCTTTTTCTTCTTAATTTGCTCCTCTACAAATCACATTTTCATACCATCATGTATACAAATTACAACATTCATTCTCCTTAGGAAATCCATCCAACAAGATAGAAGGAGGAGAAGAAGAAGAGATAAATTAAAGTCTTGAATCCATACCTTGATGATTCCACTAAAAACTTCTAAATTATTCACATGTAAGAGAGTTTAAAAATCTACATTTGTTTCTTCTTTTCCTTGAAAAATTCATCCTACCCCTCTTGTGAACAAAGAAAATGGTTTCTCTCTTTAACATGTAAGGTTTCTAGCACTTAAATAGAAGGTCAAAGTACCCTTATGCTCCCCTATCTATTTGCATGTTGGAAATGTGTACCTATTTGTTTATTTCTTTCAAATTTGATCCCATGCTTAATTTATTTTCTTTAATTACACCCTATCTTCCTTTATTTTATTGATTTGACCCACTAATACTTAATTATATTGCAGTAGACCACTTAACTAAAATTTCTTTTTTAAATGCACACTTGTATACCAAAATTTTAATTAATTTTCCAACCCTTTTTCCACATAAGACCATTAATCCAAAAGGTATACGCATTCAAGTATACTTGTATTATTTCAAATAAACATCTATAACCATATATATTAATGTATAATTCACTTGAATAAATCAGCTTTAAGTTTAATGAATGCTATAAAAAAGTGCCATCATCCTTATATATGATTTTATAACATGTTATACCTTTATCTTTATTGTTAAATTACTCAAAAATCAGAGGATTACTCACTAATAACTTTTCAACATCAAAGAATCATGAATACTATGTTTTGTGTATATAGCAGGAAGCCTATGGAGTAATTGATAATCAACTCAGTAGGGATGAAATTCATCTGAAATGAGTTTCTGAATCCCTCTTAAGTAGAAGAATACAACTTGGTGGGGATGAAATTCATCCTAACCGAGTGCCTCACTTGCCAACAAGCAGAAGCAACCAACTCGGTAGGGATGAAATTCATTCCAGTTGACTTCCTAATGACCCAATTAAACTTACATAATCTGCTCAAGAAATTTAACTTTAAAATTCATAAATTTATCTTGCATGCCAATAAGTTCTGAATAAAATTTAATTTCAAGCATAATACCTTTAAAAATTATGTATCTCTTTAACTTTAAATATTATTTAATCTCAGGGTCATCATGTTAAAACAACTAAATTTAAGAAATTTTGTAAAAGAAAGCAACATATTCTTGAAGATAGATGAGAAGCAATGTAGCAAATTTAACATAGTTTTTTATATTTCCTTAATAACTCAGAGATAAGCTAAAACTAATATGACTAACAATGTTGCTTAGGCTACTCATCCTCTACAGACCCAAAAGTGAATTAAATCAATCTTAAGTCATATAAATTAAACCAGGATAACACATTATAGCCAAGTGTCATATTCATGAGCAAATTACTCTAATTATAAAATGTCCTATTCCAGAGCAAGTCTATAACACTTACTATATAGTGCATTTATATCCTCTAACAAATCATAAATTTACCATAATCAAATGATCTAAACTTTACTTAAGAACACTACACTAAGATCTTATAGGAAATTCAAACCACAACCTCTGAACATGACCGTTAAATTTTAAACTTACATATAAGTTTCTTAAAACATTACAAACTTCCATATACTAAACATCTATTTATACAAACCTTTCAGTATAAATTAAAATCAAAATGAAAACTATACACGTCTAGTCTGTTTTTGTGTTGGCTATCCACTATAGATTTTATCCTTGAGAAAAAGTCTTATCCTAACAACCTACACGAATAAAAACCCGTGCTAAGCTATAAAGCTTAGTGGGAAAAACAAAACATGTAGACGACCACTTTTGAAAGTCATCAAATATAATGCACACACATATAGACATATTTTTAAGCATATATACTTATCATTTTAAAAAATAGTAATAAGATCATAACATTTTCCAATTACAACTCAATTTTCATATTATTACTATACCCAATGTTGATCATGTATTATACTATTCCATTAATTTAAAAATTGTATACTCTTACCATTACTTATATACCTCATCTATATATTTTTATATTCTACATTTTATTCTTTTCTAACCACTTTGTCTTATAATCATTCTTCAACACATGTTAATCTTAATTTAAGTTTATTAGGATACACATTTGCAAATCATAGAACTTTGAGTTAATAAACCTAATCTTTGTGCATTATTAAATACTAAATAATTTCCATGCCATGTAAATATGTGTATTATAATCCATGTATAAAAACTTATATTAACAACCCTAACTAACCACTATCTTTATATTGCCGTTTCATTCTCTCCTTCGTTGCCGATCGGATTTCTATTATAGTAGTTAATCAATTTACTTCTATCTCTAGCTACAAATCATATGAAGTTCACGACCTATATGTTCATAATTCATTTTTGTTTACATGAAAGATATTACTCCAATAATTTCTCAATGTAAAGAAATAAGTGAGTAATTGTAATGAAAAACATATAAGCCAATGCAATTATTAAAAGACATCATTATACATAAATACAAATCCATATAACGTATATTCCTAGGTATTAGAAGCTTTTTGGATTAACATAATAAATTCATAACTTTCATATATGAGGAGTTACACAAGTCATTTATAACTTTTCACACAAGTAGCATGTGTATAGGGAGAACTTACATTCATTAATATCCTTATGGCCAAGACAACAATAGTGTATTAATCTATATGCATAACTTATTATCTAATATGCACATGTGATACTAAAATTCCATGTGTATATGTAGATGCTTATTGAGCTAATGTATAAATCAATTCATGTATGTGGCATATGACCATAAGGAACATGTATTCATTATTAATTATTGATAATGCATCAGTATGGTGCAAGTTTCATATGTATAAGTCTAAAATGCACATATGATTCTAAAATTTCATGTGTCATTGCTTTTTAAAAGTACATCCTCATTCTATATCATACTTCTACATATATCAAATAGGTTTCTTATGAAGGTAATATATAGATCAATCTAAGAACTATCATGCTTCTATATCTTTAAGTTTATTACAATGCTTTTCTTTATTTTGTATGAAGCCAGTATTTTTCTAAAGAATTGGATAATGTGCTAAACTTAACACTCGAAGGTACAAATAAGATACCCGAAGGTATTAAAATTTTGACCCAAATGAGGCCAAAACTATGGGGTTGCTAACAACAAAAACTGGGCTATTTATGATCCAACTGAGACCAGTTCAATACATTGTGACCCAAACGGGGTAGAAACTATACTATAGCAACTGCAAATTACCTTTAAAGGCATGCCTATCCTTCCACATCTTAGACACAATGCAGACAATTAAATCTCTTTAGTTTATCATTATGTACTTTACTCTTTTCTCATTATATACATACAGATATTCATGCATACTCATGCATAACTATGAGTAAGGTATACTATACATGTTTATGAAAAAACTTTCTATGAGCATAATATCATATTTACATATATATACTTAAGTATAATCAATCTATACTTGTAACCCATATAAAAGCTTGTATCTTGTCATATACATATAGAGTGATACTTATCAACATGGTCTTGAATTTCTTTATCTAGATGATGCATACATGCCTATCTACTTACATGTTACTTTAAGATATATAACATGATTTTAAAGTCTCATGTTGAATATGCTTATGCTATTCATGTTTACTCAAGCACTATAATATTATACTTGTGAGGTGTAATCATATGACCTATGAATGCATGGAACATTATTCATGCATGTTATCATTTCATAATAACATACTTTTATAGTTTTCTATGTCTATCTCCCATACATCCTTATACTTAAACACATCATTACATGTTCATATTTGTTTAGCATACTAGTCATATGTGATAAACATATAACAACCAATAAAGTTGCTCAAAAGTGTATGTTATTCCTAATCCAAGGTTGAAACTCAATCATATATATTCATACTACCTTAATGAGCAGGCATACATCATATGTAAATGTATATATCCAATCCCATGTATGAACAAGTATCTGTAAACATACCATACGTGAATTATTTACAACTATTAAAATAATTGAATGGTGGTGGCACACACATACTTATAGAATCTTAAGTAACGAATAAAGTCAAGTTAATTTAGGTCTGTTGATGATTATATAACATATTTCTACCATTTGTTTCTTATATCTATAAATCACTGCATGTCATATTTGCTATCAACATTTACTCTAGAGTCATTCAGTCATCGCTTAACATACTTTAATATTAATGAGTCATATTTGCTCATTTACATATTCTTTGGACATATTATCTGAGTTCATTACATATTATGCCAACAATATAAATAATGATATTAAAAAACGATGCCTTTAAACCTTTATGTACTTGTGGAGCTTAATAAGACTAACTTTTTTTATTAAGTTACTTTAAATTCACTTGATTAAACTCTAAAAATATTACAAATCAAGGAATTACCATACCATACTCTATGTAATTAACAGAGGGCCAATATAGATTATAATAATCATCCAACAAACTCATCCCCTCATATAAGGGAACTTTCCCTCGGGTGAGAGTGTGGTCCCCTCAATAGAGGGAGTGCTCACTTTAGGAAAGGGAGTCTTTCCCTCGGTCAAGGCACTCACCTCTGCCAAGAAGAAATAAAACCTATAATTCCTCAATTCAACCCAAAAACTCGACTTGTATTCAATTAATAACTCATTGACAACTGATTTGCAGTAATGAACCCTTTACACCGATGTGTCTCCTTACCTTTTAAGCACCATAGAGATCTCAATTTCAACTTATTAAGGAATTAAAACCAAAGAATTCTGTAACACAAAGTAATATACTCACAAAATAGAAAGAGAAAACTAATCTTTAATTTTACATGCTTCCTTCTACTTGAATGAGAATATGTGTAAGTTAACAATTTTGAACTCTTGGATTATGTTTCCTCTCAATAACACATAACTAGTCTTGTAATAAAGAACTTTAATTTTTGAAACTTACCTCATTACATTCAAATATACCTTATGAGCTTTCCATTGAAAGTATGATATTTTGTTGTCACTATTATCTTAATTGTAAAATTAAACACATGCAAAGCTAGATTTAGTCATAATTTCCATACATTTGTTGAACTTCAAAATTTCCCTTTTAATCTTCAATACCTCAATTCTTTTATCTTTGTTAACATCATCCTTTTAGAACAACCACCTCTAAACTTTTCCTTAATAAAAAAATATAGAGAGGAAGACTAGAGAGAGATAATACCTAACTTTTAGAGAGACATGAAGAAGACGAGATTGCATTCATTTTTCTTTTTGTTTGTTATTACTGACCCAACCTTCTCTTCAACCCACTTTCTTCTCATTCTTTAATTCATGTTAAGGTTCTAGAGAAAGTAAGTAGAGATAAATTCTCATTAACTCTTTTCAATACTTACTATACTAACCTCAGCCTCCATTAATTCCTCTTCTATTAGAAATTAATCCCAACTCTTAGTTCTCTTTAATTACATCAATATTTCATAATTATACCTTAAATATTCCCATACATAATATATATTACACAATGACTAATTACCCTTTAGACCTTAATTACACTTCACTATTTAATTAATCATTGATTAACAATAATAACAATAAACTATACGTATTTCTACTAGGGTAACAATTAGAGCCTTATAAAGTCTTACGATTTGCCTATACACGGGTCTAAAATTCTAGGTGTGAATTGCTTTCCCAATTTTGAGCCAAACAATGTAGAAACCCATTCATTTTACATACAAAGCTAGCCTTAAAACCATATTCCTATAACCCATTAAGTCCCACTCTAAAGCAATCTCAATGTTACAACAAAGCTTATAGAAAAATAAAGCAAACATACATCCATGGAATTCAAATATTTAAATCATTAATCTAAACCAAATAGCATGATTAAAACATCAAGAACCATAAAATAACATTCAACATTATGCAAAATGAATCATCATTTTGTTTATAAACTCAAATCGACTCAATATTCACATGGATATTGGGGATTCAAAGATCCCTTAAACAATTAATCACTACTCATAATCCATTAGAGAAAAGAAATGAAAAAGGAAAGAATAAAGCCAAGAAATCATTGTTTAGATGAAAACCAGTTGAATCCAATCTGCTTCTCCTTTAAATCTACAATGAAAGATGAGCTTAAATTGAAAAGATTGAATCTAATCTCTAATGTAACACCGTCTAACTAAAAATCTAATTCTATTATTTAAGTACACCTTAAAGATGCATTATCATATAATCATGTTATCATCCACCCATTTTAACATATCTATATAAATGGTACTATCACTAATCACAAATTATTGTTTTGGTACTTCCCTGCATAACATATACATATACTATAGACTTATCCCTTTACATAACGTATTACATATATTAGTAGTGAACCATTTATACATATACATTCTATTAGCAAAAAAAAAAAAGATGAGCCTATTATAGCTTATATTTATCGTATTATATACATAACATCTTATATGTTTCCTTAAGTAATGAAAATCATACAAAAGTTAAACAAAACATCTTACATCAAGATTCTTTTATAAAATTATGTTGCCAACTTGATGCAAAAATAAGTCCCTATGCAAAAGTCCAACTACAAAACCTACACGAATACAAATAACCTATGCTAAGCTATAAAGCATAGTGTGGAACAAATTCACTAAAGAGGACCTCTCACAGCATTCATCGACAAACACTCTCAACAAGCATCAATTATAATATAACATCCTTAATATTAAAAATAAAAGTAAAGCAACATATTACATAAGTGAGAAATTAAAATAAAACACAATTAACTGTATAAACTAAAAAGGCACATATGAATTTGCTGAAAAAATCTATTTCATTTTGCCTTAGAGGTCTTTACTGCTATTTATTTGCTTGCCGAAGTTCTAAGAGTGGATAACAACAATGATGGATACCAATAGGTATCAAACATATGAATAGCCATCGGTATTAATCACTATAGATATCAAATTATAAACGTAAATGAGATCAAACTATTGTCCCAAACAGAGACAAACTATAGACCCAAAATGGGTCAAACTATATACATATACCTATGTAATGTATCAATATCTGTAAGCATATAATGTTGTGGTTACATATCTTCATAAGAGAATGAAAGAGTGTAACATACAAACATAGCTATGCCACTACCAATGGACAACATATCTTAAACTTGTTCATATGCTGGCTATATAAAATCATATACTATTTAAATCTAGAATTAGTTTATGATAAGATATTTCATTCTTTTTAACATTTGTGTCATCACATAGCTAACTCTTTTTTATTAATTAAAACTATAGATCCTTAATTTATCTATTAAATCCCTTTTAAAATCATAAAATTCACAACTTATATGCATTTTTAATTAACGACGTATTTGAGCTCATCCTTGGTTTAAAAGTATGCTTTTGATCACTATTAAGTCTTAAATTTTGCAGAGTTATTTTGCTTTAAAATTAAATAACCAAATGGTAAACATTTTGGCTTCATTTAGTTGAAAAACTATGCTTTCAATACTAAACAAGGAGTTATTTCCAAACAATTTACCATTATATTAATAAAGATGAACTTTTATTGCACTTAATTTGTCAAAACAGGTGACTACAACTTAAGAGAGGCTATTACAACTCATAAGAGGGATTTACAACTCAGGTGAGGCCTTATTTACTCAGGTAAAGGCCTTTGTAAATTGGTTGAGGACTTTAGAGCTTTGTTGAGGGCTACTGAACTCGATTAGGGCTATCTTATACTATATATATTTAAACAAGTGGAAATCAACTAGGGAGAGGGACTGATACACTCGAGAGAGTGCATGTGCACTCAGAAGAGTGGTGTCTAACTCAGGAGAGTAAGCTTCCCACTCAACCGAATGTTCCACCTATGAAGAACACATACCACATATGTAAATCCAGAATTCTATTGAACTTAAATCCCCAATCGACCTCAATTCACTATCAACTAATTTTCCCAAAAATAAATTCTTAGTAAACCAAATTTCTTGTTCTTCATTCATTCACTAATATCAATTCCAAATGAATAAAGAAACTAAAATCATTTTAATCAAATTCTCCTATTTTTTTAACCTACAAAATTGAGAATTTTTTTATCACTAAAATCACCAAACTTTATGTTCCCAAATAATTCTTAAATTAAGTTCATGCTAATCAAATGTAATTAAAATCCTCATACACATTAATAAAGTCTAAACTCCCATAATTCAGTTACTATTTGATCATAATTTGATAAGAACATCAACATGCAATTCATTATCTAAGCAATGTTCCCATACCTATTAAAGAAGTTAAACTTCTTCAGTCCTTTAAGACCTCATTTCCTTTATTCTTAATTGAATCTCCTTCTACAAATATGACTTACAAGCATAAATATCTAGCCATTGCTTCTTGAATAATTCCTTCCACCCATTGAATGGAGAAGATGATGAAGATGAGAAAGAATCCTTTCTTGAGCATCTTATATTAGATTCCAATACTAAAACCCAATGAATAACTCAAAAAACTAGAGAGAGATGTTTAATCTTAGAGAGAAGGAACAAGAGAATCAAAATCTGCAATTCCGACATGCAACCTACCCATTCTCCAGTAACCCAATATCTACTCACTCTTGGTCCCATGAGTTTCCAGAGAATTCAAGTGAAGGATAAAATCCACATAACTCCTTGCATGCAATCAATTATAAAATTTGGTCCCACCATTCTCCATCTTTATAAATTAACCCTCACATTAACCTTCAATTAGATTTTCACCCCAAGACCTATTTTAATCATTTAATTAACCTCATGCATAACATGTAGTGAATTTACCAATTTAAGCCTCATTAGACCTTAACTTTAATTCATCATTTAATTTAATTAGACATTACTTTAACTAAAATCTCCTTTTGTTACATAATTCTACCCAAGTCAAAGTTTGGGCATCACATCTAAAGAGCTTAAATCTAATTTATGATAAAGTATTTGATCTATGGAAAATATCAAAACCCTAAAGATTTAAAAAACAAAAGAAATCTGAGAGAAAATAAATCTAAAAATTGAGAGTCCCCTTTGCCAAACAATAACTCTTCTTTTAATAATCCTAAAGGGGTCATAGTCATAACCAAATCCTTATGACCGTGAGGTATAGTTTAACTATACTAAACTGTAGGGGCCACGGTCACAACAAAATGATTGCCACTGTAAGGTTCACTTTGTTTTGATTCTGCATCTAAACTTTAATACCTCATAGTTGGCAATGAATTTGTTGTGACCGCGAGGTGCTTCTGATTTCACTTCTGCTCTGAAATGTCTTATGTCATAGTGCCAAAATTTTTTTGTGATCGTAAGGTGTTGAAACTCTACATTTTAACCAAAATTTGACTAGGTTGCGATCACAACAAAATAGTTGCCACTATAAGGTACCTAAATTATTTGTAATTCAACAAAAAAGATCATTAAATGCTATCAAAAGTGCATAAAAGATAGAATTAAACTATTGCTAACAAAAGTTATTGAAAGCAAATAAAAACAAAAAAAACAAACACAAAAAAGGCACTAAATTGGAGTTATCAACAATCATCTTAGAAATCAATAAGTAAAATGGTAAATAAAAAGACCAGCATCCGAATTTAGTTATTATAGAAGTAAATTGTAAGGACTCAATCATGGACCTAATCAGATTATTGTTAATTAATAAGGATTACCGTTAATTAAGGCAAAATTGGATTATTTTGCAATTATCAAAGTTAAGTCCCATTATGGATAGTTTGGTAATTTTAGCATGTATGTATATTGAATACAGTTAAAATTAAGATAAATGAGGGATATAGTTGAAGTAAATTAAAAGTTTGGGGGATTAAATGTTAAGAAATATAAGTTGTTGGGGTTAAATTGAATAAGGGTAATTTTGCAAATTCACCTAAGGAGATATTTACCCCACTAACTCCCTTTATAACTTCTTAGAGAAGGAACTCATGGGGATGGGGATAAGTTGGATCGACACACTCTCTCTCTCTCACTTTTTCTCTTTTCTTTTTCTCTGTTGGTTACGGGTTGAAGAATGGAGTTAGGGTTTGTGAACCAACATCAAAGGTAAAATTTCCCCTTAAAGATCTCTTCTTTTCTTCTTTTAATTTATGATTTTCAATGATGAATGATTATGACATCCTACTATTGTAACCATGTGTAAAGAGAAGAGAGAAGCAGACAAATCAAGTAAAAGAGAAGAAAGAAATCATGAGTAAAGGAGTTGGATTTTAAGCTTCAATAAGGTATGGGACTATTATGATGATTATGTGAATGGGAGTGCTGTTGATTATTGTTGTATGTAGATGAAACTAAAGGAATTAGGGTTATGTTATCTGGATACGTAAATCGGGATTTTATGATGAGAATGGAAGACTGTTTGCTTAGGGTGCGGAGTCATGAACTTCTTAACGAGTCATGAGCTTCTTCATGAGTCGTGAACTTCTTCATGTGTCATGCACCATTAGCCCTAGGTCACTCATGAATGTGTTATTTCTCTTTGGTTACTGACTCATGAATCCTTTCATGAGTCATGCATTCTTGTCCGACTTGCAAATCCCTTCACGAGTCATGAAATTCAACCTTCTTGCTTCACTCTTGAGCACTTTCACGAGTCGTGGAAGTTAGACCTCTTGCTTGCCTCATGAGCCCTTTCATGAGTCATAAAAAAGAGTCTTCTTGCTTCACTCATAAATCCCTTCACAAGTCATGAAGTTTAGCCTTCTTGCTTCACTCGTGAGTCTCTTCATGAGTCCAATATTTCTTCACGACTAATAGACCTATCTAGACAATTTTTCTTATAAGTTGAGCTAGAAAACACCAAATTGAATGATATTTTGTGTATTTAAAAATAGACTTACATACCTATAATTCATATGAAGAAACCAAGTTCTAAATATGTCCCTAACTAGGCCATATTTTAGTTTGTATTCTAGAATAGTTTGCTGCCCAGTCACTAGGAGCAGACCTCAGTGTTTTGTAAAATATGAAGATTATTTTTAATGATTTAGAAACTAGAAACATAATGGAACAAGTTTTTAGAAGACCATGCTTGCTAAAAATTTCTTTTTCTAGGTAAAAAATCGCTTACAATTCGAAATCAAAAAACTGCCTATGATTGTTCATAACTCGTGACTCCTTTCACGACTCGTGACATGTGCTACTCGTGAACAAGTGCACAAGTCATGAAGTTTGCTCCCTTTCAAGAGTAGTGATACCCTTCATGAATCGTGAAACTTCCCTACTTCACCCAAACATGATTTTTAAGCCTTATAGTGTCAACAAAGCTGGTCTAAAACCTTTCTAAGTAACTTTAAAGCATTTTAAGCATAAAATAAGGATAAGTTGTGACACTAAACATGATTAAATGAAACATTATATGAGAATAAAGTTAGTAAATGAATACTAATGTTAGAATACATGAAAATGATTACTTGAATTTGATGGTATTATAATGGTAATACACATGTGATTTGGCTTTGCCTAAAAATATTGCACATTGATATTTCTCTATAATAATATGAAAACACTATGATATAACCTAGAGATAATAAGAGCATAGTCGCAAGGTTGCATGTCCAAGTTAAAAGAAGTGGGACATCACAATTTATGTTAAATAAGGAAACCGTAGAAGCTTGATTACACTTAGAGTCACAAGAAGAATTAATGATTAGTAGTAATGTGTAATAACTTGCTCACCTATTTGCTCATGCCTATAATACATTATGATTCACACATGAGCATCCATAGTGTGCTAACGACTTGGATGAAATAAGCTCACATAATCTACCTGGGTATAAAATACGAGTAAGAGGATTGAAATATTTATATGATTATGTTAAAGTATATAACTTGTTATCTATAATTTGATAGACCATCGAAGTGAATCAAGGGACTAAATATGAACAAATGTTGACCTTTAACATTGTAATAGAACCTATGCATATTACTACTATATGGATCATAAATGCATGACTATTGCTTTAAATAATTAAATTTTGATGTGACTTATGATAATATGGGAGAGCTGTTCACAGCAAATTGTAACAAGGCACGTCATTTAGATTATCAATGAATTATGTATTTCGATGTTGTATAATTGATGCTACCATGTTATGATGAGTAGTTTGACTTATTATGTGATCAGATATGACTACCTATAGGGTATGTACTGCTATGATTCAAGTTGACTTTATACGCATAAATATATATATATATATATATATATATATATGGACATGCATATAATACTATTAATATTTTTAGTTGCAAGAACTATACTTCTATAATCGCTTAATTGGCTTCATGTATAGTATCAAGTATCATGAGATGGATCGATGAAAGTAATATTCTATTACGTGTGCATTATCATGTAATCCACCACAATAGGAATGAATAATGTTGATGCAACTATGTGATGACATGACTGGTATCCATGTGTAATGGAGCCCATTTCGGTCTACGCTGGAGACTTTCTCAGTCCCTCTGGCTAGGCTCTTTGGGCCGACAGTTTCTCGATCAAGAATGATATACATTCTTAATAACTTATGGCTTGAAGCCAAATAATGTATTAAGTAACAAAGAATGTCATGAATTAAAGATGTTTTAAAGGGTTAAGCTTGCAGGTCTTAGTTCAGTTGTGGATTAGATAGGCATGCCCAGAGGGATACAGTCGCAGCTGCCATAATTGACCCTATTTGGGTCTTGTTCCTTAATAGAACCATTGTTTGGTCCTATTTAGGTCTATAGTTTGTTCATTGCTGGAACTATTATTTGACCCCATTTGGGTCCATTATTTGATATCTTTGGATATCCATAGTTTGATACCTTCGGGTATCTATTGCTCCCGTTATCCACCTTTTGAACTAGTACTTAGGCAGGTTATTAAAGATGATAAAATATACAAAAATAAAGTAAAACATGCATTAATTGCTCCATTTATCTGATGTAAACATGAGGAATGACCTATTGTTTGATTGTCTTAAATTCTTTTCCACTATAAAATATTTTTATGAAATGAAATGCCATGCTATGTAATACATGATTGAGATGTCTCATACCAATTAAGGAAGGTTCTCGGATGAGTGCTGGTGTGTATTGGTTCCACCGATGGGATTCCACAGAGATTATATGGACCCGAAAGCATACAATATTGTACTAGAAGTTATTTTAACTATAACATGTGCACTAAGTTTCATATACTCTATTTATAAAATGCATACATGTGACATCGAGACTTTGTCTTATAATCATGATATGTAAGGCTTATTCTTTGTGATCACATGCAACTCCACCGGCCTGTTTATTTATATATAAATGCTCACACATATGTAGACATAATGATAACATTCATTTAACCCAGTGCAATGCATGACATAGAATGATGATTGTAAGAGAATTAGGTTATCATGCTAAGATAACATGAAGGATGTAAAGTTTGCGAATCTAATATGAGAATTGTATAATATATGTGAAGTAATTATGCCTACTAGGACTAATTAGATGCTATATGACTTAAGTATGACTTTATATTATAAATTAATGTCGAATACCTATCTTAGGTGACATGTGATTTAATGCAATAAGTGGAAATCTTATACAATTAATTACTATGATGTCTAGCCTATTGATTAAAAAGGATTATAAGATGCATGATTTATACTAAGGTAAGAAAAGAAAAGGGTAAGATGATGGTGATATTGATGAATGGATAAGCTTTTAGGAAGTGAGATGGGTTTCCTAACGCATTCAATTATTCTAACCTGATACCCATTTGTAAGTTCGAAGACTCTTTTAAGAATGTTATTTATGAAATGAAGAATATAATAAACTAATATGTAATCTTGTATGATTGTGAAAGTTTTATACATGTACGTGATGAATCATGGAAAGAGGTTATCTTTATATATATAGAGAGTTTTGTTCCCCATTAAGCTTTATAGCTTAGCACGGGTTTGTTTATTCATGCAGGTTCAAGTTAAGGTCCAAAGAGGATCGGGCCGATTGCAGATGTCTTGAGGATTCTACTACATATTGTTGGCCATTGTGTTAGGCCCTCTTATTTATAAGTTGATTTATTTGTTGTGGCATGTAATCATGGCCTATGTTATTATTATTATTATTAGTATTTCTGCTTGATCTCTATTAGGTATGATGATGATTGATGATGATCCATGGTTAAGGGATTAGGGTGTCACACAAATCGCCTAAAGTGTAAATTAAATAAACAACATATAAAAATCGAGACATTCATTAGATTGGGAATAATGGTTTTCTCATAAATGTTTACAAAAGGTGAAGAGTCCTTGTCAATTTAAAAAAAACATAGGATAAGTGATCCCAATTTTGATGAAAATAGGACTCTTTTTATTGTGTGGTTTTGGGAGAAAAAAGTAGACCTTGGTAAATTTTATTAGGAAAAATACAAATTAATTAAGTAAAAATCATTTAAGTCCTTTTATTAATCGTGTCAAAAAAACCTTTTTTACTAAATTATTACATTCCTAAAATTAAAATAGATGAGAAATGATTATTAAAGTGCAAAGAGATAAATAAATGAAATAAACCAAATAAACCGTACCATAAATACAAAAATGAGTAAATAAAGCAAAATAAAGGAAAAAAAGGATAGAAATTAAACCATCCAAGGGATGTCTTTCCAAGAAAACTAATCTTCCAAAATATTGTGAAAGACATAAAGGATGATTTCTCAAAAGAACATGTATAAAAAAATGAAATAGCATATAAAATGATAATAAGCCAAATAATGAAATTAAAACACATTTTTGATTAAAGCACTAAATGAACAAAATGTAAATCACATAGAAACAAGCACCAAATTACTATTAAAAGGTGTTCATGCATATAAAACATATAAAACACTAAAAATACCATAAAAATACACTTAGAAGGACAACAAATGAGTCACAGATGCCCTAGGAAGAAGACATATGGTCAAAAGGAGGGGAAAAGATGGGACAAAAAGAAGATTTTATGACGTCCCATCTATTGCATTGATAGATAGTCATCTATCAAGTCTTCTTTCCTCTACCACTCTAAGGAGAGCTAAAATGTAGGAAATTAAACCAAAAAAGAGGAAAAGATCAAGCCAACTTCCTAAACATGCAATCCTAAAGCCCTAAAACATGGCTAATCTATACAAAAATAAAAAATGAGATTCAAATCATGCTGACACAGTATAAAACATACGAAAATAAAATTTAAATCAATATATTTTCATATTCTTATGGATGAAAATAAAATCCTAGCATACCATTCTAATGCATGTTGAACAATTTAAATAGTCATGGCATAATAAAGATCACTAACAAACATAATGACTAACACGATGACACAAAACATGGCATCATAGTTGACAAATCAGCATGTTTGACTAGATGGGCAAACTTATGAACTTAGAGAGAGAAAGTGAACAGAGCTTAAAATATTACACTCAAGAATTCACAATCCTGTAACTCTAGAAAGTGCACTTCAAGCTTCATTTCTTGATTCCCATGTTTAGATAGAAATTGTTTATTTTTAGTGTGAAAATGAACTTCTTTGAAGCAATAGAATTCCAAGAACAAAGAATTGAATTTCTCTTTCCCAGAAATCTACCTCCTTTTTCACAAGTGAAAATCCCTCCTAAAAGCCCTAGTTGTTTTCTTTAAATACCTAGAGAAGAGTTAGAGATAATCATCAACTCTTATCCCCCAGAATTGGAAGATTTAGTCCTACCAATTTCAGTTTATCCCAAATTTTCAAAATATGATCTCTATCCCAAATTTTCAAAACTAGAAATAAGTAGAAATATAGAAATAACCTCACAAATTTGAATTTGATATTGACAAATGGCCATCACTCACACGAGCTTTAGAAAATTACAAAAATGCCTTTAAATTTTACCTATCATCAGAGGCTATGACTCTGTGATTAACAGTTGTCAGTCAATAAGCCACGACCACCATAGGTGCCCTAAATAGAGGTATCCACTAGGAGATTTCTCGATGAAAATGTTAATAGATTGTTATCCCTCCAATTACAAGTAGTTATCTATCATAAACAAAGAACAAATTCAAGGTTTTTGCCATTTTTTTCGAAACGATTGGAAAAATCAAATTTTGAAACCACAAAAACATTTATATAAATATGGAAATAAAGGCCTAACTTTGAGATTCATGCTCTTTGTCTGAAATATGACTATTTCATCATAATCAAGTAACCCTAATCTAGGCTACCTTAGGTCTCAGTGTCTGCAAATAACAAATCCTTATTGATCCCCTTTGCATTTTTTACCCAATGGTCTGCTAATTGAAGGTTCATTCTTGTTTCCTTAATGTCTCAAAGATTAAGTTTCCTACATATATAATAAGGTATCAAGATAATGCTAGCTCTTAAATAACATAAAGCATTTCCAATAAAATTCCCTCCTAATTCACAAAGTAGTGTGAAACTACCCGAATCCTTTCACTTTGTTGTAATTTTATTAGTTAAAATGGCATTACAACTTTTAGATAATTGTATTGTTCCTACCCAATCTAGCTTTTTCTTATTATAGGAAAAATCTTTCATAAACTTAGAATATTTTGGCACATAAAGTGAAGCTTTAGCAAAAGGTAGATTGACAACGAATTTTTTAAACATGTTTAAAAATTTTTCTAATTGCTCAATGTTCCTTTCCTTCCTAAATAATAAAGGATAAGGTAATTGTGATTCATCAACAATAGGCACATTATATTTTAACATAGCCTTACCTTTATCAATTGATCTTCGCACATATCTAACAACCTTAGGTTTAGAATTACATACGTTCAGAGTTGGCTCCACCATTTGAAACAAAGATTTACCTTGGTCGGCCTCTTTCACTTCTTGACCACTCCTTAGAGTGATTACTTTGGCTTTTTCATTTCGGTTACGATCCACATTTGATGGAAACATACCCTGCTATCTCATAGAGATGGAGTTGGCTAGTTGCCTAATTTTTGTTTCCAAATTTCTCATTGTTGCATCTTGATTGCAATTCCATTGCTCTTATAACTTCCACCATGCATCTTAACTAGACATAAATTTTGTTTGAGTAGTCATAAACTTAGCAAACATACCTTCCAAATTTGGCTTTTTCTCTTAAGGAGGGGCCTGTCCAGCTTGAAATCTAAGTTATTGGAAATTTGTTTGATAAACTAGTAGAGCTTAGTAAGGTGTTTAAAAATGCATTTGAACTTATAGAGGTTGATAGGTATAGTGATACCCTTGATGCTGATTACTTTGAAGAGTTATTGTTGGGTTGAATAGAGCTCTAAGTTGGTTACTAGATGGTGAAGCTTTGTTACCCTCCCTCTATGAGAAGTTTGGGTAATATCTCCGCCCTAAATTATAGTGATTGCTAAATAGGTCATTCCTCTTGTGATCATGAATGGCATTCACATCTCACATCCCTTGGGTGTAAGAATCATTGGTTTTTTGCTCATTCCCCAAACTAGGTCCTTCATATGAACCACATTCTTATGATACAACTGACACATTTTGTATTTTCAACTAGCTTAACTCCTTTTTAAGCAACTCCATTTGTACTTTCACCATTGTGATCTAATCCACACTATGGGCACCTTATAATTTTTAATGGCCTTCGTGTTGGCTCATTGTGCCTCGTTCATCCCCATTTCATCTAGCAACAAAATGCCTCTTCTAGAACTTTATTCATGAAGCTACACCTTAAAGCTAAATCTAATAATAATTTAGTTGTGAGATTGCATGTTGCATAAAAAGTTTACATCAATGGATGCATCACTATCTCATAATGAGGACATCTCTTTAACAACCTTTAAAATTGCTCCCATACTTTAGGAAAAATTCCTCACTCATCTGTTAAAAGTTATAAATGTTCTTTCTTATATTGGTAGTCTTCATCGAAGAAAATAACTTTACTAGAAATTTCTCCAACATTTATTCCCAAGACCATATGGATTGATTAGGCAACATTTGTTGCTATTCTCTCACTTTACTAATAAGAGTGAATGGGAACAACTTTAGCCTAATTGTATATATTGAAATCCTTTGTATTTGAATAGTGTTACTGATTTTTAAGAAAATATCAAGTTGTTGAGCTAGATCTTCTAAATTTGATCCTGAGAATTGATTCCATTAAACCATAGTTATTGTTGCTAGGTTAAGCTAAAAATGTTGTGCTTAAGGTAGTAAAATTGTTCGATGCTCCTTGTTCCAACTTAGAGTAGCATAATATCGAATTATCCTAGGTTTAAGATCTTCCTATCTAGCTTGCTCTTGACTAAATCCTTGTTGGTTCCTGAGAAGTACATTAGGAGGTGGTGGATCATCAATATTTAAAGCTTTATTTTCCCTTTGCCTTCTATATAGTGTCCTCTTAACTTCAGTTTCAAATGGTGCTAATTTTTGGAGTCTGAATCATTCATACACCACTAATCACCTAAAAAGAATATAAAAAGAAAAGAAAATAAGAGGAAAATAAAAACACATATAAACAATCAATTAATAGTTGAAAAAAGATGCCAATCCCCAACAAAATGCCAAAAACTTTGCCGGATATTAGCAAGTGTATTAAACAAGCTAAGTAATATTAGGGAAATACAATTAAGACCCTAAAATTATCAAACCTAAGAGATTATTATTGTAAGGAAAATTTGATTGATAAATTAAATGTGTAAAGAATTTCCTAATTATTTATGATGATATGTATTATAAACACTAAAATTAACCAAATTAAATTAAATGAAATAAAATGAGAAAGCAATGCCAATAAAAAGAAAGAATAGAGTTTAAGTTTTAAATAATTTATAAAAAGGCTACTAAAGTTCCAATCTTCCCCATACCTAATGAAATTTATTTTAATATTAAGAATATGAGATGTAATTGCGGATAACCTAACAAAACCTAAGTTTTCCATTCTAAAGCCAACTATTCTAGCTAAATGACATTCCATTTCAGAGCTAATCGATTAACTAGCCTTAGCACATGTCCTAAAATCCTAAATACTAATTGACTTCCCATTTTCAGACCCAATCAACCTATCACTGATTCAATCTTTACCTATTTCTCTAATCTCTAATGCATAACATATAGATACAATGTCCTCCATTCCCAAATCACCATAAATCTAATAGTAAAAGCATAAAAAACACATTTAATCAATACAAGAAAATAATAAAATACTTAGGCTAAAGTTGAAACATTGTGACCTCTCAGCTATAACCTTTATGAAACATTGAGTTTTGATCATTCTTCAGGGGTTGTAGCTGTAACCAAATCGTTCCATCTATGACCTAAGTGAAAATTCAACAAAATGGTATATAATTCACCATTAAGCACATTTTCAAACATTATTAATAAAAAATATCTAATTTGACAAAGATTTTGAATTTAACACAATAAATACTAAAACACTAAAAATATGACTAAAAAAACACACAAATAAAACACAAACACAAAATAAATATTTAATTGGAGTTATCATAATTCACACAATGTCAAGCCATGCCACAATCTAGGATAATTGTAATAGCCAAAATTTATAATTTTGTGAATAGTATTTTTTATCCCATGAATATTGACACCGGGGTGTACTAGGATTCAATTATACTAGTACTAACACACCAAATACCATTAGAACACTAAAGTTAAACGTGATTGGGTGAGTATAGTACTAGGATAGGTGACCTCCTAAGAAGTCTTTTTGTTGCACCATTAGAAAATATATATGTAGACACTATAACCAAGGCAGCCTAGATTAGGGTTACCCCGTGATGCGAAAAGAGTATATTTCTATTGGAGAGCATGAATCTTGAATCTCCGACCTTTATTTCCACATTTTCATAAAAGCTTTATAGTGTTTCAAGTGATTTTTCAAAATTTTTGAAAAAAGCTCCAAAATCCTTGATTTTGGCCTTTAATAATGATAGACGAATGTTTTTCATAAGAGGGACAATCATTTAGGGCTTTCCTCCTTCAATCTATGTCAGATTAGTGGTATTTTTGTAATATTTTGGGATATTAAGTAAGGGATTGCCATCTGTCAATGAAAAATGCCCGTCTATCGGGTTATTTCAATATTTCCCACGTTTTCTAGTTTTGAAAATTAGGGATAAAAATCATGTTATATTCACTCCAGATTTGAAGGGATTAATTGTTCCTATTCTGGAGAATTAGAGTTGGATTTGATCTCTAATTCTTCTCTAGATAAAAAAAAAAGAAATATTTGGTTTTAAGGGAGAGATCCTTAAAATTTTGGAAAGAAAAAGCTTTTGAGTGAGACAAAATAAGTCTCTATTCTAGAAACCAAAAGTTTAGTACAATCATTCTCATTAAAAATACACAAATCTTTTTTCTTTCTAAACATGAAAATTAAGTATCGGAGTGGAGATTGGTGCTTTCAGTTTCACAAAATTGAGAACATCCTGAGGGTAACATTCTAGGTCCCAAACTTTCACTATCTAGTTAATATACTGATCATATGAATGTGTTTATTACTTTATGATGTTGCAATATATGATCTTGTGTTTGTTAGTTCAATTTACATGATTCATTAGATGGCATGTTTTTCCATGATGACTTGGGGCTATTCAATACATTAGAATAACCAATTAGAATTTGTTCTTCTTTATTAATGAATGATTAATACTTTGATTTAATTTTTGTATTTACATGTTCATTTGTTATTTTAGTATAATTTAATTATTTATTCCATGTTGTAATTAGGTTTTCTATATTTCAGTTTCATAGAATTACATTTAGGGTTTAAAATTGATTATTTCTTGATTTTTGAGTTGAATGCCTATATTTGTTTGTTCTTTGAGTGATAGACAGTAAGAAAACATCACATATGGTAATCTACTAGTCCGATAGATAGGATGTCATGATGCCTTCTTCTCATCCCATCTCTCTCCATTGTTTGGGTCGTCTATCTTTGTTTAGGGGAATTTGTGGCTCATTTTTTAATCTTTTTAACATATTTTTAATGCTATTTTGATAAGATTGGACATTTTATATATTTGGATGCATTTTAGCTTTATTTTTAATTTTGAACAACATTATTCACATTCAGTTGCCTTATCTTTTATTTTCTTCTAGTGTATATTTTGTGATTATTCTTTTTAATTAGCTATTTCATTTGATGTTAGATTTATTTCTTTGTACTAATCAATTCATTTGTTTGCTTCGTAAGTTATTATCTTTACATTCTTTAAGTCTTTTTGGGAGAGTGGTCTGATTTTATAAGTTGTCCTTCAATCGGTTCCTTCTTTATTCCTTTATCTCTTCTTGCATTTAATTTTTATTTTACTTTATTTTGATTTGTTATGATTTATTTTATGCTTTATTAGTTAATTTAAATATTTTGTTCATTTCAAAATGTATTTTTTTTTTGGGAATGTAATAGTTTAGTAACAAAATGAATTTTTAGTATGTTAATTTATCTAAGTCATTTAAAAGTTTTGTATCTAATTAGTTGGGCTTTTCCTAATAAAAAATTACCAATGTCCAATTTTAACCCAAAAACCACATTATAAAATGAGAGTCTCATTTTCTCTTAAATTAGGATCACTTATCTATTTTTTTTATCAAAATTAAGCAAGGACTCTTTACCTTTTTGTAAATATGTTTGAGAGAACCAATGTTCCCGCTCTAATTAATCCCCAATTTTATGGATGATATTTACTTTATTCTTTTTTTGGATAATTTACTTATGTAATAATCTAATAAGGATTCTTTGCTTTATTTAAATACTTTTTTTTTGGTGCTTGAAATATTTATTGTAATGCATTGTTTAAGAATGGAGATGGAGGATCAATAATAAAAAACATAATTATAAGAATAACCTAACTAAGATGTGAAATAAGAGTGAAGTCCCAAACACCATTATCTGTTTGGGCATCAAAAGGGTTGGGAATCATTTCCTAACATTTTGTTGGTTGGTTACTCCATGATACCTACCTATTTAAGCCCACGTTAGATGCCTTCATAGATTGACCATTAATAATAGATTAGGCCTAAGCCTTTTTATTGTGAACTGGCCAATTTATGAGATATAGTGAGCCTCGATCTGGTCTTGAACCCCAAAAGTGGGCCTTTGAGAATCGACTCAGACATTTGAGCGGGCTTCGACGTGCATCACAATGGTGACTCCACTAGGGATTAAAGAGACCGTGTTCTTAAAAACATCTTGGTTAAGTTATTTATAACTAAGTGTTTCTTATTAGTTATATCTTCCTTCAAAATTACATCTTTTACTTACATGCTAGAGCTTTAAAAATAACTCAAGCATTCCTTTTAGAGCCTTGGTACTATCTTAAAACACTTCACTCATTATAGAAAGGTATCAAAGAGACCCACCAGCCTAAGTCTAGTACCAAATGGTATATGAAATGGTTACCCAACGGTCATTATGCTTGGGATGAGTTAGACCTATTTGCAGGGACTATGCTTTTGTAGCCCTAAAGTTTCATCACCTTTACTTAAGCCCATGTAATGACAATAGCTACTTTCCCTCTATTATTTAACCTTAATAACTTTTACCTGCTATGTGGGCCCTTATGCATTGACAAAACTCAAACAAATTAGGAGGGTACTAGTCAAAGGCTGCCATGCTCTGGTGGGCCCAACCCAATCTGTATGAGTTAGTCAAAATACATAATGGCTAAAACCCATGTTCCTACACTTTCAATTAAAAGAGGTTATGTTGTTGGTTTTTCATTGTGCACCATATACGTCTATTAGGTTCCATGTTGACCCATGGACGAAGCCCATCTAAGAAAGAGAATACATGACCTCTAGTGTAGGAGTAATAAGGTTAGAAGGCTATTTCTTCTAGTGTATATTTTGTGATTATTCTTTTTAATTAGCTATTTCATTTGATGTTAGATTTATTTCTTTGTACTAATCAATTCATTTGTTTGCTTCGTAAGTTATTATCTTTACATTCTTTAAGTCTTTTTGGGAGAGTGGTCTTATTTTATAAGTTGTCCTTCAATCGGTTCCTTCTTTATTCCTTTATCTCTTCTTGCATTTAATTTTTATTTTACTTTATTTTGATTTGTTATGATTTATTTTATGCTTTATTAGTTAATTTAAATATTTTGTTCATTTCAAAATGTATTTTTTTTTTGGGAATGTAATAGTTTAGTAACAAAATGAATTTTTAGTATGTTAATTTATCTAAGTCATTTAAAAGTTTTGTATCTAATTAGTTGGGCTTTTCCTAATAAAAAATTACCAATGTCCAATTTTAACCCAAAAACCACATTATAAAATGAGAGTCTCATTTTCTCTTAAATTAGGATCACTTATCTATTTTTTTTTATCAAAATTAAGCAAGGACTCTTTACCTTTTTGTAAATATGTTTGAGAGAACCAATGTTCCCGCTCTAATTAATCCCCAATTTTATGGATGATATTTACTTTATTCTTTTTTTGGATAATTTACTTATGTAATAATCTAATAAGGATTCTTTGCTTTATTTAAATACTTTTTTTTTGGTGCTTGAAATATTTATTGTAATGCATTGTTTAAGAATGGAGATGGAGGATCAATAATAAAAAACATAATTATAAGAATAACCTAACTAAGATGTGAAATAAGAGTGAAGTCCCAAACACCATTATCTGTTTGGGCATCAAAAGGGTTGGGAATCATTTCCTAACATTTTGTTGGTTGGTTACTCCATGATACCTACCTATTTAAGCCCACGTTAGATGCCTTCATAGATTGACCATTAATAATAGATTAGGCCTAAGCCTTTTTATTGTGAACTGGCCAATTTATGAGATATAGTGAGCCTCGATCTGGTCTTGAACCCCAAAAGTGGGCCTTTGAGAATCGACTCAGACATTTGAGCGGGCTTCGACGTGCATCACAATGGTGACTCCACTAGGGATTAAAGAGACCGTGTTCTTAAAAACATCTTGGTTAAGTTATTTATAACTAAGTGTTTCTTATTAGTTATATCTTCCTTCAAAATTACATCTTTTACTTACATGCTAGAGCTTTAAAAATAACTCAAGCATTCCTTTTAGAGCCTTGGTACTATCTTAAAACACTTCACTCATTATAGAAAGGTATCAAAGAGACCCACCAGCCTAAGTCTAGTACCAAATGGTATATGAAATGGTTACCCAACGGTCATTATGCTTGGGATGAGTTAGACCTATTTGCAGGGACTATGCTTTTGTAGCCCTAAAGTTTCATCACCTTTACTTAAGCCCATGTAATGACAATAGCTACTTTCCCTCTATTATTTAACCTTAATAACTTTTACCTGCTATGTGGGCCCTTATGCATTGACAAAACTCAAACAAATTAGGAGGGTACTAGTCAAAGGCTGCCATGCTCTGGTGGGCCCAACCCAATCTGTATGAGTTAGTCAAAATACATAATGGCTAAAACCCATGTTCCTACACTTTCAATTAAAAGAGGTTATGTTGTTGGTTTTTCATTGTGCACCATATACGTCTATTAGGTTCCATGTTGACCCATGGACGAAGCCCATCTAAGAAAGAGAATACATGACCTCTAGTGTAGGAGTAATAAGGTTAGAAGGCTTTTTCTATGCTTGTATGTGATTATGATTGAAATTTAATGAAATAATTCATTGCATTCATACATCATATATATACCATGCTCATACATCATTTTTAACAATTAATTTCTTGCAACCATCATAGCTTTATTTGGGTGGTCCAAAAGGTCAAATGGTCACCTTATCTAATGATCCATGTCTGAGGTACTAGGGTTGAGGTAAGAATCAAGTTTTGAGTTAGGGTCTGAGATAAATTTTACGTTCGAACTTTTAGGAAGTACTGTAGAACCACATAAAAAAACGTGAATGATGAATAGCTAAATGAGATTGGGAGAATTGTTAATGAGGTAACAAGGCTCATGTCCTTAAGGGATAGGTTGGCTGCTTTTGTTTTAGGGCCTTCAGTGACACTAGATAAACTAGATAGAAGACTAAATAGGAGGTTCTAGGAGCTTGAGGAGAGGATGATGGCTATGATCGCTTGATTGGTGGCTTTTTTAGCACTAAATACTAGAACGCGGCCGGTGACACCTACCCGCAGAACAACAAAGCCAAAAAATGTTACGGATCTTACCACGATAGATGCTATTGTGTCTTAAGATCAACCCAGGGGGGAAGTGAGGCATGAGACAAGGAATGACTATATCGAACAAGTGGATAAAGAGTATGACCCTCCTATGATGAATGTGATGAATAGTGGTCCTAGTGCTAATGATATAACTTAAACTGGAGGAGAAAATTAAAGTAATGTCTAGATTATTATCCGTATGGAGAGGAATGATATGATGTTCAAGTCAGTTACTCAAGAAGGCCACTTCAAGGCACTAGAAAAGTTCTTTCAAAGAATTGAAAACTACAATCTTTTCCTCAACCCGAAAAAGTGCATAATCAGAGTTACTTCATGTAAGCTTTTGAGGCATGTGGTAAGTCAAAGAGGAATTAAGATAGATCCTAACAAGGTGAAAGTAATTAGGGAGATGCTTGTACCTCAAAAGGAAAAGGAAGTTAGGGGATTTTTAGGTAGGTTTCAAAACATAAGCAGGTTCATAACCCAGTTGACTTCAATTTGTGAATTGATTTTTAATCTAGTTAGAAAGGATTAGCCAGTGGATTGGAATGAAGATTGTCAGAAGGCATTCAATACCATCAAAAAATACCTTTAATATCTATCGGTGCTGAGATGACCTTAGGTAGGTAAGCCTTTGATCTTGCACCTGGCTATATAAGATATTTTAGTGAGGGCTATGATGTCTTAAAAAGATGACTTTGAGATTGAATACATGATCTACTACCTTAGTAAGAAGTTTATTCTATATGAGGCTAAGTACATAGAAGTTAAAAAGATTTCTCTTCCAGTCATTTGGGCTTCAAATAAGATAGTGCATTACTGCCATTTCTACAAAGTGCAAACTGTGGCGAAACAAAATCCTCTTAGATACTTACAAGAAGCACCCTCCCTCCTAAGCAAGATCGATAGGTGGTTCATCCTCTTATAGCAATTTGACATTGAATATGTCACTAGAAAGACCATTAAAGGAAGAGTTGTAGTAGAATTCCTAGCTGATCAACCACTAAAGGGTGAAGAGGTAACCTATGAGTTTCCTGATGAGGATATTATAGCTATAATAATACATGGATAGCAAATGTATTTTGACGGGCTTTTAATACTAAAGGAGCCAGAGTGGGAGTAATTTTTGTAACCTTAGAGGGTGAGAAGTTGCTTTTAACCAAGAAACTGAGGTACAAGGCCATAAATTATAAGGTAGATTATGGAGCTTGTATCTTTAGATTAGAAGCAATAATAGCTGTACGAGCAAAGTCCAGGAAAGTATTTAAAGATTAATCTTTTATAGTTTATCAAGTGAGGGGCAAATGATCAGTAAAGGAAGAGCAATTAATGCCCTACATCAATTGTCTGAAGGGTTTAAGCAGTCAGTTTGAGGTATGCACTTTTTCATACGTGCCTAGAGAGAAGAATTAATTAACATATGTTTTTATCAAATTATACTCATAGGAGATTTATACCGATAATCATAATAGTCTAAGTTGATTAACTAGATTTGCATACATATAGACATATTCTTATGTATCAAGTTCTGTATATATAAATATACGTATACATTACTACTCTAAGTATCCACCACATCTATTCATAGACTTAATGTTAATATAATCATTATGCCACCCTTTTCATCTTGTAAGTAAGGTTGGAGATCACTATTATATATAGATAAACACTAGATCATTTCCAACCTATATATTAAATCAATCATGTAAACAAGTTATAAATTCATAACTTAGTTGTCATTCTTGTTATACCATTTTCCATATCTCCTTATATATAATTTTAATTTCCATAATGTTTAGATATATTTATTTACTTCTATATCAAGCTTAAAATTGTGTATATATACTACATGTTCATAATCCATTAGTGTTTACGTGTAAGGAGTTATACACATCATTATTCAATGTCAAGCAAGTAACATGAAGCTATAAGGAATACATCTTAGTCAATATAACTATTGAAAGACATCACTCTTCACAAATATAAATGCATGCAACTTGTGTTTCTAAGTATAGGAAACATTTGGAAATTATATTAATGATTCATAACTTTAACATAAAATGAGTCTCGTAAATCACTTATCAACACCAAGCAAGTAACATGTAATTATAGGGAATATGCATTTACCAGTATAATTATTGACAAGACATTAATGATGTATAAGTTCAATATGTGTACAACCTATAATTCCAGTATGTACACGTGATATTGTATGCTGTAAATATACATATATATTAATCTCCTTTAGTATCATGTTTTCCATATAAAATATAGTGATGTTATATAATGATAACATAAAGATTATATTAAGTACTATAAATCTTCCTTATCTTTTAGTGTTACATAATACTTTCATTACTCTATATTGAGCCTGCACTTTTCTAATGAAGTAGATAATAGGTTAAACTCTAGGTACAAATAAGATACTTGAAGCTGTTAAACTTTAGACCCAAATGAGGCTAAAACTATACTATTGACCAGTCAAGCGGACCCAAATAGGGTCGGCTAACAACCCCAATAGGGTTGTTTATGATCCCAAAGGTACAAATAGGATATCCAAAGGTGTTAAAATTTAGACCCAAATGGGGTCAAAATTATATTATTGACTGGTCAAGTAGATCCAAACGGGGTCGGCTAACAACCCAAACGGGGCTGTTTATGATCCAAGCAGGACCATTTTTGTACTTTATGACCCAAAAGGGGTCAAAACTATACTCTAGTAGCTACAAATTACCCTTATAGGCATGCCTATCTATATTCATACCCATATCTCACTTTTCTTCAAGCATACACTATGACATTGGACCATGTATTAAATATGCTTATATTCCATACTTGAACAGTTTATAATATGATGCCATCAAACTTCCATGTAATTATAGAACTTGTAAGTCTAATTTTATTATTAAAATATTCTAAAGATCATTTGATTATACATTAGAAACATCTAAAAATCAATAATCTCACCAACTATGTTTGGTGTAATAAACAAGAAGTTGTTTAAAGAAAACTATTATCAAGCAAATTACTTATCCTTTATACATGTGAAATTAACATTTCAAACTATGAGCATATCAATGATTGTATGAAATAAATATCAATCATGTATATTCCAGAGTTTATAATTATTTAGGTATATAAATATTATTCATTATAACATCTTAATCATGCTAGTACATGAAGATGTCAACATTCAAGCATTCCTATACTATTTTGTATAGATAATCAAGGTCATTTAAACATTTTATTTTTAATTTCATGATACACTATATAGTTAGCATCATTTTCTAAACATGGCATAACTAATTCAACTCATTATCACCACTAAATCACAAGATAATTAAGAAACACTACAAGATGTTCCCACTAATAATGCAGCAGGTACATCAAATTTCAAGCCAAGATATGACAAACTTATAAGTAGATTGATAATTCAATTTCTTCATATAAAATTTAGATATGGAAGTCTAGTTCCTAACTAGACTATAATTATTCAATTTTCTACTCTACATCTCAAATTATAAACAAAACACTCCTATTAGGTCAAACTAACTCAAAGATAGATTTTTTAAAATATTTTGAAAATTAGTAGAATAAAATTAGTGCAGAATCAGACTAAAATTTCTTCATAACAATTGTGCTCATATATATCTAGTTTATCTAGAATTTTTTCTCATAGAATTTAGACCTCTTAACAAAGAGTTATGTCTAAAATGCATACATCTGCTCCTTGTAACTAGACAACAGCTCACATCCAACTTCAACTAAAAATTACACATACATTAAGGTAGAATCAAACTCAGGTTTCTTCAAAAAAATTATATTTCCATATCTTAGGTGTAATTACCTATTAGAACCACCCAATTTTGTGTTGTATAACCCAAAATATGCTGTAAACACAAAAACTAGTACCTAATAAACCAACATAGATTTCTACATCTATAATCTTCATCAAATAAAAACATGCAAGGTGTAAATATTTTAGATCTCATCTTTATAATTATATTACCAACTCAAAATACATTCATTATAGATTTTAACCACAATTCCACATAATAAATCCATATGCAAGATGAGTAGAATTTCCAAACCTTTCATTCAACACTAAATCTTCCATTAAGACCTTTATTCTCTTGAGTTCTTGTTCTTCCTCTTTCCTTACCATGATATTCCTTAAAGATACCTCATCACAAACTTCACATGCTCACTAAAGATTGCCCAAAAGTGTACCAAGGAGTGAATAGGCCAAATTCTTACAGATATAAGAAGAGAGAGAAGTGAAGAATTGAAGATCTTTGAGAGAGAAATGATTTTTTCCTTTTCCCTTTGCCGTTGCCGTCTCCCTCTCCTTTAAAAACAAACACATAAGTTTCTCTCTTCTTCATCTAGTCCCTATAAACTTAGGTGGAGAAGGAAAATTTCCTTTTTGCTCCCTCACTTTCTTGCATGTTAAAAATCTATCCCCCTTTGTTTCTTACTTTCAATTTTGTCCCCATTCTTACTTTTTTTTCCTTTAATTACACCCTAACTTCCTTTCTTTTATGGAATTGACCTAATACATCACACCTATGTAATAATTAACCCTATAACTATATTTTTCTTCCAACTATACACATGGTACAATAACTATTTTAACCGCTTTCACTTAATTATCAATGTTATAATTTATAGTATTTCATTTAATTAAACTTAATTAAACCTTGATTCTATAATAATTGCTATAAATCCTCTGAAGGCCAATGTTGGGTCCTTACAAACAAGCCATACATTAAAGCTAAACAAAAGTAATGGACATTGAGGTCAATGATAGGAAGCCTTAGTATCATGACATTCACAGTTATTTAGAAAAGTTAGTATTTTTTAGAAGAGGCTACAAGAAAGGAGCAAAGAATGAACCATAAATTGTCAACTCAATTCATAACTATAGGTAGAGTGCTTTATAAGAGGCAGCCCAATGGTATTCAACTCAGGTTTTTGAATAAAAAAAGGCTAGGAAGGTCATAAAAGAGGTATATGCAGGAGTATGTAGAGCTCATATAAATAGATTGGCCTTAGCAAAGAAAATCATGTGCTGGGGATTATTTTTTCTTATAATTGATATTGATTGTTCTAAGTACATCAAAGAGTGTCAGTTGTACCAATAGTATGTAGACTTAAGACATTTACTAGTTTTTGAGTTTTGCAACCTTACAACGCCTTGGCCATTCACCGCATAGGGCATAGACATAATGGGTATGATCCATCCCCTAGCTTCAAATGGGCACAAATTCATTATCGTTGCCATCAACTATTTCACAAAATGGGTGAAAGAAAAATCCTTTAAGAAGGTTAATCATAGGGATATGACCAAGTTCATTTAAAAGAATCTAATATGTAGGTATGGCTTCCAACACCACATAATATCCGATAATGGGCTGTAATTTTATAGGGAAACTAAGTAGATGTTAAAGAAATATGGAGTTCAACATCATAGGTCCTCTCCCTATCGACCTCAAGCAAATGGGGCAGTTGAGGTAGCTAACAAGAGTGTTAAAAGGATTCTAGGTAAGATGGTTTGAATTTACAAAGAATATGTTGAAAAGCTACTTTTGGCATTATGAGGCTATAGAACTATGGCTAGGACTTCAACAAAGGCCACCCTATTTTCTTTAGTTTACAAGACATAATTTATATCGCCAGTAGAGATTAACCATTAGTATTTGACGGTGGTTTTAAAAGCCAAATTGCCAAAAACAAAATTGGTGAAACATAGTTTATTATAGCTTAACCTGCTAGATAGAGATAAGATACGAGCTTATTTCACAACCAGGTCAATCAGAAAAGGTTAGCTCATTCCTTTAGGAAAAAGGTTAGGAAACATCCTTTGAAGGAGGGAGATTTGGTGTTTAAGCAAATGAGACCTGGGATTCCAAACATCTGGGCAAGTTTAAGCCTACTTAGGAAAGACCATTCGTGTTGAAAAAGTTATTATCCTAAAGAGTTCTTATTCTGACTAATAGTGTGGCAATGAGTTTAGAGAATTGATAAATGCCAATAGATTAAAAAGTTTTCATGGCTAAGACTCAAAAGAGAAAAAGAAAAGTATAAGAGACCTATGGGTCAAAAACAAAAAAAAAATAGT